>CM063173.1:25540000-26017500 GCA_031835075.1 Saguinus oedipus | reverse complement strand
GTCATCTTTTTTGTAAGCCAAACAGCTGTGTGAACTGTTCCTTACAGAACATATAAGAGCCACAGCATCTCAAATTGGCACAACATACTTGAGGGCAGTCAGGCAATCAATGCCAAAACTCTCCATGTGAATACTCCCTTGAAACAGCAATTCTATTTCTTGGAATTATGTTAAGGACATAATTGAGTAACTAAGTACACATGCAACGATGTAATACATGTTTGTGTTTGTCACAACACCGTCTCTAAGCACTTAAATGCTCATCAATAAAGGAGTGGTTCAATGACTGCACATCTCTACAACGGGAAACTATGGCAACAAACCTCCAGGTATTCAGGTATGAGCAACATTCAAGACATTGTTGAGTGAAGAAGAAGGCTACTAAACAGAAGAATTCCTATGATACAGTTAATGTTTATGCGTACACACACATGTGCAGATGCAGATTCGCGGAACACAGTGTAGACACTGTTAAAAGCATGAGCTTTGGTGTTCAACAGGTTTGGGTTTGAATTTCTGCTCTGCCATCTACTAGCTATAAAATCTTTTTTTTATTGCATTTTAGGTTTTCAGGTACATGTGAAGAACATGCAAGACAGTTGCATTGATATACATGTGGCAGTGTGATTTGCTGCCTTCCTCCCCTTCACCTATATCTGGCATTTCTCCCCATTACTAGCTATAATATCTTAAGAAACTTACACAAGTCACAGTTTCTTCTTCCACAAAGTATGGTTAATAACAATATCTCCCTTAAAGAACTGTTCTAAGGATTAAATAAACTAATGAATGTTAAATGCTTAGCTTTTACCATTGAAAAGTACTAATACATACTCAGGAAATGCAGGCAACATTGACCTCTAGGGTTGTGAGCCTGCAGATTATTTTTTTACTTTCTTTGTATTTTTTGATGGGTGCATCCATTTTGTTTTTTATAATTAAGGTGAGAGAAGCAATAAAGCAATGTTTTCTTCGGAGAAAAGTCCAGAACTTGATTTCAACTTAAATGTCTGAAGAAGACATGCTAGTTCTCTGGAAAGAAACCTAAAAAGGTCACAGTCAAGTAATATGAACAATTGAATGCCTGCCCCGAATTCAAACTGGAGCCATGTACTCTGTCATCTGATCAATGAACAAGCAAATAAAGAAAGCATTTATTTAGGTAGGGTAAGAGGAAAAGAAACTCTTTTTGGCATTCAATTGTAAAACATTCATAAAATACATTCAAAAAATATATTCCACTCTATTGGACAACACCTACCATTCAGAATCAATGTGAGTCTTGGGTTTTATTGTCTTCAAGAGTCACAACTCACAGTATACCAAGAGCTTCATGTGAGCCCTCTTTTAATCCTCAAAATCACCTTAGAAGGCAGGCAGGCATTAGCCTCATTTAAAAAATAAGGATCAGAGACTCAGGAAAATTAATTTGCCCAAGGTTACACGACAATTAAGTAGAAGAGTCAGGATTTAAAACCAGATTTGTCTTATTTTAAAATCCATATATAAACTCATATATTTTTAAAACACTTGATATATATGCATATATACATGTGTATATCAATATATGCACAGACTGAAGCAATTCAAGCTGTACAGAGTATACAGTGAACATGTAAATCTTCCTAACATATCTGCATTACTCCCTCTCTTTTTTTTGAGATGGAGTCTCATTCTGTACCCAGGCTGGAGTGCAATGGCTTGATTTTAGCTCACTGCAGCCTCCGCCTCCTGGGTTCAGTGATTCTCCCGCCTCAGCCTCTCAAGTAGCTAGGACTACAGGCTTGTGCCACCACTCAGCTAATTTTTGTATTTTTAGTAGAGACAGGGTTTCACTATGTTGACCAAGCTGGTCTTGAATTCCTGACCTCGTGATCCACCCATCTAGGCCCCCCAAAGTGCTGGGATTACAGGTGTGAGCCACCGGGCCCAGTTTCGTGTGTGTGTGTGTGTGTGTGTGTGTGTGTGTGTGTGTGTGTGTGTGTGTGTGTGTGTGTGTGTGTGTTTTCTTTTATTATTATTTTAATCTTTTTAACTCAAGTAGCTGTATACTTTATACCATTGTACTTCTTCCTGTATAAATCTTGGAGAACTCTTTCTCCCTGTAACTCTTTTTTTCTTTCTTTCTTTCTTTATTTTGAGATGGAATCTTGCTCTGTCACCCAGGCTGGAGTGCAGTGGCGTGATCTTGGCTCACTGCAACCTCCGTCTCCTGGGTTCAAGAGATTCTCCTGCCTTAGCCTTCTGAGACAGGCAGGCACCACCATGCCTGGCAATTCTTGTATTTTTAGTAGAGACAGGGTTTCACCATGTTGGCCAGGCTGGTCACAAACTCTTGACCTTGTGATCTGCCTGCCTCAGCCTCCCAAAGTGCTGGGATTACAGGCATGAGCCATTGTGCCCAGCATGTTCTTTTGTTTTTTTTGAGACAGACTCTTGCTCTGTACTCTAGGCTGGAGTGCAGTAGTATGATGTCGGCTCACCACAGCCTCAATCCCCTGGGCTCAGGCAATCCTCCCACCTCAACCTCCTCAGTAGCTGGGACTAGAGGTATATGCCGCCAAACCTGGCTAATTTTATTTTTTGTAGAGACAAAGGTCTCACTACATTGCCCAGGCTGGTCTCAAATTCCTGGGCTCAAGTAATCCTTCCATTGCAGCCTCCCAAAGTATGGGATTACAGGCATCAGACACCATGCCCAGCTGCTTCTTTTTTCTTTCATTTCTGTCTTACCTCCATTCATTCATTCATTCATTCATTCATTTTGAGACAGAGTATCTGTTGCCCAGGCTGGAGTGCAGTAGCACAATCACAGCTCACTGCAACCTCAACTTCCTGGGCTCAAGCGATCTTCCCATCTAAGACTTCCAAGTAGTTGGGACTATAATCACACGCCACCACATCTAGCTAATTTTTTATTTTTTGTAGAGACGGGGTTTTGCCATAGTGGCCAGGCTGGTCTTGAAATCCTGACCTCAGGCAATTCACCTGCCTTGTCCTCCCAAAGTGCTGGGATTACAGTCGTGAGCCACCATGCCGTCAAAAAAAAAAAAAGTCTTTGTTCAGTCCATTCCTTATTGAGGGACCTTCTGATTGTTCATGGTCATTTACTACTGCAAACAGTATTTTAATGGCTATTCTGAACATATATGCTTTTAGGATAAGTGGGGGCAGTTGGTAGGATCCATTCCCAGAGGCAGGAATGTTGTGCATATTCGGATGTTGTTTTATAAGAGTCAGCATCTTGCTCTGCCCAGGCTGGAGTGCAGTGGCAGTATCTAAGCTCACGAACTCCTGGCTCGAGCAATCCTTCCGTCTCAGCCTCCAGAGTAGCTGGGACTACAGGTGCGCGCCACCCCACCTGAATAATTTTGGTTTGTTTTTTTTTGAGACGGAGTCTCCTCTGTCACCCAGACTAGAGTGCAATGGCATGATCTCAGCTCAGTGCAACCTCTGCCTCCCAGGTTCAGGTGATTCTCCTGTCTCAGCCTCCCAAGTAGCTAGGATTACAGATGCCTGCCACCATGCCTGGCTAATTTTTTTGTATTTTAATAGAGACAGGGTTTCCCCATATTGGCCAGGCAGGTCTTGAACTCTTGATTTCAAGTATCCGCTCACCTCAGCCTCCCAAAGTGCTGGGATTACAGACATGAGCCACTGTGCCTGGCCTAATTTTTTAAACTATTTGTAGAGAGGTGGTCCTGCTTTGTTGCACAAACTGGTCTCAAACTCTTGGCTTCATGGATCCGTCCACCTAGGCCTCCCAAAGTGCTGGTATTACAGGTGTGAGCCACCATGTCCGATCATTTTTTATCTTGATTCAAACAAACCAACTGTTAAGAAATGCACAAGGACCAAGCTAGGTGGTTCACAACCCATGATCCCAGCACTTTGGGAGGCTGAGGCAGGAGGATCACTTGAGCCTAGGAGTTTAAGACCAGCCTGGACAAGGTAGTGAGACCCCGTATCTACAAAAATTTTTCTAAAAATTAGCCAGGTGTGGTGGTGTACGCCTGTAGTCCCAGCTACCCAGGAAGCTAAGGTGGAAAGATTACATGAACCCAGGAGTTTGCTTGTGCTGCCTAGGAGTTTGAGGCAGAAGTGAGCTCTGATTGCACCACTGCATTCAAGTCTTGGTGATACAGTGAGACCCTGTCTCCAAAAAAAAAGAGGCCAGGTGGGGTGGCTCATGCCTGGCATCCCAGCACTTTGGGAGGCCAAGGCAGGTGGATCACTTAAGGTCAGGAGTTCGAGACCAGCCTGGCCAACTTGGTGAAACCCTGTCTCTACTAAAAATACAAAAATTAGCTGGGCGTGGTGCATGTGTGTCTGTAATCCTAGCTACTCAGGATGCTGAGGCAGGAGAATCGCTTGAACCCAGGAAGCCGAGGTTGCAGTGAGCCTAGATGGCGCCACTGCACTCCAGGCTGGGCGACAGAGCAAGACTCAAAAAAAAAAAAAATGTATAAGATAACAAGGAAATTGGAACACTGGATATGAGACAATGTTAAGAAATTACTGTTACTTATTTATGTGCAAAAATGCTATTATTTTTTAAAAGAAAGTTCTTATCCTCGAGATAAATGAAAATATTTTCAGATAAAATTATATGCTGTCTGGGATCTTTTTCAGGGGTGAGTTGCATGGAAGGTTATAGGTAAAATAGCATTGCCAAGTGCTGAGAACTGCTAGATGTGGGTTCATGATTCACTACATTATTCTAGTTTTACATGTAACTGGGATTTTCCAAAAGAAAAAAAAAATCACCCTCTAACCAATGGCTTACCATTAAAAAATTTTTTTTAAATTACAGTAAAAAAACCCCACATAATATAAAATTTACCCTCTTAATCATTTTAAGTGTATAGTTCAGTAGTAGTATCAACTATATTCACACTGTTATTAACACATTTCTAGAACTTTTTCATCTTGCAAAACTGAAACTTTATAACTACTGAATAACTCCTTGTTTCCCCCCTCCTCAGCCCCTGGTAACCCTGTTTCCATAATTTTGACTACTCTAGATACCTTGGATAAGTGGAATCATAACAGTATTGTCCTTCTGTTTTATTTGTCCTTTTGCTAATTTCACCCAGCACAATGCCCTCAAGGTTCATCAATACTAAAGCATGTGTCAGAACTTCCTTCTTTTTTAAGGCTAATATTCCATTCCTGTATGTACCATACACACACACACACACACACACACACACACACACACACACACACATATATTTTTTTGAGGCACAGTCTTGCTGACACCCAGGCTGGAATGCAGTGGCACAATGACAGTTCATTGCATCCTCAAGCTCTTAGGCTCAAGCAATCCTCCCACCTCAGCCTTCTGAATAGCTGAGACTACAGGTACGTGCCACCATACTCAGCTGATTTTTAAAAATTTGTTATAGAAACAAGGTCTCACTATATTGCCCAGGCTGGTCTGGAACTCCTGGGCTCAAGCAATCCTTCTGCCTTGGCCTCCCAAAGTGCTGGAATTATAGGCGTGAGCCACTGCACCCAGCCTGTACCACATATTCTTTATTCATTCATCTATCAATGGACATTTGGGCTGCTTCTACCTCTTGGCTATTGTGAATAATGCTATAGGCAGAGAACCATAGCAAAACCTGTATTTAACAGGCAGAGGTAGCCTAAATAGCCAAAAAGAGATTCAGACACACCTGGGATTGAAACCCAGCTCTATCATTCTAGTTCTTTTTTTTTTTTTTTTTGAGACACAGTCTTGCTCTGTCACCCAGGCTGCAGTATAAGTGTCGTGATCTTGGCTCACTGCAACTTTCAACTCCCAGGTTCAAGCAAATCTCCTACTTCAGCTTACCAAGCAGCTGGGATTACAGGGATTTGCCGCCACCATGTCCAGCTAATTTTTGTATTTTCAGCAGAGAACAGGTTTCATTATGTTGGCCAGGCTGGTCTCAAACTCCTAGCCTCAAGTGCTCCACCCACCTTGGCCTCCAAAAGTGCTGGGATTATACATGTAAGCACTGCGCCCAGCCTATCATTCCTAGTTCTGAAGCTCTGTGAAAGTTTCTTACCCCTCAGAGCTGATGTTCTCATCTGTAAAATGGGAATACCACTAACACGTGCTGCTTGGGGCAGTGTAAGGACTAGAGAAGGACAGGCAGCAAGTGTCTGGCCCACAAGCCGTAACTCTACCCTGACCCAATTTACAGAAGAAAAGAAACAGAGACTTAGGGAAGTAACATGGCACACTGAGTTAATAAGTGGCAAAGCAAGCCGAATCCAGGTTGACCTGGCTCCAAAGTCCATGGCCTTTCTTGCATAACAGCATGTCCTAAATGTCAGTAATCTGATTGCTTCTTCACAATTTTTGCCATGTCCATCACCTATACTAATATTTACTTAACATTTTCTCCTTAAATCTACTTTCTTTTAACACAACTTTAATTTAAAAATAACTTTATGGCCAGGTGCGGTGGCTCACACCTGTAATCCCAGCACTTTGGGAGGCCAAGGCGGGTGGATCACGAGGTCAGAAGATGGAGACCATCCTGGCGAACATGGTGAAACCCCATCTCTACTAAAAATACAAAAATTAGCTGGGTGTGGTGGCGCACACCTGTAGTCCCAGCTACTTGGGAGGCTGAGGCAGGATAATCACTTAAAAACCCAGGAGATGGGGATTGCAGTGAGCTGAGATCACGCCACTGCACTACAGCCTGGGCAACAGTGCGAGACTCCATCTCAAAAAAAAAAACCAAAAAACTTCATGATATGTAAAATATATCTAAATAAAGTTGGGTTTTTTTGCTTGTTTGGAGGCAGGATCTCACTCACTCTGCCACCCAGGCTGGAATGCAGTGGTGCAATCATGGCTCACTGCAGCCTTGAATTCCTGGGCTCAAGTGACCCTCACTTTAGCTTCCTGAGTATTTGGAACTACAGCTGCAAGCTACTGAACCCAGGTAAATTTATATACTTTTTGTACTTGCTCTTTTGCCCAGGCTGGTCTCAAACTTCTGGTCTCAAGCAATCTTCCCACTTAGGCCTCCCAAAGCGCTGGGATTACAGGAATGAGCCACCACATCCAGCTAAAGCTTTTTTTTTTTTTTTTTTTTTTTAAAGATACCTTTAGAGGATCCTAAGAAGAAAAATGTACAGTTCTCTGTTAGAATTTTTTAAAGTTCTAACTTTTCACAAATCACTTATTTAGAATTGTTCTCTTATGAGGCTGACAGAGAAGGAGATATTCTCTATAACAGCATTATATGTGATTATAAAAAGGTAGAAACAACTTCAGTGCCCAATGTCAGGGACAATATAGTGGGAACTATTAAACTACTAATGTGTAGTAATAACTACTAAATACAAAAACATAGCAAAGTGTAGTAGTCTCAGCACTTTGGGAGGCTGAGGCAGGAGCATTACCTGAGGCCAGGAGTTCAAGACCAGCCTGGGCAACATAGTGAGATCCTGCCTCTATGAAAAATTTAAAAATCAGCCATGAGTAGTGGCACACACCTGTGGTCCTGGCTTCTTAGGAGGCTGAGGTGAAGGATCACTTAAGCTCAGGAGTTGGAGGTTACAGTGAGCTATGATCATGCCACAGTACTCCAGCCTGGGCAACAGAGTGACACCCTTTCTCAAAAATAAATAAATAACAACCACAAAAAAAAAATTGGCCCTGGTGGCTCACGCTTGTAATCTCAGCACTTTGGGAGGCCAAGGCAGGAGGATCACTTGAGCCTAGGAGTTTGAGACCATCCTGGGCAACACAGTGACATCCTGTCTTTACAAAAATAAAATAAAATAAAAATTTAAATAAATAAATACAAAAATATGGAAACATGGTTATGAAATAATGTTAAAATGAACATTTCCAAATAGAAAATGGGAAATACGCTTTGAATACAACTTTCTAAAAATATATCTGTAAGTAGTCAAGTAAGCTGAAACCTGAATTAGGATACCATCACCATAGGTAAATTCCCTGCCCAAATTATAGTTACATCTGTCTTTTCAGTTTTAGTTTAACACTGCCATGTTTAACACATTACTTAAGGGGGGTTGCCTTTGTCATTTAAATTTTTTTTTTTTTTTGAGACGGAGTTTCGCTCTTATTACCCAGGCTGGAATGCAATGGTGAGATCTCGGCTCACTACAACCTCCGCCTCCTGGGTTCAAGCCATTCTCCTGCCTCAGCCTCCTGAGTAGCTGGGATTACAGGCATGCGCCACCATGCCCAGCTAATTTTTTGTATTTTTAGTAGAGACGGGGTTTCACCATGTTGACCAGGATGGTCTCGATCTCTTGACCTCGTGATCCACCCGCCTCAGCCTCCCAAAGTGCTGGGATTACAGGCTTGAGTCACTGCGCCCGGCTGTAATTTAAAATTTTAACATTAAAGGATCTAGTTTAAAGAAATCATCAGCAATGCAGACAAAGGTTCACACAAAATAATCATCACTAAGATATTCTCTGAAGGATTACTCCCAACATTTAACACTGAATATAGCCTAAATAGCAGCAATGAAGAAACAAGGAAGAAATGCAAGCCTCTGAGATAAAATGTATTTAGGAATACATTTGTACATAGACAGTAAAACGTTAACAGTAGTTATTTCTGGGTGGTGGATCTTAAAGTCAATCTTATTTAATCTTTTCGGAAGTTTCCTCATGTTTTTCCTCAGTGGAAATTAATTATTTTTATAATCAGGAAAAAATTATATTTTTTAAAAAGGCTGACAATTGAAGAACTAAAGAAGGAAAAGCATTCCATGAATTTCTCAGGCTAGAGTCTAACTTCTTGCAGATCTTGCAAAACTAGCAACTACTTCTACCAAGGACTATCTTCTTGTGGTTATCTTTAGGTAACTTGAACTGATATTTTATCTTACCTAGATGGAACCTTTTATGATTTGGCAGCTAGGTTTTTTGCTTATGTTCTTGAAATGTGTTATAAAGTAATGATTACTGCAGTCCACTAAGCAGCTAGAGATTGTGCTTTTAGATAGAGCTTTTAGTTTCTGTTTAATTTATGTCACACACGAAAGGCCAAGCAAGCCCTTACTGAAACCACTGCTGAAGGTGACGTGAAGGACTCCAGAGTGGTTAAGTCCCAAGCTCCCAATAATCTATGGCAATTTCTATTTCACTCGAACCCATTTCCATTTATACACTATATTCAAGCATGACAAAATGCAAGTGCTGCGAGTGTCTTGCCAAAAACTTTAAAAATAAAAACCACACCCACCATGATTATCACTGGTTCACTCTCTAATGCAAATTATGAGTTAAATAAATCAGCATGCTAAAGATAGATCTTCCCGTGTGAAAAGCTCAATGTCTGCAATCAGTGTGACAAAGTAAAAAGACACAATGTGTCACCATGATTAACTGAACCTCAAACATGAACATCCCAAGCTGCTGTGCAGATGTGTGATGCTGATAAGATGAACTTATTGTAACGCTTTCTGACTGCCAAGAAATACGGCTCTAAAAGCCACACCCAAAAGGTCTAGGAGAAAGCCCGGTATGAAGTCACCAACAAAGAAGAAAATATCACCCAACTCAAGGTTCAGTCTTTTGGGCAGGGCTGAAAGGGCTTTGGGAAGAACCATCCTATGTCTTTATTTTGCATATATATACATATATGCATATATACACAGATATATATGAGAGAGGCCTAGAGAGGTTGAGTCACTTGCTCCAAGTCACACAGCAAATAACAGAATTGATATTAGAATCCTGGCTTTACCCAGGTCCTACCACCCTTTCAGGTCAAATTTTCCTATAATGGCATAGTTCTTGACCAAGAAATCTTTCTGGGAGTCTAGAAAGATAGGGAGGTGTTGAAACGAAAATAATGAGCCCATAGGGCAGAGAAAGAAAACTGAGGCACTATGAGATGGAATCTTTTAACAATTAGTCAGCGGGTGTTATAGGGGACTTTATCCACTGTCTTTTCACCCAATGTAGATATTTATCACCAGAATCAAGAAACAGTTCAGAGCTAAATGACTCAGAATCCAAGCTCACAGTTCCTACCTGCTTCAGCTGTTTTGGCCCTGAAGTTAGACCACTAAGAAGTGTGAGAGGTAGCTTATCTTACCAAATGAAATTTCTGTTTGCAGCCTCATCAGGCAAGTAACTGACAACCAGCTAGGTCAAAAGTTTTCCCCTTGATTTCCTCAAGTATTCTTTGAAGTCACTTTTTTGTCATCATTTAAAATTAGTTACACAGGTATGGAAGAGAAAGGACTTTGATAAGACAGCTAAGATGTGGTCACTGCCCACCTGAAAAACAGATGAACACAAGAATGGTAGAAAGAGCAACAGACTTGGAGTCAGCAGATGTGGAGAAGTTACTGAACGTTTCTAAGCCTCTACTTTCCTCTTCTGGAAATCTGAGTTACAGGATTGCTGTGAGGTCTAAATCTAAATGAAGCAACATGTGTAAAGTGCTTACCACAGCGCTTGGCTAATGTATGTTAGCTACGACGAATATTTTCATTGTTGTTATCATTGGTACGTCTTAGTTTTGCTACTGATGACCTAGATGAGAGCATCTCAAACTTGAACATGCACAGGAAACATCAAGGATCTTGGTAAAAGGCAGACTCTTCTTTTTTAAAAAATACAGATGACGGGTTGGGCGCAGTGGCTCACATCTGTAATCCCAGCACTTTGGGAGGCCAAGGTAGGCAGATCATGAGGTCAGGAGTTCAAGACCAGCCTGATCAACATGATGAAACCCTGTCTCTACTTAAAAAAAAAAAAAATTAGCCGGGCATGGTGGCACACACCTGTAATGCCAGATACTTGGGAGGCTGAAGCAGGAGAATCACTTGAACCTAGGAGGTAGAGGTAACAGTGAGCCAAGATTGTGCCATTGCACTCTAGCCTGGGCAGCAAAGCGAGACTCTGTCTCAGAAAAAAATAATAATAATACAGATGAGGTCTCACTATTTTGCCCAGGCTGGTCTCGAACTCCTCGCCTTCAGTGATCTTCCTGCCTTGGCCTCCCAAACTGCTGGGATTACAAGCCTAAGCCACTGCACCCAGCCTAGATTCTGTATTTCTGACAAGGTCCTCTGTCACAGAGAACACACTTTGAGCAGCAAGGATCTCCCTAACTCTGCACCTAGAAGATGCTTAACATTACTGACAAAAACAAGTGACCTCTCCACACCACAATGTCTTCATCTGTAAACTGGGGATAATAAGTACTCTACATAGTCTCAACTGACTGACAATTAGTAAATGAGAATGCACAGGAAAGAGTGTTCTAAACTGCAAAGTTATACAAAAAGCAGTGGTAGCCAAGTGCAGTGGCTCATGCCTGTAATCCCAGCACTCTGGGAGGCCAAGGCAGGAAGACTGCTTGAAGCCAGGAATTTGAGACTAGTCTGCAACGTAGCAAGATCCCATCTCTACAACAATAATTTTTATTTATTTATTATTATTATTATTTTGAGACAGAGTCTCACTCTGTTGCCAGGCTGGAGGGCAGTGGAGCAATTTCAGCTCACTCTAACCTCTGCCTCCTGGATTCAAGTGATTCTCCCACCTCAGCCTCCCGAGTACCTGGGACTACAAGTGTGTACCACCACACCTAGCTAATTTTTGTATTTTTAGTAGAGATGGGGTTTCAACATGCTGGCTAGGATGGTCTCGAACTCCTGATCTCAGGTGATCCACGTGTCTCAGCCTCCCAAAATGCTGAGATTACAGGCATAAGTCACCACACCAAGCTGTCTACAAAAAAAAAAAAAAAAAAATTTTTTTGAGATGGAGTCTTGCCCTGTTGCCCAGGCTGGGGTGCAGTGGCACGATCTCAGCTCACTGCAACCTCCGCCTCCTGGGTTCAAGTGATTCTTTTGCCTCAGCCTCCTGAATAGCTGTGATTGCAGGCATGCACCACCCCATCCGGCTAATTTTTGTATTTTTAGTAGAGACGGGGTTTCACCATGTTAGTCAGGCTGGTCTCAAACTTCTGACCTTGTAATCCACCCGCCTCAGCCTCCCAAAGTGCTGGGATTACAGATGTGAACCATCACACCTGGACCCCAAAATTTGTTTCTTAATTAGCCAGGCATGAGGGTACATGCCTTGGTTCCAGCCACTTAG
This sequence comes from Saguinus oedipus, assembly GCA_031835075.1. NCBI lineage: Eukaryota > Metazoa > Chordata > Mammalia > Primates > Cebidae > Saguinus > Saguinus oedipus. The sequence continues at coordinate 26,005,389 of CM063173.1, read as the reverse complement.
GAGACTGAGATAGAAGGATCTGAGCCTGGGAGTTCAAGGCTTTGGGGAGCCATGATCACATCACTGCATACCAACCTGGGTGACAGGGGGAGACCCTGTCTCCAAAATTAATTAATTAAATTAAATTAAATAAACAAGTAGCAGTAGAAAGAATATTAGTCTTACTGTTCACAATGTTGAATGTACAACACTGTGATGCCCAGATTTACAAGTACACTTACTGGAATATATAGCAATGAGGCTCGAATTCCCTTGCTCAGAAGAGATACTCCATTCAAGAATCCTCTAGGAATTCTGGTAGAGTACCACAGGTTTTCCAGGGATTCTCAAGTCAAAAGCTCTGAAACTCTAGAACTGTCATTTGGTGGCCAGGAAAGAACCACTTTGGCAGGCAGAGAGTGGCCATTTGGGGCACTGAGTGAACTCCACTAGTGATTCCACTCCTTCTTCCAGAGCTGGCCAGATTCCCTCAGCCAAGATCCCGAGTCAGCACTGCAATGCCAACAGCACAAGACAGAAAGACAGATGGGTACTGCCCTGGCAAAACCCACACCTGCCGCTCCACAGGCTGGCAAAGAGCCATACTATAGAAAAGCAGGGCTCTTTTCTTTTCTTTTGGTTCACATTGGGAACTACAAGTTTCAATCAGTTACACCTGGCTAGCTTCCGTCAGCATAATCTGTGATTTCCTCCCCACAGACTATAAAGTATGATGCTTATATCTTGTGCCTCTCCTCTAAGGGGCTCAAAATAAACTATGAATAATTCTTCCTCATAGGGCCCATTACCAAAGAGTCCTCTCATCATTTCAGAGACAGATGGCATCTCTAACACCTACTTAATTGCTCAGGCCAAAAACCCAGGAGTCATCCTTAATTCCTCTTTCTCTCACCGTCACCCCACCATCCTGCTGGTTCTATCTCCAAAACACATCCCCAACCCATCCTCTTTTACCACCTCCACTGCCACCAACCTAGAAGGCCACTATCTTCTCTTGCCTAACCTCCTAACTAGCCTCCTGCCTGCCACTTCCATGCCCTCTAAAATTCATTGGCCACAAAGGCCAGAGTGATTATTTTAAAAAACAAAAATAGATCATGTCACTCCCCTTTTCCAGAACCTCCAATGATTCCCACAGCTTTTAGGACAAAATCCCAATTCCTTACTCTAGCAGACAAGGCCCTGTATGATCTGAGATGCTCCCCACAACTCCCATCCCCTACATCTACCACCTCCTGTCTTTGCCTTTGACTCATCTGTCCCAGCCATTCAAAGCCTCCTTGAAGTTTCTAGAACTTACCAAGCTTGTTCCCACCTCCTCACAGCCTTTACCCTTGCTCTTCTTTCTAACACATCTTCAAATGGCTGGCCCCTCCCTGGGAGCAAATCTCAGCAAAAATAACACTACCCTAGCAAGGCCTTTTTTCTTTTCTTTTCTTTTTTTTTTTTTTTTTTTTTTTTTTTTTTTTTTTTTTGAGACTGAGTCTTGCTCTGCCACCCAGGCTGGAGTGCAATGGCGTGATCTCAGCTCACTGCAGCCTCCACTTCCTGGGTTTAAGCGATTTTCATGCCTTAGCCTCCTGAGCAGCTAGGACTACAGGCAGATGCCACCACGCCCAGCTAAGTTTTGTATTTTTAGTAGAGAGAGGATTTCACCCCAGCACTTACTCCTTAACCAAATTCCCTTGTTCATTTATTGGTGTATTTTTCTGTTTGCTGCCAGTAGAATATAAACTGCATGAGAGCGAGGGACTCAAGTACCTTTCTACTATGATATATCCAGGCTAAAACGGAACTGACACATCCTAGGTGCTCAGGAGATGCTGAATAAATAAAATCCGGGGAGGATAGTGGCAAGTGCACTTGAAGTCTGAAGACTGAATTCCAACGTGAAATGGGCACTCACTGGCATCATGGCTTCTCTTCAGATTTCTCAACCATAAAACTGAGATCCTAATTTGCACCTTACCTTCCTTGAAGGGACACAGAGAAGATTAAATGAGTAAAAGAATGTGTAAGCAAGTGTAAGCATTTTTGTAAACCATTAGGCACCATATTGTTATTGTCAAGTACTTTTACTCTGTTACAGAAGAGGAGGCTCTTTCTCAGGGACTTGTGAATTAATAGATGAAAAGGCTTAGGAAGCAATCTGAGGTTTCTAATCCAGGCACCTAACAGAAGTCTAGGGACGCAACAAAAGAGATTAGAATCAGTGGCTTTACTCTGCAGCCAGGCAAACATAAGATATGAATTCATTTAAAGAAGTCAAATTATGTCAAATGCAGTAATTTGCAAAGTAAGCTCTGAGTTCCTTGAAGGAGATCAATGTGGGATTGATCTCCACATCCTCCATGTGCCTAGCACAAGGGGATTTAGCAAATATTTACTGAATTGGGTGTTGGGCTACCAAACCTGACATCCTACCAACAGCTTTCACCTTTCTTTGCAACCCATTGTGGCACAGGGTTACAGGTTCCTGGGGCAGCTGTATAAAAATATCAACATTTATATAATGCCTCGATGGCTACTGTTTCATGCTTGCAATGATGTTATGGTTGACAGAGCTGGTATTATCATTTGCTTTAATTTATTCACTTGCCAACCATAAATGGAAAATACAGTACGAGCACCACATTAGTCCAAATAACAATAGCTAATGTTTACCAAATATGCTGGGCACTTTACAAATATTGGGTTCAAATAAATCCTCAGAACGGCTATACATAATATGTACTATTATTATCTTCATTTTTTTTTAGATGGAGTCTCGCTCTGTCACAAGGCTGGAGTGCAGTGATGCAATCTCAGCTCACTATAACTTCTGCCTCCCAGGCTCAAGTGATTCTCCTGCCTCAGCCTCCCGAGTAGCTGGGACGACAGGTGCCCACCACCTTGGCCTGCTAATTTTTTTATTTCTTAGTAGAGACAGGGTTTCACCATGTTGGCCAGGATAGTCTTGATCTCTTGATCTCATGATCTGCTCGCCTTGGTCTCCCAAAGTGCTGGGATTACAGGCATGAGCCACCACGCCCAGCCTACTATCCCCATTTTACAGATGAGGAAACTACACCACCAAGCTGTTCCAAATTAACTATGAATAATTCTTCCTCACATGGCTCCTTACCAAAGAGTCCTCTCATCATTTCAGAGGCACTGAGCATCATTTCAGAAGTAAAGTAGCACCTCTTTGCTCAGTAGCATACAGCTTGGAAGTGGTAGAGCCAAGATTTTAGTCCAGGTAGTCTGATCGCAGGCTTTTAACCACAACTGCCTAACAGCACTGAAAGGGCCTTCAGTATAATCTAGCCTAGTCCCCTCATTTTAGAGGCGGGAATGAGAGACAGAGAAGCCCACTTTTAAAGATTCCAGCTCTCAGTCCGGGCACAGTGGCTCACGCTTGTAATCCCAGCACTTTGGGAGGCCAAGGCAGGCAGATCACCTGAGATTGGGAGTTTGAGCTCAGCCTGACCAACATGGAGAAACTCTGTCTCTACTAAAAATATAAAATTAGCCAGGAGTGGTGGCGACACCTGTAATTCCAGCTACTCCGAAGGCTGAGGCAGGAGAATCACTTGAACCCGGGAGGCAGAGGTTGCTGGGAGATGAGATCACTCCATTGCACTCCAGCCTGGGCAACAAGAGCAAAACTCCATCTCAAACAAACAAACAAAAAAGATTCCAGCCCTTTTCTGAGGTCCTCACTTTGTATGGTATCTATTTAAATGAAACTTTACCTGAGATTTTGTTTCCTTGCCTTTTGAAGAAAAGCTTTTAGCTAGCTAAAAGTAACAAAAGAATAACTGTGGCCTTATAATAGCAACTGTTGCAAAATCAAACACAACAGTGAAAGGAGGATGAAACACAGCATTTACCTAGAAACATGTCCACTTTAATCACTTAATAGAGGCAAGATTCTTAGGCAATGGCCGGATGTGGTGGCTCAAGCCTGTAATCCCAGCACTTTAGGAGGCCAAGGCGGGTGTATCACTCGAGGCCAGGAGTTTAAGACCATCTTGGCCAACATGGCAAAAGCCTGTCTACTAAAACTACAAAAATTAGTGGGCGAGGTAGTGAACATCTATAGTCCCAGCTACTCGGGAGGCTGAGGCAGGAGAATTGCTTGAACCTAAGAGGCGGAGGTTGCAGTGAGTTAAGATTGCGCCACTACACTCCAGCCTGGGCAACAGACTGAGACTCAGTCCCCCCACCCCCACCCCCCCCCAAAAAAAAAAAAAAAAAAGATTCTTAGGCAGGTCCTTTCCTTTACTTTTCTGAACCTGTTTCCTCCTCGGCAAAATGAGGATGACATCACCAGCTACCCGGCAAAGTCTACATAAAGAGAAAATGAAATAATATATCTGGTAAAGTGCTTCTTAATCATATGCTTATAAATAGTTATTACTGCTTTAAGCACTTCCCAAAGGACATAAAGATGCCTATTTTCTTCTGGAAGAGTCAACGAAGCCCAAGTAGAAAATGAGACCATGGGCCAGGCCCGGTGGCTCACACCTGTAATCCCAGCACTATGGGAGGCTGAGCCAAGCAGATCATGAGGTCAAGAGATCAAGACCATCCTGGCCAATATGGTGAAACCCCATCTCTACTAAAAATACAAAAATTAGCTGGGTGTGGGAGGCTGAAAAGGGAGAATCACTTGAACCCAGGAGTCAGCGGTTGTTGTGGTGAGCTGAAATCTCTCCACTGCACTCCAGCCTGGCAACAGAGTGAGACTCCATTTCAAAAGAAAAGAAAGAAAATGAGATCATGACCCCACCTATTTCCAAGGGCTTGACCTCAAAGAGTTTCCCAGGGCTACTTGAAGAAGTCCACTACTTCCCTTGCTCTGAGCAGAATGGAGAAGTAAAACTGGGGGTGGATGTTGGCATTGCAGTAGGACTACCCATATGAGCTGGCACTCTACACACTTACACCTAACCTGTCCCAAAGTCATCTCCTCCTGTAAGTCTTGGCCTCCTACCCTAGACACCTCATGATAGCTGGTTCAGCACTTACTATTTTGCCAAGCTACTTGACATACTCAGTCTCACTGGATTTCCACAGTAGTCTATAATCCCATTTCACAGATAAGACAAAGAAGACTCAGAGAAATTAACTCGCCCAGGGTCACACAGTTACTAAGTGGAAATACCACATCTCTAATAACTCACTCAGTCTTCAAACTGGCTGCTTGGTCTCCATGCTAGGGTTCCCTGAGAATGCTCCATCTCCCCATTTAGGGCACTTTCACATACACGTCTCATCACCTTAACCACTCTGAGAAGCAAGGTTAGGACCCCACTGGACAAACAGGTCAACTAAGGCCAGAGAGTAGAAAAGACTTGCCCAAGGTCACACAGCAAGCCCGGGACAGCAATGAGGTTCGGACCCCAGGCTCTCGCTTCCCCGCCCTCCTCCCAAACTGGTTCCCTGACCACAGCCACAAGGCCCCCAGGTGGGCTGCGACCCAGGGTGGCCCTGTCTGGGGGTCGGGCCGCGAACCCGCCCGGGGAAGAAGGGGCGAGGCCGTCGGGACGACTAGAGGATGCCCGGGAGGCTGGGCAGAGGATGCTCCGGCTCACAGGACAGCAAAGCCAAGCGGCGGCGAGGGCCCGCCGGAAAAATCCCAGGCAGCCACACGGATCGGCCCTGCTCGGCGGACGCCCGGCACCTCTGACTCACCTGCGGCCGGAGCCAAAAGCGGGCGTCCGCGGCGGCGGCGGCGGCGTCGGCGGCGGGGGCGGCGAACCCCTGGCTCAGCCATTCCCCGCTGCCCCGGATGGGGAGAGACAGTAGCCGCTCACTTCCTTAGCAACCTGGCTCAGCGACCCACTTCCTTAGCAACCAGTGTCAATTTCAATAACTTTATTGGGACACGAGCAGCGGACAGGCAAAGCCGGGTGGGAGGGGCCGGGCGGGGCTCTGCTCGGTGCTGGCGCTTAGCGGGGGCTCAGCACACCTCGGCCTCCTCACCCACCTAAGCGGGGAGAGTGGCGCACAACGTGGCCTGCCTCAGTTTCTCATCTGTAAAATGGAACACACGCGATTTCAGCCGCCGTTCAACCTTTCCTAAAACTTTTCACATCCCTTATCTGACTGGTGTCTCAAACTGCTACAGAGATCGTTCCCATTTAGAGTGCCCCCAGTGACTCAATCCATACACCTGTAGGCATCCTTGTTGTTTATTTCCTGTCCCTTACCCAATCCAGTCAGTCACGACCGCACCAGGCAAGGCCAGGCCACGCTCATCTCTAGCCTGCCTGAAATAATCTGGTCTCTCTTCCGTTCTTTGGTCCAGCCCTGCCTGGACAATCCATTTTCCATAAGGTGGCCAGAGTAATTATTTAAAACAGATCATAAGTCAGGTGCAGTGGCTCACGCCTGTAATCCCCGCACTTTGGGAGGCCGAGGCAGGTGAATCACCTGAGGTCAGGAGTTCGAGACCAGCCTGGCCAACATGGTGAAACCCCATCTCTACTAAAAATACAAAATTAAGCCGGGCGTGGTGGTGTGCACTTGTAATCCCAGCTACTCAGGTGGCTGAGGCAGGAGAATCACTTGAACCCTGGAGGCGGAAGTTGCAGTGAGCAGAGATGGCACCACTGGACTCCAGCCGGGGCAACAAGAGTGAAACTCTGTCTCAAAAATAAAAATTAAATAAATAAATAAAACAGATCATGCCACTCCCTGGTTAATATTCGATTTAATGGAGTCCCATTGCTCTTAGAATCAACTCTAAAGTCCTTATTACCTCCTGCAAAAATCGTTAAAATTCTGTTCCATCCACACTGGCCTAGAAGGGCAGGTTCCAACTCCCATGGAAGGTTCCAGCTTACACCTGCTGTTCCCCACTAAACAGAAACTCCGTAAGAGCAGTCTTTTATTTGTTCACTCTTGTATCCATACCTGGAACCAAGCTTAGTCAATAGTAGGTGGTCAATAAATGTGTTGCACCTTGAATGAATGAATGCCTGAGATGCTTTTCCTCCCCTGCCCAACCCCACTTTTTGCCTGTTGTGTCAGATATTGCTACTTCCTCTTGAAAACTTATTTCTTCTTGCTCCTGGACACACACAGCTAGACAATATTTCCCAGCCTTCCTTACAGTTCAAACAAGTTCTGGCCAATTAAGTGTGATGTGTGCCATTCTCAGGCCTGACCTATTAAAACTCCCACATAATTTGATTTACAGTTTCTCTAAAGTGAAGAAGTTTATTTTATTTTTATTTTTAAATAAAATAATAAAGGAAATACCAAAAGAGACTGCACCCAGCCTCTTTTGGTGTTTCCTAAGGCTAATAATTGCCTAATTTCCCTCCTCCCCACTTTCATTAGCTTTCTTTGCAGCTATTAATTTTTTCCTATGCGGTTAATAAATTAGAAAAATAACCAGCAAAGTGATTTTTCCAGATGTGTAACATAACAAATAATTTGGCTGGGTGTGGTGGCTCATGCCTGTAATCCCAGCACTTTGGGAAGCAGAGGCTGGCAGATCACCTGAGGACAGGAGTTCAAGACCAACCTGGCCAACATGGAGAAACCATGTCTCTACTAAAAATACAAAAATTAGCCAGGCGTGGTGGTGGGTGCCTGTAATCCCAACTACTCAGGAGGCTGAGGCAGGAGAATTTCTTGAACTCAGGAGGTGGAGATTGCAGTGAGCCAAGATCACCCCACTGCACTCCAGCCTGGGTGACAAGAGCAAAACCCCATCTCACAAAATCAACAACAACAACTTAAAAAAATAAAAGTTCATGAATTCTCTTTTGTGTTTTTCTCCTGAAGTCTTCAGCTCTGAGCTGGAACAGCGCTCTCCAGGCCTACTGCATAGCTGTCATACTGAATTTTTCTTTTTCTTTTTTTTTCTTTTTTTTTTAATTTTTATTGCATTATAGGTTTGGGGCATACTGAATTTTTCTACATCCTACTCCTGGTTGGGATTCCCTGTGTCCTGGACCTTATGTCTCAAACTTCTGAATTGTGGATTTACTCTGTCATCTCTGTGCAGCACATCTTTCTGTAGATTCCTGAGAAACGTGGCAAAAAAGCAAATATATTTAGTCCTTGTATGTCTAAATATGTCTCTCTATGGTTTCCACACTTGATTAATAGTTTAGCAGGGTATAGAAATGTAGGCTGAACACTGGGCGTGGTGGCTCATGCTTGTAGTCCCAGCACTTTGGGAGGCTGAGGTGGGCAGATCACCTGAGGTTGGGAGTTTGAGACCTGCCTGACCAACATGGAGAAACGCTGTCTCTACTAAAAATACAAAATTAGCCAGGTGTGGTGGCACATGCCTGTAATCCCAGCTACTCAGGAGGCTGAGGCAGAAGAATCACTTGAACCTGGGAGGCGGAGGTTGCGGCGAGCCGCGATCACACTATTGCATTCCAGCCTGGGCAGCAAGAGCAAAACTCCATCTCAAAAAAACAAAAAAAAGAAAAATCTAGGCTGAAAATTATTTTCTCTCAGAATTTTTAAAGCATTGCATTATTGTTTCCAGTATCCAGATTTAAGACATCTAATGTCATTCTTAATCCTTTGTATGTGTCTTGTTCTTTTTTTATTTTTAATATTTGAAAACTTTTAGGCTATCATCTTTTTTTTTCTTTTTTTTTTTGAGATGGAGTTTCACTCCTGTTGCCCAGGCTGGAGTACAGTGGCACGATCTCGGCTCACCGCAACCTCCGCCTCCTGGGTTCACATGATTCACCTGCCTCAGCCTCCTGAGTAGCTGGGATTACAGGCATGTACCATGTTGCCCGGCTAATTTTTAGTACAGACGGGGTTTGTCCATGTTGGTCAGGCTGGTCTCAAACTCCTGACCTCAGGTAATCCACTCACCTTGGCCTCCCAAATTGCTGGGATTACAGGTATGAGCCACCATGCCTAGCTAGGCTATCATCTTTACCCATAACGTATTTGATGATGATTCCCCTCAGTTAGGCTTTTCCTCACTTGTGTTAGGAAGACTGGGCCTTTTCAGTCTGGAGACTTATATCCCTCTAACCTAGGAAATTTTCTTGTATTATTATTTGTAATAATTTTCTTCCCTTCTATTTTTTTTCCCCCTGAGACAGTGTCTCGCTATTTTGCACAGGCTGGAATGCAGTGGCATGATCATGGCTTACTGCAGCCTCAACCTCCCAGACTCAAGTGATCCTGGCACCTCAGGTGCATACCACCATGCCTGAGTAATGTTTCTATCTTTTGTAGAAATGGGGTCTCACTGTGTTGCCCAGCTGTTCTCAAACTCCTGGGCTCAAGCAATCCCCCTGCCTTGACCTACCAAAGTGTTGGGATTACAGGACTGGGCCACCACACTTGGATCTCCCTCCATTTTTTTTTTTTTTTTTTTTTTTTTTTTTTGCTTTCTGAAATTTCTCTTAGTCAAGAGTACCTTTGAAACTGAGCTCTTAATTTTCTGTTTTTCTCTATTTTCCCTCTTTTTGACTTTTTTGTTCTACTGTGTGGGATATTTCCATCCATATCTTTATTTTTAGTGTTTGTCTCTTCTGCGGAGGAATCTGGTCTTGTCTTTTAGTCATCAAAACAATATTCCCTGCAGACATTTGGGTCATAACTTCCTCCCCCTGTTAAGTCAGTTACTCCTTCCTCTTCTGTCTCTGTTTTCCAAAAACTTGCTGAAATCCCTGGGCCACTAACATCTCCTTTTGCTATTAATGTTCTGGGTTAATACATTTTTTCTTCCTTATTGTCATATAGGTGGGAATGAGGGAGAAAAAAACAAACATATGTCATCAATCCACTATGTTTCACTGGATGTCTTTACTGCTATTTCACAACAATGTATTGTGTTATTCTTCAAAATAGCGAGGAGACCTGAAATGTACCCAACACATAGAAATGATAAATACTTGGGTGATTATCAGGTAGCCTAAATACTGTGACTTTATCATTACACATTTATGCATGTAACAAAATTGCACATGTACCTTTTGTACAAATATAATGTTTTGAAAACTGTTTAAATTTTTTAAACAGATAGGTAAAAGGTATGAACAGATAGTTTAGAGAAAAGGAATAGAAAATATTGCTTTTAAACATAGGAAAAGGAAAGATACTTATGCTTACTCACATTAAAGGAAATAAAAATTGAAACAACTTTTTAATTTATTTTTGAGACAGAATCTTGCTCTGTCGCCCAGGCTTCAGAGTAGTGGTGCAATCTCGGCTCACCGGAACCTCTACCTCCGGGTTCAATTGATTCTCATGCCTTAGCCACCCGAGTAGTTGGAATTACAGGCATGTGCCACCATACCTGGCTATTTTTTGTATTTTTTAGTAGAGGCAGGGTTTTGTCATGTTGGCCAGGCTGGTCTCAAATTCCTGGCCTCAAGTGATCCACCTGCCTCAGCCTCCCAAAGTGCTGGGATTACAGGCATGACCCATCATTGCATCTGGTAGACAAAAGGAGCTTTGGAAAGGTATTGTTGATAATGGTCTGATCTTGATTCCATCCTTAGCAAGCTGAATAAAGCTGTGTATTGAAATGGGATTAGTAGTAGCAGCTGTACAGTGCACAGTGACTAGCTTGTTCCAGTTTGCACAGGTCTGTCCCTGCTTTAAGCACCTAAAGTTTCATGTCCCAAGAAACTCCTTAGTCCAGGCAAACTAGGATGACTAGTTACCCTAGTATGATGGGGTAATGTCTATATTACCAGTATGTTTCAATTCCTGGCATTTCCTTTTCCTACTGTGTCCTCTTTTCCATCTAATCTGGACTATGAGGCATTTCTTGCTCAGAGGAGGGTTATTTCAGTAGAAAAATAGAGAAAGGACTTTCTGAGTCCCAGAATCTTGGGGAGGAAACTCAGGGAATGAAAGAAGTATTGAAAAGTGGCCGGGCACGGTGGCTCAAGCCTGTAATCCCAGCACTTTGGGAGGCCGAGGCGGGTGGATCACGAGGTCAAGAGATCGAGACCATCCTGGTCAACATGGTGAAACCCCGTCTCTACTGAAAATATAAAAAATTAGCTGGGCATGGTGGCGCATGCCTGTAATCCCAGCTACTCGGGAGGCTGAGGCAGGAAAATTGCCTGAACCCAGGAGGCGGAGGTTGCGGTGAGCCGAGATCGCGCCATTGCACTCCAGCCTGGGTAACAAGAGCGAAACTCCATCTCAAAAAAAAAAAAAAAAAGAAAAGTCAGAATAGGGCTTTCAAACCTCTCAATTCTGGAGATTTGCTGAATTCAGTGGAGGGGAGAGATGATGAGGATGCAACAAGAAGAAGGAGGCTAGTGGGCTGGGACAAAGGGTACTGATCTGGAGAGATCCCATGGACCAGAGCAGAGCCCCTCCTTTCTACCTCCCCCAGAGCAAACTCCAGCCTAGAAATGATCTGGAGTAATTCCGGCAAGCACCATGGTGTCAGTTTACCATAAATAATAGAAACCAACTCTGATGGTAGCAGAAAAGGAATTTATTAGCAGGGTAGTAGGAAGGCCACAAAATCACCAGTAAGTTTCTAGAAGTGGCCAGGAATAAGGAAGGTGAGGCCACGTGGGACCATGTGCTACTAGATCTGTTTGGTGAGAATATTGGTTGCCCTGCTTTCACCATGGTCACTCAGCCATGGGCATTGTCTCAACACCATTCTCACCTTGCCTCTCCATAAGCATTTCCCGTAGACTTGACTTCCTTTTTTTTTTTTTGGAGACAGGGTCTCACTCTGTAGCCCAGGCTTGAGTGCAGTGGTGTGATCTTGGCTCACTGCAACCTCCACTTCCCAGGTTCAAGCGATTCTCCTGCCTCAGCCTCCCAAGTAGCTAGGATTACAGGTGCCTGCCACTACAGGCAACTAATTATTGTATTCGTATTAGAGATGGGGTTTCACCATATTAGCCAGGCTGGTCTCGAACTCCTGACCTCAAGTGATCTGCCAGGCTCAGCCTCCCAAAGTGCTGGGATTGACTTCTGTAATCCAAGTCCTAATTGGTCCATCCTTGATCACATGCCCATCTCTTACCTGCTGTGGAATCTGTAAAGACAAACATCTGACCTTTTGGCTTCTATGGTAGGAGAAAGACTTCCTTCCATTCACAAAGTAAGCATTTCCCAGACACAGGGAAGGAGTCCTGTTGCTACGGGGTGGGGGCGGAGTGGGGAATCCCTTTATAACCAGACACCTCCTTTGCCAAAAAACTCCATTAGCCCTCCTCCTCCACGTCACTCAGTGAGGACCCTCCCCCCAGCGGCAGGCATGTTGCCCAGGGACCACCCAGCTGGAATTAAGCCCACTGTGTTATGAAACTTGGCTCAGTCCCCATCTGAGTTATCCTGTGAGGATGTCCCAATTTTAGTGGCTAAGACAACCCAAATTCTGTACAACAGAAAAAGGCACTAGATACCTGGCGATGGGTGGCAGCAGGGGAGTGTGGGCAGGGACATGCTCACACCTATCATGGGTGGGGCTGAATGGAGGCCAAACCAGGAGAAAGGTAAAACATAGTCCTGAAACCCATGGATGGTTTTATTATTATCTCACCCAGGGAAAATAACTTCCGATGGATTCCCTACAAAGCTGACAAGTAGCCATCTGCTACTCCCCATGCAAGGGTAAAATCATGACATTTTCTTTCTTCTCTGACATTCGAGAGCAGCACTGTCCAACAGATCTTTCCACTATGGTGGATATGTTCTACATCTGTGCTGTCCAATAAGGCAGCCAACAGCCACATGTGGCTACTGAGTACTCGAAATGAGTCTAGTCCTACTGAAAAAATGGAATTGTATTTATTTAATGTTAATTAATTTATGCCTAAGTGGCCACATGCAGCTAGTGGTTACATATTGGACAGTGCATCTCTGAGCTATAAAAATGACAAGCATGTACTGTGGGGTCCAGACAGTCTAAGGTTTGAATCCCAGTTCCATTCCTTATGCGTTAGCTGAGTGACCCAGTGTACATCACTTGACCGCTCTGAGACTCACATTTCTCATGTGCAAAATAGAGCTAGAAATGCAACTGCTTAGGTTTTTTGTGAGGATTAAATAAAATATGGTGTGGGGCCAGGCACGGTGACTCACATCTATAATCCCACCACTTAGGGAGGCCGAAATGGGTGAACTGCTTAAGCTTAGAAATTTAAGATCAGCCTGAGCAACATGGCAAAATCCCCTCTCTACAAAAAACACAAAAATTAGTCAGGCATGGTGGTGCACACCTGTAGTCCCAGCTACTCAGGAGGTTGGCATGGGAGGATTGCCTGAGCCCAGGAAATCGAGGCTGCAATGAGCTGAGATCACACTCAATGAGTGAGATCACTGCACTCCAGCCTGGGCAACAGGGCAAGATTCTATCTCAAAAAAAAAAAAAAAAAGATACAATGCCTGGCACTTAGTAGGTTTTCCATGAATGGTGGCTGTCTTTCCTTTCTTTATCAGTGGGACCATGGTGTCCTCCAGCAAAGCAATCATTGTAAATGTGAGAAGTTGAGCTGGTGAGAGAGTTCAGTCTTCCTGGAAATGTAAAATCATTTGGAGAGGAGGGCTGAAGAGGTGTTGTATAAAAAGACTGCAAAGGGAATTACTTATTAGAATGCAAGGAGGTGGCATCCCAGCATCCCTTTCAGGAAAAAACAAGATGCAGGGCTTGGACTGAAGCCAAGCACCTGAGATGTGCTTGATGCTTCTCACTTGGCTGAGTGCCCAGGTTCAGAATGGATGGAACTCTGGGACCTGAGGGAGGCTCTAAGGGCTGAGGATGGAGCTAATGGCTTCTAAATTCACATCTCTGATGTTTTCTGAAGAAAGCCAGACAGGAGTTGGCTGCTAATTGCTTCCTCCTCAGGCACTTAACTGGCTGTGTGACCCTGGGCAAGTGAGTTTACCCTTCAGGACCTCATTTCCCTGCCTGCTTCCTGCAGGGCTACAGTGAGGGGTCACCCAGGGCACAGGTGTAAAATGCTCTCCCAGCTGTAAGGCCCATCATAGTAAGAGATAAAGAAAACAATTTTTTTTTTTTTTTGAGACAGTCTCACTGTCTCCTAGGCTGGAGTGCAGTGGCGTGGTCTTGGCTCACAGCAACCTCTGTCTCCCAAGTTCAAGTGATTCTCCTGCCTCAGCCTCCTGAGTAGCTGAGATTACAGGCATGCGCCACCACATCCGGCTAATTTTGTATTTTTAGTAGAGATGGAGTTTCTCCATGTTGGTCAGGCTGGTCTCGAACTCCCGACTTCAGGTGTAATCCCAGCATTCTGGGGGCCAAGGTGGGAGGATCCCTTGAGGCCACGAGTTTTGAGACCAGCCTGGGTACCATAGAGAGATTTCATCCCTAAAAATTAAAATTAAAAAATTAGCTGGTGATGCATGCCTATAGTCCCAGCTATCTGGGAGTTTGAGGCAAGAGGATCCTCTGAGCCCAGGAGTTTGAAGCTGCAGTGAGCCATGATCATGCCCTTGCACTTTAGCCTGGGTGATGGAGTGAGACCCTGTCTCAAAAACAAACGTATATTATCATCATTTACTTCTCAAATTAGCAGTTTTTTTTTTAAAGCATCATACTTGGCTGGGCTCAGTTGTTCATGCCTATAATCCTAGCACTTTGGAAGGCCAAGGCAGGAGGATTGCTTGAGCTGGGGAGTTTCAGAGCAGCCTGGATAACATAGTGAGTCCCTGATCTCTACAACAAAATTTAAAAATTAGCCAGGTGTGGTGGCACACATCTGTGGTCCCAACTACTAGAGAGGCTAAGGCAGGTTGATTGCTTGAGCCCAGGAGGTTGAGGCTGCAGTGAGCCATGATTATACCACTGCACTCCAGCCTGGATGGCAGAGCAAGACCTTGTCTTAAAAAAAAAAAAAAAAAGCATCATACACAATGTTGGCAAGGAGCACTTTCATTCCATTGCTGATGGTATTGAGAAATTAACACAAATTGTAAGAAAAAATAATATGATGACTAAAAAGCGTTTAGTCAGCCCATTCCATTTCTAGGAATCAATTTTGAGAAAATAATGAGATATCCTCACAAAAGTTTAGGCACAAGCTTGTTCACCCCAGCTACATTTGTAATGGGAAAATATTATGTCCAATATTAAAGGAATGGAGAGAATAAACTAAGAGATGTCAGTATGGAGGAATATTATGCTGCCAGTTGAAAATGATATTTTTTGGCTGGGCGCAGTGGCTCATGCCTATAATCCCAGCACTTTGGGAAACCAAGGCGGGCGGATCACAAAGTCAAGAGATCGAGACCATCCTGGCCAACATGGTGAAACCCCATCTCTGTACAAACTACAAAAATTAGTTGGGCATGGCGGCACATGCCCGTAGTCCCAGGTACACAGGAGGCTGAGGCAGGAGAATCACTTAAACCCAGAAGGCAGAGGTTGCAGTGAGCCGAGATCGTGCACTCTAGCCTGGCAACAGAGCAAGACTTCATCTCAAAAAAAGAAAAGAAAGAAAATCATATTTTTCAACAGCATCCAATGATATGAGGAAATGCTCATGAAAATATAAGAAAGTAAAAGGATACCTATAACCATTAAGAAAGAAAAGTTTTTAACTGCTCTGTGGTGCTCTTCAAGAAAGTTTCTTACACAATCAACAGAATTAAAAAGGCAACACACAGGATGGGAGAAAATAGTTGCAATTTATATATTAATGGGTTAATATCCAGGTTCTATAAAGAACTCTGGCCCAGTGCAGTGGCTCATGCTTGTAATCCCAGCACTTTGGGAGGCAGGTGAATTATCTGAGGTCAGGAGATTGAGACCAGCCTGGCCAACATGGTGAAACTCCATCTCTACTCATACTACACATACTACAACAATTAGCTAGGCATGGTGGCACACACCCCAGCTATTCAGGAGGCAGGAGAATCACTTGAACCCAGGAGGCAGAGGTTGCAGTGAGCCAAGATCGTGCCCGGCAACAAGAGCAAAACTCCTTCTCAAAAAATAATAAAAAAGAACTCCTATAACTCAACAACAAACATATAAACAACCCAATTTAAAAAATGGCCTTGAGACCATCCTGGTCAACATGGTGAAACCCCGTCTCTACTAAAAATACAAAAAATTAGCTGGGCACGGTGGCGTGTGCCTGTAATCCCAGCTACTCAGGAGGCTGAGGCAGGAGAATTGCCTGAACCCAAGAGGCGGAGGTTGTGGTGAGCCGAGATCACGCCATTGCACTCCAGCCTGGGTAGTGTAGCACTCAGCTCACTGCAACCTCTGCCTTCCAGGTTCAAGTTATTCTCATGTCTCAGCCTCTCAAGTAGCTGGGATTACAGGCATGTGCCAGCACGCCTGGCTAATTTTTCTATTTTTGGTAGAGACATGGTTTCACCATGTTGGCCAGGCTGGCCTCGAACTCCTAATTTCAAGTGATTCTCTCACCTCAGCCCCCCAAAGTCCTGGGATTCCAAGTGTTGGCCACCACACCTGGCCTGTTTGTGGTCTTAATGAAGGCCACCATTCTCAACTCCACCATCTTGGACATGGTGACTATCATGCTAGAATGGTCACCACCTGGAAAGTCAAGAATGTCCATCTGGGTATGTCACTTACCCTCTCCTTCTCTGAGCAGCAAGGCCATTTCCTGTGCCTTGGCCACATGACTCAGGCTCTGCACAAAACTGGCATCTGACACAGGGGTGGCCAATCCATCAGGAAACGTTTATTGAAGCATTTATTAATTGTGTGAAGGACATTGCTTTAGGAAGTGTGTGACCCCTTAAAGTGGCTAAGATGCAGTTTACACTGGGCTAGGACCCTGGAAATGTGGAGAATACTGACTACATAAAGTCAATGTGGACTTGGACAAGTCACTTTCCCTCTCTGAGCCTCAGTTTCTTCATCCACAAATGGGCATGACTCCTGCTGGATGACCTCATAGAATTTCTGTGAGAGAGTTGATAATCAAGTGCTATAGTGAAATGCTCCAGTATTTAATGACCATATGGGAGAAGCATGGTGATTCCTCTAAATGGCCACTAAAGATTCTTGCCAGGTGTGGTGGCTGACGCCTGTAATCCCACCACTTTGGGAGGCTGAGGCGAGTGGATCATCTGAGGTCAGGATTTCAAGACTAGCCTGGCCAACATGGCGAAACCTCGTCTCTACTAAAAATACAAAAGTTAGCTGGGCGTGGTGGCAGGCACCTGTAGTCCCAGCTACTTGAGAGGCTGAGATAGGAGAATCACTAGAAACCTGGAGGTAGAAGTTGCAGTGAGCCAAGATTGTGCCATGGCACTCCAGTCTGGGCAACAAGAGTGAAACTCTGTTTCAGAAAAAACAAAACAAAACAAGAATCCACATGGAGACTGGGGAGGATGGGGTGTGGGAGAATCACCAGATTTGGAGCCAGACAGAGCCAAATGTGGCTCTCAGGTCTGCCATTGACAGCTGTGCAGATGGACAGAAACTATGTTTTTTTTTTTTTTTTTCACACAGGGTCTCACTCTGTTGCCCAGGCTGGAGTACCATGACATGATCACAGATCCCTGCAGCCTCAACCTCCAGGGCTCAAGCAATCCTCCCACCTCAGCCACCCCAGTAGCTGGGACTATAGGTGCACACAGCCACATCCGGCTAATTTTAAATTTTTCTGTAGAAATGGGATCTCACTTTGTTTTCCAGGCTAGTCTCAAACTCCTGGACTCAAAGTGATCCTCCCACCTCAGCCTCCCAAAGTGCTGAGATTGCAGGCATGAGCCACTTTGCCCCGCCTAGAAACTTTGATTTCTCACAGCCGGTACGTAATGGACCCAAAGAGCACAGGGTGGTATAAGAGTTCATGAACTTGACCTGGCTGGATTCAAGACCAAATTCTTTTATTTTTCAGCTGGGTGTGACCGTTTGACTTTTCCTAAAGAGCATCAGAAGTAAATACACGCAAAGGTACACATTTGACCAGTAGGAAAAGGGGATCGGGGGATGAAAGGGTGAGAGCACAAGGAGTGGAGGCTGGTGGGAGACGATAATCCACAGACACAATATGGGGGCCTAAGGCAAGGAGACCAAGAGGAGGGCTGCTGCGGGAGCTGAAAATCCCCAAAAGGACATTTATTGAACACTTATGATGAGTTAAGCAGGTCAGTCTTTATAATCATTGAGTTAAGCAGGTCAGTCTTTATAATCATTCTGTCATGAAGATACTATTATTATCCCCACCTTACAGATGGGAAGACTGAGGCTCAGTTTGGTAACTAGCCAGGTTGTGTAGCTACCACAAGGCAGAGTCAGGTTGTAACCCAGAGCCCACACTCCTCTGCCTATTATCAGGTGACCCCAGCTCAGTTCCTCCCCTTCTCTGAAGTCCTCTGCAAATACTGGGTGTGTTTCTAGGACAGAGAGATGAAAAATATCCTATTCCCCTCCTCCCTGGAGGCTCCCAGACTCTGGAGAAGAGACACAATATATAACTGATTTGAGATGAGGCCTTTTGGAAGCACATTCAGTGAGTGACTTGGAAACTGGGATCATTCTCGGTTAGCCCTCTCTGTTTTTTGAGACAGAGTCTTGCTCTATTGCCCAGACTGGAGTGCAGTGGTGTGATCTCAGCTCACTGCAACCTCCACCTCCTGGGTTCAAGTGATTCTCCTGCCTCAGCCTCCTGAGTAGCTGGGATTACAGATGCACACGACCACACCCAGCTAGTTTTTGTATTTTTAGTAGAGACAGGGTTTCATCATGTTGGCCAGACTGGTCTTGAACTTCTGACCTCAGGAGATTCGCCTGCCTCAGCCTCCCAAAGTGCTGGGATTACAGGCGTGAGCCACCGCACTTGGCCCTTGGAAGCATTTCAATCTGTGACTCCTGGGTCCATCCTTTCTAACAGTTGGAATTGCCTTCTAATGTACTGAGCTCCTCATCACTGGAAACGTGCAAACTGAGGCTAGATGGCTATTACAGAGATGTCAGAGAGCAATTTCAAGAGCCAGTTAGGTAATTAGATCAGAAAACATACATAATGCTTTCCAGCCCTGCAATGCCAAATGTTTACTTAAGACTTTCAGCATATATTTTTAAGAACTAACTTCCCCTCTGGTTTTAACTTACCATTTTAATCTTTCCTTTCCCTTTCCCTTAGTTTCTTGATCTATTTATATATTCTTAATCATAGGATTATACTGTATGAATTCCTGTAAGCTTCCTCAAATCCTTTCTGGAATAAGGGGAACAAATAAATCTATACATAAACATTTACCTAAAGGGTTTGGTTTCAGGTACTGAAAAGAAACAAAAAAAGAATTATAAGTTGCAACTGCCAAGTTATCTCAAGTCTCTCCGAGATTATCAGACTCAAAGCAATAAAGGCAACCACACGGAGAGAGCTAAGAGTCCGGGATGTGAGTATGTGCCTAGGTGCTCCTGACCCACTATCTCAGGAAAGGCAGCCTCAATGTTTTATTTCTCACTCTTTGTTTAAAATAGAATTGTTTCTTTTTTTGAGACTGGGTCTCGCTCTGTCACCCAGGCTGGAGTGCAATGGCATGATCTCCACTCACTGCAACCTTTGCTACCCGGGTTCAAGCTGTTGGAAACAGATTCTTGGTGCCACAAAGAAAAATTAGCAAAAGGATCTTTTAGCAACACAATTTTTACTTCCTGGTCTGCAGGAAGGGTACTCTCGTGGCACGATGGCTAGCAAAGGTACTCTTCCTGCAGTCCAGGAAGTAAAAATTGCATTGCTGAAGAAAGATCCTTTGTCTCAATGCTAATTTTTCTTTGCGGCACTAAGCATCTACTTCCAACAAAGCGATTCTCACACCTTAGCTTCCCGAGTAACTGGGATTACAGGCAAGTGCCACCACTCCTGGCTAATTTTTGTATTTATAGTAGAGACAAGGTTTCACCATGTTGGCCAGGCTGGTCTCGAACCCCTGACCTCAGGTGATCCGCCTGCCTCTGCCTCCCAGTGCTGGGATTACAGGCGTGAGCCACCGTGCCCAGCCTAAAATAGATTTTTAAATTCCATGGTTAGGCATGGTGACTCACATCTGTAGTTCCAGCACTTTAGGAGTCTGAGGTGGGAGGATCACTCGAGGTCAGGAGTTTAAGATCAGCCTGGGCAACATAGTGAGACCCTGTCTCTATAAAAATAAAATTTAATGCAACAAATTCTAAAACTAAATGTGGCAGTTTTTAAAGGAATGGCTGCAAATTCCTTGATACTCCTTCCATTGAAGGGGAAATCTATGTCCTGTTTCTTTGAATCCGGGTGGCTTATGGCTGATTTCACCAATAGAGTATGGCTGAAGTGATGCTATGTGACTTCTGAGGTTGGGTCAGAAATAAACATGCAGCTCTGCCTGGTTCTCTTGGAACAGTCTCTCTCCAAATGCTTCTTCCTGGCATAGTTCCTCTCAGAACACAGCTTCCATGCTGCTAGGAGCCCTAGGCCACACTGAGAGGCCATTTGTAGGTGTTCTAGTCAGCGGCTGTAGCTAAGCCCAGAATGTTAGTCATTCAAGCCCAGGCACCAGAAACATGAGTCTTCACCAGCCATTCTCATCTCCCAGCTCAGGCTCCATATATCATGGAGCAGACACAAACCAATGCTGTTGTGCCTTCTGCAAATTCCTGACCCACAGAATCTGTGAGTGGAATAAAAGGATTGTTGTTTCATGCCACTGAGTTTGGGGTGGTTTGCTATCTAGCAACAGAAAATTAGACCAGTAACTCAGGAACACACTGTTATTGCAAATGATTCAAACCATCAAGAAAAATATACAGTATAAAAATGGTAAGTCCAGTGGGGCATAGTGGCTCATGCCTATAATCCCAGCACTTTGGGAGGCTGAGGAGGGCAGATCTCCTAAGGTCAGGAGTTTGAGACTAGCCTGGCCAAGATGGTGAAACTCTGTCTCTACTAAAAATACAAACATTACCTGGGCATGGTGGTGGGTGCCTCTAATTTCAACTACTCAGGAGGCTGAGGCAGGAGAATCACTTGAACCTGGGGGGTGGAGGTTGGAGTGTGCTGAGATCATGCCATTGCACTCCAGCCAGGACAACAGAGCAAGACTCTGTCTCAAAAAAAAAAAAAAAAAAGCAAGAAAGAAGGAAAAAAAATTTTTTTTAAAAGGCCAGGCACCGTGGCTCATGCCTGTAATCCCAGCACTTTGGGAGACCGAGGTGGGCAGATCATGAGGTCAGGAGTTCCAAACCAGCCAGAACAACATGGTGAAATCCCGTCTCTACTAAAAATAGAAAAATTAGCTGGGTATGGTGGCACACACTTGTAATCCCAGCTACTCAGGAGGCTGAGGCAGGAGAATTGCTTGAACCCAGGAGGTAGAGGTTGCAGTGAGCCGAGATTGCACCACTACACTCCAGCCTGGAGTAGAGTGAGCAGGATTCCACTCCAGCCATGAGCAGGACTCTGTCTCAAAAAAAAAAAAAAGTCCTGGCCAGGCACAGCGGCTCTCACGCCTGTAATACCAACACTTCAGGAGGCGAGGTGGGTAGATCCCTTGAGCTCAGGAGTTTGTGAACAGCCTGGGAAACATGGCAAAACCCCATCTGTACAAAAAATACAAAACTTAGCTGGCTGTGATGGTGCCTGTATTCTCCAGCTACTTGGGAGGCTGAGCTGGGAGGATCACTTGAGCTTGGGAGGCAGCAGTTGTATGAGCCCAGATTGCACCACTGCACTCCAGCCTAGGTGACAGAGTGAGACCCTGTCTCAAAAAAAAAATAAAAACAAAAAGATAGGCTTCCTTTTCATAATGATGCCTACCATTTCATCTCCCTCCACAAGGGTGACACTGTTACCAGTTTTAAGTGTATCCTTCTCAATCTTTTTCTATACATTTATATGTGTATATAATAGAAATGTGTGGGTTTCATGATTCTTTTTAAAGTAAGATTATATAAAAAGGCAACCTGCCTCCTTTCTATTAATGATATATCTCAGTGATCTCTCTACATTCACAAAAGAATCCGAATTGGTAATACATGCTGTGGTAGCCAGCCTCGAAGATGGCCTTCAACGACCCCCACCTCCTTGTATTCAAATCCTTGTGTAGTTCCTTCCCGCACTGAACCAGCACTGGCCTGTGTGACCAATAGAGTATGGCTGAAATGATATTATATGACACTTCTGAGATTAGGTTATAAAAGACACAGTAGCTTCTGTCTTAGATCTTTATCTTGGATCCCTTGTTGTGGGCAAAGCCAGCAGCCATATTGAGAGCATCTCTGTGAAGAGGCCCACAAGGAGAATAACTGAGGCCTCTGGTCAACAGCCAGGGAGGAACTGAGACCTCTAGCCAACAGCCACATGAGGGAGCCATTTTGACAGTGCACCCTCCAGCCCCAGTCAAACCTTCAGATGATGGCAGCCCTGGTTGACATTTTGACTGTAACCTCATGAAAGACCCTGAGCCAGAATCACCCAGCAAAGCAGATTCCAGATTCCTTATCCTTAAAAAATGTGTGAGATAATAAATGTTGTCTTCAGCTGCTGAGTTAACAGATACTTTATTTGCAGCAATAGGTAACTATACTAATTTTATCTCCTTTTTCTTTTTCTTTTCTTTTCTTTTCTTTTTTTTTTTTTTTGAGATTGAGTCTCACTCTGCTGCCCAGGCTGGAGTGCAATAGCATGATCTCAGCTTACTGCAACCTCCACCTCCTGGGCTCAAGTGATTCTCCTGCCTCAGACTTCCTCGTAGCTGGGAGTACAGATGCCCACCACCACACCCAGCTAATTTTTTTTTTTTTTGTATTTTTAATAGAGATGAGGTTTCACCACATTGGCCAGTCTGGTCCCAAACTCCTGACATCAGGTGATCCACCTGCCTCAGCCTCCCAAAGTGCTGGGATTACAGGCATGAGCCACCATGCCCAGCCTTCTTCTTCTTTTTTTTTTCTAACTCCTACTTGTATGACTAAAATACTAAATTTTGAAAGTATAAAAAGAGACAAACTGGGTGTGGTGGCTCACACCTGTAATCCCAACACTTTGGCAGGCTGAGGCAGGAAGATTTCTTGAATCCAGGAGTTTGAGACCAGCCTTGGCAATATGGCAAAACCCCAACTCTACAAAAAATACAAAAATTAACTGGGGATGGTGGTGTGTGCCTGTAGTCCCAGCTACTTGGCAGATTGAGGTAGGATGATCACTTGAGCCCTGGGAGTTGGGACTGCAGTGAGCCAAGATCACGCCACACCACTGCACTCCTACCTGGGTGACAGAGTGAGACCCTGTCTCAAAAAGAAAAGAAAAAAAAAGAAAACAAAAACCAAAAACCAAAAAAGGGATATAACACACGCTCTTTGTCACTCCTACCTTTAAACTCCTGATCTCCCATCCTCTCCCACCTCTGCAAGCAGACATCCCCTTGCCCCCTCTCCCTGATCATCCAACGCAAGAAAGCCTGCAGCAGTATGACATTCCCTTTCAGCAGCTGCAAAATCACACACCCTTCTTTCTTCATAGGAACTGTGCCATTGGCCTTTTCAGATTAGATGCCATCTTCCCTTGCCAAGGCCTTAGACACCTACAAGCATCCCCACATCCTGTCTCGGGTCTGGGGGTGGGGGCTTCCCCCTCCTTGTGCACTAGTGGAAAATGTTATCTGGTCTTTTTCTTCAACCCATAGAAATCAGAAATCAACCACTCACCTGTCAACATCTAGTCCCAGCCCACTCCCCCGGCCCCTTTCTCATGGCATCACCCTTCATCCTGCCCAGCCTTGCCCTCTTCACTTCACACAAACCAGAGTTATACTTCCCAGGCTTCACAGGCTTTTGCTCCTCAAGATGTCACTTGGGGCCTGGGCATGGTGGCTCACACCTGTAATCCCAGCCCTTTGGGAGGCCGAGGTGGGTGGAATACCTGAGGCCAGGAGTTTTTTTTTTTCTTTGAGATGGAGTTTAATTCTGTCACCCAGGCTGGAGTGCAGTGGCATGATCTCGGCTCACTGCAACCTCGACCTCCCGGGCTCAAGCAATTCTCCTGCCTCAGCCTCCTTAGTAGCTGGGACTACAGGAGTTCACTGACATGCCTAATTTTTTTATTTTTGGTAGAAACGGGGTTTCACCATGTTGGCCAGGCTGGTCTCGAACTCAAGGCCAGGAGTTTAAGACCAGCCTGGCCAACATGGTAAAACCCTGTCTCTACTAAAAATACAAAAATTAGCCAGGCATGGTGTCACATGCCTGTAATCCTAGCTACTAGGGAGGCTGAAGCACGAAAATCACTTGAACCCAGGAGGCGAGGCAGAGGTTGAGTGAGCAGAGATTGCATCACTGCACTCGAGCCTGGGAGACAGAGAGACTCTGTCTCAAAAAAAAAAAAAAAAAAAAAAAAGACATCACTTAGCTCCATCTCTATGTCCTGAATGCTCTACCCACAATTAGCCCTTCTGAAAATAGCCACTTATTTTTTAAGATTCGATCCGGAGGTCACCTCTGTGAAGCCTCCTCTGATCTCCCTGCAGGCCTCCTTACTTCCATCCTTGCCCTCTGCAGTCCACTGTCTGCTGGATGGCCAGAGAGATTGATTCAAAACTTCTGCTGCTGAAGACACCTGTAAACCCTGTACAGAGCTCAGAGAACAGCCAGCTGAGGGCTCTGAAGAGCCAAGAGTTGCAGGCAGAGCTGGCCATGGGGCTCACGCCTGTAATCCCAGCACTTTGGGAGGCTAAAGCAGGCGGATCACGAGGTCAGGGGTTTGAGACCAGCCTCACCAACATGGTGAAACCCCGTCTCTACTTAAAACTACAAAAATTAGCCGGGCATGGTGGAGCACACCTGTAATCCCAGCTGCTTGGGAGGCTGAGGCAGGAAAATTGTTTTAACCCAGGAGGTGGAGGTTGCGGTGAGCCGAGAGCGTGCCATTGCACTCTAGCCTGAGTGACAGAGCGAGACTCTATCTCAAAAAAAAAAAAAAAAAAAAAAAAAAGGAGTAGCAGGCAAACTGGGGCAGAAGACCACTGATTGAATTGCCACCAATCCGGAAGGGAGTTTACACTTTCTTTTCCCCCGTTATTTCCTGAGTTGGTCTCAGAGCAGCCCCAAACCCAGAAGTGAACACTGTGTGAACACAGGGTATGTCAGGAGAAATCTTCTGGTCTGTCTCCAGAAACCAGAAAGAGGTCTCCTAATACTTAGAGGAATCTGGGTCATCCTCATTTCTATTCTCCATCCTCTCGTGTCCTAGCCCCCAGGCCATCCCATGGTGGCAGAGGTGGTGGCAGGTGCCTACAGGATCCTGAAACTATGAAGAGCTGAGGTCCCAGAAGTGCAGGGTGAGCTTTTATGGCTTCTTCGGTCTTTCTGTTCCCCAAGTGCTTGGATCCAGACATGGGTGCAATTGTGGGAAGTAGGTGTCAGGGGAGGTAAATAGAGCCCCAGCTTTCTGCCTGGGGGAGCCCCAGGGAGCCAGATAGTACCAGGGACATCACCGAGAGGAAGTGTGGTAACATGAACCCACAAAGTGATTTTTATGGACTTCTGGGCTCATCCCCTAGCTGTACTTGAGCGGCTCTACCCTAAACAGCCTAACATAGACTTTGAGAGCTGAATTATTGGCTAGGCCACTGCCCAAATTCTGGACTGGCCACATGGGACAGATTGAAATGTCGATTCTAAGAGTTCCAAAGAGAACTGACACTGGAACCACAACCCACAGAAGGCAGGTCAGAGCTTGCATCCAGGATCCACTTGGCTAACTGCCTCGATGGCAATATTCTCCACAGGAACTAAATGAGATCTAGAGTCTCATAATGGAACATTTATTTATTTATTTAATCTTTCTTTCTTTCTTTTTCAGCTTGCTGCAACCTCTGCCTCCCAGGTTCAATCGATTCTCCTACCTCAGTCTCCCGAGTAGCTGGGATTACAGGTGCCCACCACTGTGCCTAGCTTTTTTTTTTTTTTTTTTTTTTTTTTTTGTATTTTTACTAGAGATGGGGTTTCACTATGTTAGCCAGGATGGTCTGGATCTCCTGACCTCGTGATCTGCTTGCCTCGGCCTCCCAAAGGACTGGGATTACAGGTGTGAGCCACCACGCCCGGCCTATTTTTCTTTTTTCTGAGACAGAGTCTCGCTCTGTCGCTCAGGTTGGAGTGCAGTGGCGCGATCTCAGTTCACTGCAATCTCCCTCTCCTGTGTTCAAGTGATTCTCCTGCCTCAGCCACCCAAGTAGCTGGGATTACAGGCATCTGCCACCATGCCCAGCTAATTTTTTGTATTTTTAGTAGAGACAGGGTTTTGCCATGTTGGCCAGGCTGGTCTCCAACTCCTGACCTCAAGTGATCCACTCTCTTCAGCTTCCCAAAGTGCTGGGATTACAAGCATGAGCCACTGTACCAGGCCTTGTGATGCAATATTTAAAATGTCCAGGATATATAACAAGTTCTTAATGACTTATAAAGAGACTTAGGCTCCCACACAATAATAGTGGGAGACTTTAATATCACATTGTCAATATTAGACAGATCAACGAGACAGAAAATTAACAAGGATATCCAGGACTTGAACTCAGACCCAGAACAAGTATACTTAATAAACATTTATAGAACTCTCCACCCCAGATACACAAAACATACATTCTTATCAGTACCACATCACACCTACTCTAAAAGTGACTACAAAATTGGAAGTAAATCACTCCTCAGCAATTGCATAGCATTTCACAGGTTTAAATGAAATATTGGTGAGCTGCTTGTTTATTGTTTTCCTCCCTTATTCCTTCCCGTCTCCATTGTTAAGCACAATTATTGGCATAAAAGAGGTTTTCAGTACCCATTTTTAGACTGCATTCTAGCCTGGGCAATAGAGCAAGATTCCCGTTCTCTCTCCCTCTTTCTTTCTCTCTTTCATTCTTTTTGTTTCTTTCTTTCTCTCTTTCTTTTTCTTTCTCCTTTTTTCTCTCTTTAAAAAAAAAATAAAAAATAGGCTGGGCGTGGTGGCTCATGCCTGTAATCCCAGCACTTTGGGAGGCCGAGGCGGGTGGATCACGAGGTCAAGAGATCAAGACCATCCTGGTCAACATGGTGAAACCCCGTCTCTACTAAAAATACAAAAAATTAGCTGGGCATGGTGGTGCGTGCCTGTAGTCCCAGCTACTCAGGAGGCTGAGGCAGGAGAATTGCTTGAACCCAGGAGGCGGAGGTTGCAGTGAGCCAAGATCGTGCCATTGCACTCCAGCCTGGGTAACAAGAGCGAAACTCTGTCTCAAAAAATAAATAAATAAATAAATAAAAATAAATTAATAAAATGTCCAGGATAAATTACAATATAGAAAAGCAGGAAAATTCCAGCTTATGAGGGAGAAGACAATAAAAAGATGCTAATCAAGATGCTGGAGTTATCTAAAAAGGATTTTAAAACAGCTGTGATAAAAATACTCCAAAAAGAGGCTGGATGCAGTGGCACATACCTGTAACTGCAGCACTTCAGGAGGCTGAGGTGGGAGAATTGCTTGAGGCCATGAGTTCAAGACCAGCCTGGGCAACATAGCAAGACCCTGCCTCTATGAAAAATATTAAAAATTAGCCAGGCATAGTGGTGCATGCCTGTAGTCCTAGCTTGAGAGAGAGGTGACAGGATCCCTGGCGCCCAGGAGTCTGCAGTGAGTTATGATCGCATCAATGCACTCCAGTCCAGGGGAGAGAGCAAGACCCCGTGTCTAAAAAACAAACAAACAAAGGAACAAACAAACAAACAAACAAAAACTCCAAGGAGAGAAGGGGGAATTATTGTTTAATGGGTCCAGAGTTTCAGTTTGGGAGGATAAAAACATTCTATAGGTAGATAGTGGTGATGGTTGCATAACAATGTGAATGTATTAATACCACTGAACAGACTGAACTGTACACTTAAAAATGGTTAAAATGGTTAATGCTATGTTATGCATATTTTACCACAATTAAAAAAAATACTCCAAGCAGTAAGGTGAAGACTCTGCTTTCTTTAGCTTTTTCATCAAGATGTATTATATCACATGGATGAATATATATAATGGAAATTTTAGTTCTAAGAATAAGTGAAACAAAAAACTCAATGAATGGGCTAATAGCAGAATGGAGATGCCACAAGAAAAGTCTGTGCCCTTGAAGACGAATCGATAGAATTTTTTTTTTTTTTTTAGACACAGAATCTTGCTTTGCCGCCCAGGCTGGAGTGCAATGGCACCATCTCAGCTCACTGCAATATCCACCTCCCAGGTTCAAGTGATTCTTCTGCCTCAGCCTCTCAAGTAGCTGGGATTACAGACATGCACTACCATGCCTGGTAATTTTGTATTTTTAGTAGAGATGAGGTTTCACCATGTTGGCCAGGCTGGTCTTGAACTCCCGGCCTCAGGTGATTCACCTGCCTTGGCCTCCCAAAGTGCTGGGACTACAGGCGTGAGCCACCATGCCTGACCTGGATCGATAGAATTTACCCAATCTGAACAACAGAAAGAAAAAGATTGGCCAGGCACAGTGGCTCATACCTGTAATCCCAGCACTTTGGGAGGCTGAGGAGGATAAACAGCCTGAACTCCTGATCACTTGAGATCAGGAGTTCAGATCAGCCTGGCCAACACTGCAAAACCCTGTCTCTACTAAAAAATACAAAAATTAGCTGGGCATGGTGGCACGAAGTTTCAGTGAGCCAAGATCACTCCACTGCACTCCAGCCTGTGTGATAGAGTGAGACTCTGTCTCAAAAGAAAGAAAGAAAAAGATGGAAAGAAATAAACAGGGCTTAAGGGACATGTGGGACAAGATTGAAAGGTCTAACATCCATATAATCAGAGTATCAGAAGGGTAGCAGACAGCATAGTACATGAATGTTTAGAGCAGCTTGCTGAGATCTGAATGTTTGTGTCTCCCTAGAATTCATTTGTTGAGGCCAGGTGCAGTGGCTCACACCTGTAATTCCAGCACTTTGGGAGGTCGAGGCAGGTGGATTACTTGAAGCCAGGAGTTCGAGACCAGCCTAGCCAACATGGCAAAACCCCGTCTCTACTAAAAAAAAATTAGCCAGGTGTGGTGGCGTATACCTGTAATCCCAGCTACTCAGGAAGCTGAGGTGGGAAAATTGCTTGAACCCAGGATGTGGAGGTTGCAGTGACTGGAGATCAAGCCACTGCACTCCAACTTGGGTGACAGAGTGAAATCCTGTCTCAAAAAGAAAAAAGAAATTAAAAAAAATTCATTTGTTGGCTGGGCAAGGTGGTTCATACCTGTAATCCCAGCACTTTGGGAAGCTGAGGCAGGCAGATCACCTGGGGTCAGGAGTTTGAGACCAGCCTGGCCAACATGGTGTAACCCCATCTGTAAAAAATCCCCATTTTGTAAAAATACAAAAATGAGCTGGGTGTGGTGGTGCACACCTGTAATCCCAGCTATTTGGGAAGCTGAGACAGGAGAATGGCTTGAACCCAGGAGGTGGAGGCTGCAGTGAGCCAAGATCATGCCACTGCACTCCAGCCTGGGTGACAAGAAATTAAAAAAAAAAAAAATCATTTGTTGAAATCCTAATCCCTGAGGTGATGGTGTTGGTATTAGGAGGTGGGACCTTTGGAAGGGGATTAGAGTATGCAGGCAGGGCCTTCATAAATGAGATTAGTGTGCTGATAAAAGAGACCCAAGAGAGGTGCCTTGTCCCTTTCACCAGAGGAGAACACGGTGAGAAGGCACTGATCAGAAAGTGAGGCTTCACCAGACACTGAATGTGCTGGCAGCTTGATCTTCTCAAGATCTGTAAACAATAAATTTCTATTGTTTATAAGCCGCTTAATCCATGATGCTTTGTTATAGCAGCCCAAATGGACTGAGACACAGCTCTACTCAACAGTTTCCCCAGATTGGAAACAACCCCTTTAATGGGTAAATTGATCAATTGTGACGTAGCCATACACTAGAACATAATTCAGCAATAAAAAGAAATGAATTACTGATTCCTGCAACAGCTTAGATGAATCCCAAAGGCATCACTCTGAATGAAAGAAGGCAGTTTCAGAAGGTTACATAGTATATGACTTCATTGCTATGATATTCTCTAAAAGACAAAATTATCGGCTGGGCACAGTGGCTCATGCTTGTAATCCCAGCACTTTGGGAGGCCTAGGCAGGCATATCACCTGAAGTCAGGAGTTCAAGACCAGCCTGACCAACATGGTGAAACCCCATCTCTACTGAAAATACAAAATTAGCTGGGTGTGGTGGCACACACCTGTAATCCCAGCTACTTGGGAGGCTGAGGCAGGAGAATCGCTTAAATCTGGGAGGCGGAGGTTGCAGTGAGCTGAGATCGCATGACTGCACTTCAGCCTCAGTGACAAGAGTGAAACTCTGTCTCTGTTAATCAATGAGAGCTTGTTATATTGCCTTGAACTCACAGCCTCGCCTCCTCAAGCTCCAGGACAACTGGCCATAGCCACCGCAGCTCCCTAGAGAAATTCTGTCTCACATACACACAAACAAAGACAAAACTATCATGATGGATCTGCAGTCACCACAGATGAAGGTGGGAGGAGTGTGTCACTACAAAGGGGAACACAAGGGTTTTTTGAGGGGTGATCGGAGTTCTTCTACATCCTGTTTGTCATAGTGGTTACGCAAATATACTCATACGTTACCATTCATAGACCTATACATCTTTACATCAAAAAAAAAAAAAAAAAGAAAGAAAGAAAAGGGTAAGTTTTATTGTATGTTAATTAAAACAAACAAATAAAAAACTTTTGGTAGCCTGTCTCTAAGATGGTCCACAATAGTCTCACGTCTTCTTTGTACTTACGCCCTTCTCATACTGAATAGGACTGGCCTGTGTGACCAAGAAAAATGGGAGAAGCAACAATGTGTGACCTCCGAGAGTAGGTCATAAAAAACACTGTAGGCAAGGCATGGCGGCTCATGCCTATAACTCCAGTACTTTGGGAAGCTGAGGCTGGAGGATCACTTGAGGTCAGGAGTTTGAGACTACTCTGGACCACATAGTGAGATCCCATCTCTGCCAAAAAAAAATTTTTTTTTAAATTAGCCAGGCATGGTGGTACATGCCTGTAGTCCCAGCTACTCAGGAGGCCGAGGTGGGAAGACTGCTAGAGCCCCGGAGGTCAAGGCTGCAGTGATCATGCCACTGCATCCTAGCCTGGGCAACAGAGACTGTGTCTCAAAAAAAAGACATTGCAGCTTCTGTCTTGGTGTCTTCAATCACTCTCTGGGGGAAGACAGCCACGATGTTGCAAGGACTTTCAAGCAACCCCATGGAGAGGAACTCAGGCCTCCTGCCAATATTCACCCCCAACTTGTCAGCCCTGGGACTCAGCCACCTTGAAAACGAAGCCTCTAGACACAGTCAAGCCTTCAGATGACTGTAGCCCTGGTCAATACCTGACTACAATCTCACGAGAGATCCTGAGTCAGAACTGCTCAGCCAACCTACTTCCAAATTTCAGACTCACAGAAACTGAAAGATAGTAAGTGATTCTTGTTTTAAGACACTACATTTGGGGGTTGTTATATAGCAATGGATAACTAATATAAAACCGAAGTCAGATATGGCACTCCTCTTGGCTCAAAACCTTCAAATGGTTTCTCAGGTCACTCACATAAAACCAAAGGCGAGGCTGGGTATAGTGAGTCATGCCTATAATTCCAGCACCTTGAGAGGCTGAGGCAGGAGGATCACTTGAACCCATGAGTTCAAAACCAACCTGGGCAATGTAGTGAGAACTCATCTCTACAAAAATTGAAAAATTAGCTAGGCATGGTGGTGCATGCCTGTAGTCCCAGCTGCTTGGGAGACTAAGGTGGGAGGATTGTATGAGTCTTGGAGGTTGAGGCTGCAGTGAGCCATGATTGTACCCCTGCACTCCAGCCTGGATGACAGAGGAGAACTGTCTCAAAACAAAAACAAAAGCAAAACCCACGAAAAACCAAAGGTGAGGTTCACCATGATCTGGCCTCTCTTGCTGTCATACCTCACCTTCTGCCCCTCTCCCTGAGGCCACACTCACCCCATTTTCAGGCCTTCTGCACTTGCTCTTCCTTCTACCTGAAATGGTCTTCCCCAGATACCTACATGGCTCACTCACTCACCTCCTTCAGGCCTCTGCTCAAATGTGACCTGGACACAAAGATCTCCTCTGACCATCCCAGTCACTCTCTTTCTCTTTATCCTATTTCATTCTAATTCATAGTCTTCGTTACCACCTCATACACTTTTTTTTTAAGAATGTGGTTTCGCTCTGTCACCAGGCTGGAGTGCAGTGGCACAATCATGGCTCACTGCCAGCCTTGACCTCCTAGCTCAAGTAATCCTCCCAACTCCCAACTCCCACGTAGTTGGGACCACAAGTGTGCACCACTATGCCTAATTTTTTTTTGGAGACAAAGTCCCAATCTGTCGCCCAGGCTGGAGGGCAGTGGTGCAATCTCAGCTCATTGCAACCTCTGCCTCCCGGGTTCAAGCAATTCTCCTTCTTCAGCCTCCCAAGTAGCTGGGACTACAGGTGCACGCCGCCATACCCAACTAATTTTTTTTTTTTTTGGATTTTAGTAGAGATGGGGTTTCACCATATTGCCCAGGCTGGTCTCGAACTCCTGAGCTCAGGCAATCCACCTGCCTCAGTCTCCCAAAGTGCTGGGATTACAGGTATGAGTCACCGCGCCTGGCCTAATTTTTAATTTGTATTTATTTATTTAGACATGGAGTCTTGCTGCGTTGCCTAGGCTGGAGTGCAGTGGCGCAATCTCTGCTCACTGCAACCTCCACCTCCCAGATTTCAGCGACTGCCTCAGCCTCCCAAGCAGCTGGGACTACAGGTGCACACTATCATGCCTGGCTAATTTTTGTAATTTTAGTAGAGATGGGGTTTCACCATGTTGGCTAGGCTGGTCTCAAGCTCCTAACCTCAAGTGATCTGCCTGCCTTGGCCACCCAAAGTGCTGGGATTACCGGCATGAGCCACGCCCAGCCCCAGCAAATTTTTTTTTTTTTTAAATAAAAGTGGTTAATTGATCTGGGCACAGTGGCTCACACCTGTAATCCCGCACTTTGGGAGCCCAAGGTGGGCAGATCACATAAGGCCAGGAGTTGGAGACCAGTCTGGCCAGCATGGTGAGACCCCGTCTCTACTAAAAATATAAAAATTAGCTGGGCGTGGTGGCACATGCCTGTAATTCCAGCTACTTGGGAGGCTGAGGCATGAGAATTGCTTGAACCTGGGAGGTAGAGATTGCGGTGAACTGAGATCCTGCCATGCCACTGCACGCCAGCCTGGGTGATGGAGTGAGACTCTGTCTCAAAAAAAAAAAGTGGTTAATTATTGGATGATGAGAGTGTGGGTGAGTTTTGTTTTGTTTTGTTTTTGAGACAGTCTTGTTCTGTCCCCAAGGCTGGAATACACTGGTGCCATCACTGCTTACTGTAACCTCTACCTCCTGGGCTCAAGTGATCCTCTCACTTCAGACTCCTAAAAGTGCTGGGATTACTGGCATGACTCACTGCATCTGGCCTCACCTTTTTTACAGGACTACAGGCACATGCCATTACACCTGGCTAATTTTTTTTTTGTGTGTGTGTTTTTGGTAGAGACAGGGTTTTGTCACATTGCCAGGCTGGTCTCAACTCCTGGTGACCCTTCCACCTTGGCCTCCGAAAGCGCTGGGATTACAGACACGAGTCACCATGCCTGGCCCCAGCTAATTTTCATTGTTTATCTCTTATCTGTTTTCCCCCCACTAGAATGCCAGTACTATGGGAGGAATACTTAATTCATAATGGTTCAATGGCTTAATTTGTATTCTTATTTTACAGATGACACACTGAGTCTCATAATTATACACTGGATTAATTTTAAAGATAGGCCTTGCACCCATGCCCTTACACTCCAAACTTTAAGCAGTGTTTGCCTCTGGAGTGGGGTTGGCACTAGTAAGGGGGCATTTATTTTTCACACTACAGCTATATTATTTTGTACTTTCTTAATTTTTCACCCTGTGCATAAATTTATTGTCATTAAATTTTTGACTAATTTATGCAGCCAAAGACCTGCCTTTTGACATTGACTTCAAGAGGCACTACGGGGACCCTTTCACTCCTAGATGCCTCAGGGCCTTTAGTGAGCCCTACAAAGCCCCTGCTCACATGCTTACCCCATTTATTTGCCCCTAATCCTGAGACAACCTCTGGTTAAGATCCCCAAGGGTAAGGACCAAACCTCTTAGTTTGGCATTCCAGGCCCTTCTCACATGGCTCAAACCTCCCGATGCTGCCTCATCTCCTGTTTCCACCTCCCTAAACCTATGCCCAGCACTGCTCGCTGCTCCCCACAAACTTAGCTCTCGACACTTGGGTCAGCACCTTTGTTCATGCAAGCCCTCCATCTAGAATTCCTTTTCTTTTCTTCTCTCTCTCTCTCTCTCTCTCTCTCTCTCTCTCTCTTTTCTTTCTTCAGAGATGGGGTTTCACCATGAGGGCCAGGCTGGTCTTGAACTCCTGACCTCAGGTGATCCACCCACCTCAGCCTCCCAAAGTGCTAGGATTACAGGCGTGAGCCACCGCGCCCGGCTAGAATTCCTTTTCTTATCTCCCATGTGTAGTGGCTAAAATAATACCCATCATGAGACTCAACACCTACTTCCTCTATGAATCCTCTCTGATGCCAGGCCTATATCTACATATACACATATCTGGGTTGAATGAGAAAATATATATATATGTAAAATATATAATATACTTATAATATATATATCAAAATGTATAATGTGTATATATTTTGAGACAAAGTCTTGCTCTCTTGCCCAGGCTGGAGTGCAGTGGCATGATCCTGACTTGTCGCAACCTCAGCCTTCCAGGTTCAAGCAATTCTGCCTCGGCCTCCCAAGTAGCAGGCACCAGCCACCATGCCTGGATAATTTTTGTATTTTTAGTAGAGACAGGGTTTCACCATTTTGGCCATGGTCTTGAACTCCTGACCCAAAGTGATCTGCCTACCTCTGCCTCCTGAAGTGCTGAGATTACAGGTGTGAGTCACTGTGCCAGGCCCATTCAACCCATATATAAAGGACATTTTTACAAACCAAGCACTCGGCTAGGTGCTGATGTTGGGAAATGCATCAGGCATGGTCCCTATTCTTGGGGGATACTTCTGGTCCAGCTGGGGAAACAAATTAGCAAATTTAGTCTGATGGGTAACATGACATGAGAGGCAGAGCAACCCATGGCTTCAGGGCACTGACCCGTGCCCCATGCTTCCGGGCCCAAATCCCAGCTCTGCCACTCACAGGCTCTACGACCTTAAGCTAGGTGTTTCACCTCACTGTTTCTCAGTGCCCTTATTTGTAACATGGAGATAATAAGAAAAGCAGTCTCTTAGGGTTGTTCGCTAATGAGGTGAGTTAACTGATGTAAAGTGCTTAGAACACCATAACACATGGTAAATGATACATGTTAGTTATTTAATACATGTTGCTTATTATTATTGAGACAGGGTTTCCCTCTGTCCCAGGCTGGAGTACAGTAGCACAAACATGGCTCATTATCACCTCTGGGCTCAAGTGATCTCCCATCTCAGCCTCCTGAGTAGCTGGAACCATAGGTACTTGCCACCATGCCTGGCTAACTTTTTGACTTTTGGTAGAGATTGGGGGGGTCTCACTTTGTTGCTCAGGGTGGTCTCAAAACTCCTGGGCTCAAGCAATCCACCTGCCTCAGCCTCCCAAATTACAGTCGTGGGCCACTGCATCCAGCCCATGTTACTTATTATAATTTCAAGGTTCTATGGGAGCTAAGAAAAGGAGAATTTCATAGAATAAGATCTTGAAACATTTACGATTATGGTTTTGTTGCTGTTGTTTCGAGATGGAGTCTTGCTCTTGTTGCCCAGGCTGGCGTGCAATGGCACAATCTTGGCTCACTGTAACCTCTGCCTCCTGGGTTCAAGGGATTCTCCTGCATCACCCTCCTGAGTAGCTGGGATTACAGGTGTCCACCACCAAGCTCAGCTAATTTTTTGTATTTTTAGTAGAGACAAGGTTTCAGTATGTTGGCCAGGCTGGTCTTGAACTCCTGACCTTAGGTGATCTGCCCGCCTTGGCCTCCCAAAATGTTGGGATTACAGGCGTGAGTCACTGTGCCCAGCCTACAATTATGTTTTAAGCAGAGGGAAAGTTTAGACAATAGTGTGGAGGTGTGAAGAGTGATGAGAATTTCGCTCACAAAAGCCCCTTGGGTATTGTTTTAAGCTATCTTCAGGGGCCAGCTGAGTAAGGATCTCCCAAACTTTATCTTCATAATTCATGCCACATCATTTACTTACTACTTTTTCTCTGAACCAAATCACGTTTTGTAACCTAAGTTTCTTAAAAGGAAACTTTAAACCACATCTTTAAACAGAAAAACACAAGTACAAAAGATCAAAAATAAATAAAATGGCAGGGCAGTGGCTCACTCTAATCCCAGCACTTTGGGAGGCCAAGGCGGGAGGATCACTTGACTCCAGGAGTTTGAGACCAGCCTGGGCAACAGGGCAAAACCCAGTCTCTACTAAAAGTACAAAAAATTAGCTGGTGTGGTGGCGCGTGCCTGTGATCCCAGCTGCTTGGGAGGCTGAGGTAGGAGGATGGCTTGAGCTTGGGAGGTTGAAGCTGCAGTGAGCCAAGATTGAGACACTGTGCTCCAGCCTGGGCAACAGAGGGAGACCCTGCCTAAAAATAAATAAGTAATTCATTTATTACTTAGTAACAGTGTTATAAATTGCAGCAAACAAAGATTGTCTGACTCTGAGGTCTATTCTGTTACAAGGACAGATTGAGAGCAAGTGATAGGAGTTAATGACATGATAGCGCTGAACTGAGACTCTCTCTCTGAGATTGTTAGCAGGATTGAGAACTGAAAAGATCATTCTTGTTTTCTGCTAGTGCCTGCCCAAGACCGCCTAAACCAGCTTGTGTAGCGTCACAGAGGGGAAAACAACCCCCATGTAGAGGAGACGAATGTCAAATGGCTCAATGTGTCGCCAGTTTTTTTAAACCGGTGGATTTTTCAGAGAGGGGTGGGGTATCCTCCTCCTGGGTACTGTCCCCAGGTGAGCATTGTTCTCCTGAGTCACTGCACTTGGGGAATGAGGTTTCTGGGAAATGCCTTTTGTTTCTTCCATTCTCACTGTTTACCTGGTTATGCTTGGCATCCTGGGCTGATGATCAATAAAGGATTAGATGTAAAAACAAACCAAACCTGCTTGCCCTTAAATAATGTTATTTCAAGGGAAAGGTCTCAATCCTGAAATAAACCAGGTTTCAAGCAAGAATTTGAATTCATTTTGACAACATAATCCAGAGTGCAGGATTTGCCTTCAGGCTATGGTTTTTTATCTGTCAGTTTCACTAAGGACAGAAGGAGAACTGAGGAGAGGAAGGATCTTTATTTTCTGGCCAGTGAAAATTTATTATTATTGTTATTGTTACTATTAATAGATTATTCGCTGAGGTTCTTTTATTTGAACAGAAAATGGAAATGAAAACTCAACTCTTCCTTTTTTCCTCCCTCTGTCCTTTCTTTTCTTGTTCTCTCTCCCCTCCCTTCCATAATTCTGGAGATCTATGATGTTTCAGGACAGTGTTTCCCAGCTTTGGTTCCTTTAAACACCAGCTTCTCCATTTCTGCATCCAACCACTACTAGTGGTTGCTTAATTCTGAAAAATTGAATTCCCTTTTCTTTTTTTTCTTTTGAGACAGGGTCTCACTCCAACGTCCAGGCTGGAGTGCAGTGGTGCCATCATGGCTCATTGCAGCCTTGACCTCCTCCTGGGCTCAAGCAATCCTCCCACCTCAGCCTCCTGAGTAGCTGGGACTACAGGGGCACACCACATGCCCGGCTAATTTTTGTATTTTTTGTAGAGACAGGGTTTCCCTATGTTACTCAGGCTGGTCTCAAACTCCTGGGCTCAAGCAATCTGTCTGCCTCAGCCTCTCAAAGTGCTGAGATGACAGGTGTGAGCCATCACACCCGGGTTTCCCTTCCTTTTCTCATATGTTTGGTCTGATCCTAAAACAATGATCATCTGGTTGTAAAGTCCCTACCAATACACTCAAAATAGGAGATGTAGGTCAATATCAACTGGGCAGCAGGCAGCTCCTAAAGCCACCTGTGGAAGCTGTGAGGCTTGCCAGGGAGGGGCTGCAGAGGTCTTCCATTACTGTTGGCTGACTGACCATACAGTGAGATCCCCACTTCCTTCAGATCAGTGTTGCTCAAATTTTAGCTCCAGGAGAGCTTAAGAGATTCCTGGGCTGCATCCCCAGATATCCTGACTCAGTGGTTCTGGGCAGGGGGAGGGGGTCTGGGATTCTGCATTTCTAACAAGTTCCCCCAGGCGATGCTGATGCTGCTGGTCTGATGACCAGTTTGAAGTCTTGGGCCACTGGGCATCCAAATCACTTGTAGGTGCTTATGAAAAGGCAGATTCCTGGGCACTACCCCCCAGATATTCTGATTCTCGGGTTCAGGGTGGCTCCTGAGAATCTGCCTTATCAACCAGCCCCTGAAGGAACCTCTGAAGACCACCCTTTGAGAAGCACTGCCTAGACCACTATTAGCACCTGTAATGCTGAGGTGAGGAATGCAGAGGTGAAGGGATTTGCTTGGGTCACTCTGCAAGTCAGGGATAACTCCTTCCTGTTGCCGAGGCCCTAAATCTTGGAGCACCCTAGACTCATCTTTCCCTCCCAGCCCATAGTCAGCATGTCAGCAAATCCTGTTGGCTCTCCTTTCAAAACACATTTAGGTTTTCTTTAAGACTCTAGCAAACAAATAGACTTGGGTGTGGGAGAGTAAATGAAACTAGATTGGTAAAATGTGGGTCATTGTTGAAACTGAGTTCATTTTATTACTTACAATTTTTTATTTATATTTGAATCCTTCCATAACAAAAAGTTTTAAGCGTTTGATCCAACAAATTTACTTCTGGGACTTTATCTTAATGAACTTTTTTTTTTTTTGCTTCCTGTCCAACAATTTTTTTATATTTTGAGACGGAGTCTCGCTTTGTCACCCAGGCTGGAGTGCTGTGGTGCGATCTCAGCTCACTGCAACCTCTACATCTTGGATTCGAACGATTCTCCTGCATCAGCCTCCTAAGTAGCTGGGACTGCAGGCATGTGCCACCATGCCTAGCTAATTTTTGTATTTTTAGTAGAGATGGGGTTTCACCATGTTGGCCAGGCTGGTCTCGAACTCCTGACTTCAAGTGATCTGCCCGCCTTGGCCTCCCAAAGTGCTGGGATTACAGGCGTGAGCCACCACCCCTGGCCTAAGTTCTCAAAACAGGAAAACAATAAACTATGGAATACCCCTTAGTAGAATTTTATGTAATTAAAAGCATTTATCCAGGCTACATACCAACAGGGAAAAAATGATATACTATTAAGTAAAAAACTAGTACATTAAGCTGTATATATTGCATGGTTAAAACTATGCAAATAATTGAAAAAAGATTGAAAAATAATTATATATGTTCAGAATCTAATCATTTCCCACCTCCTTCAATGCAATGGCCTTTGCCTCTTGGGAGAAGAGGGCACTGGAGTCCTAGTCTAGGGGAGCCCAGCACCCCAGTCTCTCGCCTGCACACCTGTAACAGCCCTGCACTGCTCTCTCTGCTTTCACCCCTTCTCTCTCCAACCTCCTTGGCACTGGCCACCTAGAGAGGTTCTTCAGAAATGTGAATCAGCTCGTGCCCTTTTCTGCTCAGAACCCTAGGAGGCTTCCCTTATCTTTGCAACTAAAAGCTGCCTACCATGGCCAGGCTGCAGAATGTCAGCTTGCCTGCTCTGATCTGCTGCTCAGTTCCCTGCCTATGCCTGCCTCTCCAGCCATGCTGGCCTCCTTGCTGCTCTTCCAGCCTCAGGGCCTTTGCATGTGCTGTTTTTTTCTGCTGGGAATGTGCTCCCTCCCTCCTTCACGGCAGCTCTTCAGAGGTCTTACCTGGGCTCCTTATCTAAAATAGATCCACTGCCTCTTTTTGCTCCCATGCCCTTTATATTTCTTCATAGCACTTATCAACACCTCCATGGTACATTTATTGTCTTCTACTTTCTAGAATGCAAATTCCTTCAGAACAAAGACTTTATGTTTGATTCTCTCCTGCATCCCTAGCACCTAGCATAGAGCCTGGCACATAGTAGGTGATCAATAAACACCTACTGAATGAAAGCATGTTGTACTGAGAAACTCTCCAATGGGGGCTGTAAGCTGCATGTGGGCTTTGTTTCTTGGGTAACCTCCCCTCCTTAACTCTTCTGGCATAGGCAGACTCATAGCAGGTACCCAGTAGAAGGTAAGGTGGCTGATCATTTTTTGATCAGAGGCCTCAATGGCACGCAGGGTGGAGAGTGCATTCTGTGAGCTAGAGGCAGCAGAGCATGGCGGCTAATGGAACTGGCTCTGGGAGGTCGAATTTTGGCTTAACACCACCAGCTGGGCAGCCTTGGGAAAATTACGAGAATTCTCTGGGCATTAATTTGTTCTTGTGCAGAAGAAGGATAATGACGGTTCCTATTTCTCAGGGCTAGGGAATAAATAAGAGAATGTCCATAAAGCACTTAGCAAGCACAGTTGCCTGGCATAGAGGTGACAAGCAACAAGAGGCAGTCAAATTAATCAACAGCCACATTTGCGACTTTGTCTCTTTCAAGTTTGCAACGCGCTCTTATGTACATGCTTTAGCTGATCTGGGCCCGTGAATACCTGTCAGTTTTTTATCACCATTTTATTTTTTGATGAGGGGACAGAGTCTCGCTCTGTCACCCACGCTGGAGTGCAGTGGTACGTTCTCGGCTCACTGCAACCTCCACCTCCCAGGTTCAACTGGTTCTCCCGCCTTGGCCTCCCGAGTAGTTGGGATTACAGGCATGTGCCACCATGCCCGGCTAATTTTTGTATTTTCAGTAGAGACGAGGTTTTGCCATATTGGCCAGGCTGGTCTCAAACTCCTGACCTCAGGTGATCCACCTACCTTGGCCTCCCAAAGTGCTGGGATTACAAGCGTGAGCCACAGCATCTGCCCACCATATTATAGGTAAGAAAGCTGGGTCAGAGGGAAAAGTGCTAGCTCACAGAACATAACTTAATCTTCCTAGAACTTCTAGTATCCTTTCTTCCAGAACACAAGCGATTATTACTGCTGATGTGAATCAAGGTGATTTAGAGTTGGGCATGCAGCCCCAGCTACCAGAGAGGCTGAGGTGGAGGATCGCTTAAGCCTGGGAGGTTGAGGCTGCAGTGAGCCATGATCATGCCACTGCATTCCAGTCTGGGAAACAGAGCAAGGCCCTGTCTCAGGGGGAAAAAAAATTGGGATGGTCCCACTGGAGTCTCAGTCTCTAAAGTGTGTGCCCAACGTAAGGATGTGGATGGCAAATGAATTCCAAGATGAAATCAGCCAACCAGCCACAGGCTTACAACCTGGTGGGGGCAGGGAGTGCATGGGCTTTCTCATGTGAAGTTCTTTCTCTGGATGAGTCCTTGAGAGCAAGTCTGGACAGGCAAACCATCTCTCAGTCCACCCAGGACTTAAAGCACTTCATTGTTTTCCCAAGAGGGAAAGATGCCAAAGCCCTTTCTGTACAGTTTCTCCTGCTTAGAGTTGGGTGTCAGCTCTATGCAGCAAATGCTGACTTTGGTATTTGATTTGAGATCTCTGATACCCTGTGGCCTCTGAGCTCTGACCCAGGCTGCTCCTGACACACAAGAGTTTTCCCCCACAGGTAACAAAGGGAGATGGCCCAGCATGGAGCTCTGGGCCTGGCTCAGTGGAGGCTCTGCCACTTTTCCTGGATAAAGGCCAAGGGAGGTGACATGGCAGGGACAAGATCTATGAGGGTCAGACATGGAATTTTAGAACCACAAAGTCAAAACACCATGGGCTCTCAGGAGTCATGGATTATTAAAACTGCAGCATCCGAGAGACCAAAAAAACTCATGACTTAGAGCACCCTAAGCCTCATGGTGTTGGCAGAGATTACATCAGAAAGGAAGGGTCAAAAGGTGCTTCTCCACTGAGAACTGCGATGCCTTCTGGACCGTGGGCATCTTCTATGTGGTCAGAGCCTTGGCTAACATTCCCTTGTGAGAATCTAGCCCGAAGTTTCCAGCTGCAGGAGGATGGCCTGGAGAACAGGCTTTGGATATCAACCTAATGCCAGCATTCTACCAACCAGGCCAGTTGGGGCAAGAGATCAGAAGGTGCCAGGTTTGCCATGGCCACTAACCACCAAAAGACTGTGAGAAC
The DNA here is from genome assembly GCA_031835075.1 of Saguinus oedipus. Classification (NCBI taxonomy): domain Eukaryota; kingdom Metazoa; phylum Chordata; class Mammalia; order Primates; family Cebidae; genus Saguinus; species Saguinus oedipus. Next base: position 25,963,178 of record CM063173.1, on the reverse strand, counting down.
AACACAGTGATAGTCTGGAGTGATGGTATGTGCTCCTTGCCAGGAACATACCACGTGAGTGGCACTTAGTCACCCACAGAACGCTGCACAGCACCATAACAGATAACTTCCATTTGCATAGTGTTTACTATGCAGGACAGTGTTCATTCCCCAAACCCCAGAAATGGCCTAGAAAGCCAGAGACAACAATGGCTCTGGCCAGGAAGTGGGGATGGCTCTTGAGGGCCACATTGGGGGACACCTTGAAAAGCAGTGACCCACACCAGCCACGGCCTCATCCATTCAGTTAAGGTCACTTTAGGTACCTACGTTAATGGAATTCACTGATTTTCAAAAACCACAGAGAGTTCTAGAGTAGTCATGATCTTGTATCAAAAGTATATAGAAATCTCTCTATTAAAAAATCTCTCTGAAGAGTTCAGCATCTCAGGCTGCTCAGAGTAGAGTGGATTGAAAGATGGACACTTTCAATCCCGCTTCACAAAGGCAGTGAAGGAGGAGACACAGTTGCCAATAAAGTGGTCGGCTTGGCCGAGGATGTACAGGTCGACCTGGGCCACCTCTGGCTTCAAGCTCACCACCTTCACCTGCAGGAGGAAGGGCAGAGCATGTAAACTGAGGTGGCTTTGCCAGTGTGAGAAATTCCCAGAAGAGCAGGAAGCATGTGTGATGGGAGATGCTCCTGCTCCTAGGAACCCAGAAGTCCAATGCCCTGGGATATGGAATGCCTCTCTCGTTCAGGGGTCCCTGGCACTCTTCTCCATCTTTGGCAGGTGCGAAGAGGAGTTTGCAGTCCTGGGAACACCTCTGGCTGCCAGGCCTGGCTGGAAGGACCAGCTCAGACTCTGGTCCCTCCAGGATCAGAAGGCCTGGTGTTCCGATAAGAATCAGAACTCGTCCCGCAGCTGAGGGGGCCTGTCCATGCCGAAGAAAGAAGACGGCCTCCCATGGAGGTCCCGCTCCCGCTTCACAAAGGCAGTGAAGGAGGAGACACAGTTGCCAATAAAGTGGTCGGCTTGGCCGAGGATGTACAGGTCGACCTGGGCCACCTCGGGCTTCAAGCTCACCACCTTCACCTGCAGGAGGAAGGGCAGAGCATGTAAACTGAGGTGGCTGCAGGCCAAGGCCTGCTGTCCACACCCCCACCCTCCTTCCCTGGGCTGCAGTTATAGACACAAAAGGAGGGGCAGAGAGAAGGAAGATATGGTTCAGTGTCTGGGGGAAGCATTGCCCAGCTGCTGCCTAGGCTCACCCCATCCTTCCCCACTCCAGGAGCCTCAGCTGCAAACACACTATTCACGCCTTCATGCCTTTGCTTGCATTGTTCCCTCTGCCTGGAGTGCTGTTTCTTGACCGTTAAAATACCAACCAGACTCTTTTATCCTATTTTTTGAGATGGGTTTTTGCTATACTGCCCAGGCTGGTCTCAACCTCCAAGGCTCAAGCAATCTCCCACCTCAGCCTCCCAAGCAGCTGGGACTACAGGTGGGTGCCACGACACCTGGTTAATTAAAAAAAATTTTTTAGAGGTAGGGTCTTGCTATATTGCTCAGGCTGGTCTTGAACTCCTAGACTCAACTGATCTTTCTGCCTCAGCCTCCCAAATAGCTGGGATTATAGGGTTCAACCACTGTGCCTGGCCTGACCAGACTCTTAAGGCTAAGCTCAAGTTCTGTTTTTCCTAAAGCCCTGGCCTGATGCGCTTCCCCACCAAACCAGAGAGGGGAGCAGAGGGCATCCTTCCAGTTCTGGGCTGGATGTCTGCATCTCCCATGTATCCCAAATCAAAGCCCAAGATCCTATCCAATCTACCCCCGAGATAGTCCTCAAAGGTGAACACTTTTCTTGAGGGCCTGCCACTCCTTGGGCCCAATCATCACCACCTCTTCCCTGATGGACTGCAACAGCCTCTTCCTGGTCCCTCACTGCCTCTCCTGGTCTGCTAACCACAGAGTAGCCAGAAGAAACTTTTCGAGATAACTTCTCCCCATCCTTCCTGGCCTCTAAGTGGAATACCCTTTAATGATGCCCTATTGCCCTTCAGATAAGGGTGACAAATTGTGAACGTGGCCTACAAGGCCCTCATTGGGTCTCTTCTCATCCCTCTCCCATCATCCCTTCAACTCCAGCCCCTATCCAGGCTCCTGCCTCTTCAGGACCTTTGCGTGTGCTGTGCTGTTCAGGGCACACCTCCTAGTTCTCTCTTTTCCTTCTCGTCTTCAGTGGTGCCTCCTTGGGGAAGTGCTCCCTGGCCTCCCAGTCTAGGCCAGCGTCCTCTGCTCTTCACTCTCATAGAACCCTGCTGCTCTACTCAGGAGCACACATCTCTGCTTATAGTTTTCACTCTTTAGTTATTCTCCGCTTAGCATGGTCTCCTGCAGCTGACTGGGGCAACAGCTGTGTTGGTTTGCTCTCCACTGCTGGCCAGGCCCAGCATAGAGCCTGTCCCAGTAAAAATCTGGTGAGAGAACAGGTGAATGAATAGACCTGTCCATCTTTCTACCAACATCCTGAACCCACCTTGTGGCCCATGCTATAGTTCTCTGCAGTCTCTTTTCCTGGGTCTAGAATGTGAGCCCTGGAGGGCAGGACCACATCTGATTTATTGGTACTCTGACTCAGCGCTGGACCAGCTTAATGAAGCAGCAAGGCTTAGTTCAGGATAAGGGTGGCCTCTGAACCCATGGAGAAGGGAGTTGAGGGCTGGGAAGGATGAGAAGACTGGCATAGGGACAGGAAATAGAAAATGGCAAGAGGTTCAAGGTGTAACAGATACATTGACTCCAAAAACTCACAAAAAAACTCCCTGGGACTCTCCAAATGCTTCAACTTAGTACAGAGGTGGCTGGGGGTTGTAGGTAGGTGGGGGGAGTGTGGGCAGAGTTAGAGTTGAAAGTGCTTTGCTGTTCCACAGAGATTTCTGATGTAACAAAAATCATCATCTTGCTATCCGGATTGTAGCAAAGAAATAATACCAGTTTAATCATGGCCAAAATCCCCCAAACAATTCCACTCACATTCTGAAACTTACCCACTCTGTGTCATGCCCATTATAATTAGCTCTGGGACTGCCTGAGTAAACTCTATCCTTTTTTGGGACTTTGGTTTCCTCAGCTATAAATCAAGAGGGTTTGGGTTAGATGACCCCTGATGTTTCTCAACTCTGATTTTCTCTTAATTATATTTTTCTTTTTCTCTTTTTTTTTAAAGAGAGATGGGGTCTCACTATGTTAGGCCAGGCTGGTCTTGAACTCCTGGCCTCAATCAGTTCTCCTGCCTTGGCCTGCAATTACAGACACGTGCCACCATGCCCAGCCCCAGCTCCGATTTTCTGTTGAGTGGGTGGGGAGGAGACTAGAATACACTGACCTAGCACTTCCTCTCTGCGCTGGAACTTCCCGTGTGTCTGGGGGGAAACAGAAGGGGAGCCCTTTGGCATAACACCAACGGCACCCAGTGTCTGCCTCTTAAGGCATAGAATTTATGGTGTTCACTCATTCTACAAAGTCCTATGGAATGCTTAATGTCAATTCAGTCATTTTATCAATACGTACTCACTCATCACCTGAATGTTACTCTTTACTGATACAGTAAGCACTGACCAAGAACATTCTACTATTTACTCATGTACTGAATACCCACTACTCACGGCTTCTTTAGGCATTTACTAAACACAAAGCTCCTTTTCTTCATTCATCAGCCACCAGTTTCTACTGCTAATGATAGCTAACTTTACTGGGCACTTATTTTGTAGCAGGAACTATTTCAATTTCTTTACATTTGACCTTCACAACTGCCCTATGAGATAGGTACTATTCAATCCCATTTTATAGATGAGGAAACAGAAGCGCAGAGAGGTCAAATAACTTCTTCAAGGCTGCACAGTGGCTAAATTCAAGTTTTCTGACTCCAGAATCTCTGCTGTTAACCCCTCCACTAGACTGGGATCTCTCCCCAGAGCCCACTCTTTACATTCTCATTCAACAAACTGACTGCCTACTAAGTGTCAGGCACTGTGCTAGACACTGGTGATGGTAAGACAGGGTTTCAGTCCCAAAAAGGTTGAAGCACCAGCCTAGACATCAAGTAATATAGCAGTGATTCAACCTTGGACCCTGCCTTCAAGGAGCCCACAGCTCCTGGGAGGAAATAAGGCTATTTCTTCACCAGTTTCATACAGTTCAGAAAGTGCACAAGAGAAGAAATGATACAGGGCCACGAAGGTACCAGCAGGGACACGTGAGCTCCAGGAGCAGACAAGAACCTGGAAGACTCTGAGAAGGAAGACTCTGAGGAGGAAGCCTCTGAGCTAGGGTTTGAAAGAGGGATAGGAACTGAAGAGGAATAGTAGGCTCAGGAAAAAGGCTTCTGGGGGAGGCTGTGAAGCATGCAGTGGGCAGTGGGACCACCCTGGCTCCTCCTTTCATTCCCTTCCTGCTGCACCCACACCTGGCCCATACATACCTTCCCTTTGAATAGCTGTTGGAGCTCAGGCATGTAACTCTCAGAATCAGTAGCAATGTAGACTGACTGGGCATCCAGTGACTTTACCCAGAGCTTCAAAGCCCTCTGGATCTCCTTCAGGTCAGGCAGGCACATAGGCATCGTGAGAGGCGCCGCTGCGCTGCGGCTGTAGCCCACACACTGTGGAGAGGCCATGAAGTGCGAGCCTGCAGTCCCGTCCTTCAGCATGGCACAGGCGTTCTTCTACGGGAAGCGAAGAACAGGGTTAAATACCAGCAACTGCCGTGGAACCCCAGTAGCAAGAGCTGATAAGTGGAAAAAGACAGGCTATACAGGAAGACCCTAACTACGTTTTTTGTTTGTTTGTTTGAGACCGAGTCTCACTCTCACCCAGGCTGGAATGCAAGGGTACTATCTCTGCACAAGGCAACCTCTGCCTCCCAGGTTCAAGCAATTCTCCTGCCTCAGCCTCCCGAGTAGCTGAGACTACAGGCATCCACCACCACACCTGGCTAATTTTTGTATTTTTAGTAGAGATGGGGTTTTGTCATGTTGACAGGCTGGTCTCAAACTCCTGACCTCAGGTGATCTACCTGCCTAGGCCTCCCAAAGTGCTGGGATTACAGGCATGAACCACCATGCCTGGCCTCCTAACTACATTTTTTTAAGAAAACGTTGAGGACCAGGCACAGTGCCCCACACCTGTAATCCCAGCATCTCGGGAGGCCAAGGCAGGCCGATGGCTTGAGCTCAGGAGTTGGAGATCAGCCTGGGCAACATGTCAAAACCCCCTCTCCACAAATACAAATACAAAACACAAAAATTAGCCAGATATGGTGACGTGCGCCTGTGGTCCCAGCTACCCAGGAGGCTGAGGTAGGAGGACCATCTGAGCCTAGAAGGTGGAGGCTGCCATGAACTGTGATTTTGCCACTGCACTCCAGCCTCAGTGATGAAATAAGACCCTGTGTCCAAAAAAAAAAAAAAAGCATTGAGAGAGGAGGAACATGTATCAAAAGAGTTAATGGTGGTTATTTCTGAGTGGTGGGACACTGGCTTTTTGAAACAAAAATTACCTTTCTTGGTCTTACAACATTATTTGGGACATTCACTGAAGAAGTCTGAACAGTGGTAGTGCTAACAAGCAGCCTTATCTGATTCCTGACTACAGTGGCAACACTTCCAATAGCTCCCCAGGAGGTATGCTATCTGCTGTGGTTTCAAGAGATAGCCTTTATCAAGTTAAGGTGGGTCCATTCTATTTCTGGTTGGTTACATGTTTTTATCATGAACAGGTGTTGACTTTTATCAAATGCTTTCTTGGCCCCTATTGAGATGATCATATGATTTTTCTCCTTTGGGTGTTAATATAGTCAATTTCATCACATTCTTGTGATAGATTTTCTGTGTTTGTGTTGTATGCTAATGTTATTGGGTTTGACCTGTTAATATTTCACTTAGGATCTATGCATTTGTGTTTATAAGCAAGAAGAGGCTAGAATTTTCTGAGTTGACCTTATCTGAGTTTGGTATTAGTGTTATGCTAGCTTTATAAAAAAATAGCATCTTTTATTTCTTGATGTTGCAGAAAAGTACAGATGGGAAGTACTATTCCTTGAATGTTTGGTTGGAGCCACTCATAAAATATCCTGGGTCTGGGAGGCTGCAGTGAGCAGAGACTGTGCCACTGCACTCCAGCCTGGTTGACAGAGCAAGACATTGTCTCAAAAAAAAAAAAAAATCCTGGTTCTGGCTCCCTTTCTTTGTGGGGGTGGGGGTGAAGGGGAGAGTTTAGTGGGTAAATGTAAGATTACTTCATCAATTGACTATGAGTGCATTTTAATTTTACTATTTTTCAAGATTTCTGCAATGAGCATTTCTAACATAACTATATATCTTCTATCTATGTATCTTCTTAAGTTAATTAAGGTAACCGTCTACATTGATTCTGTTATTTTCACACAAAGGTGAAAACCCCGTTGGAATATTAGGATTCTGCACATTTAAATAGCCTCCAAATTCTGGAAACATCTTCATTCCTTGGGAACCATGCCTCGTCTCCATAGTTGGTTTTTCAACACAGAGTCTACTAGCCAGACACTGAGTCAGACAGAGGGGTCCTGGACTGTGGCCTCTTTACAGCTTGCTGTCTGACCTGGGGTCTGGCTCAATTTCTCAGTTTATCCATTTGTAAAATGAGAATAAAAACAGCAACTGCTAAAATGAGAGCTGGCTGGCAGGCACTCTGGAGTTACATTTTGACGTGTGCTGCAGCAGGATGATGGGACACAATCCCACAAGCCAGGCCAAGTGAGAGCTCTCTGCTCTGACTAGGACAAGGGGCCAATCCCTAAAGGCCTGGGCCCTGCTCCTGGACACATCTAATCTAGCCAGTGAGAGGAAGAGGAAGTTACCCAGTCAGAGCCGATGCGCAGATGAATGCCCACATAGGGCCGGACAAGGTGGGTATGAATCTGGGCCTCTCCTGTCCTCACCATTTCGTCTGACCATACCATGTACTTCTGCAGTGGCCTGTGTTCCTCCAGGACGGGAAACTGGGCTGGGGCTCCTGGCAGGGCGAGCACCGGATGTTCTTTTGGAGAAAATCTAGACAGGAGATGGAATGAGGGAAGTCAGAGGACGCACAGAGAGCCCGGCTGCCACCCCCAGAGAAAAAAAGAACGGTGTTGCACCATTCCCCAGAGACCCTGCGGAGGGGCCCCTGTAACACGCAAGAAGCACGAGAGGTTGTGAAATACCAACGGGCTGATAAGGAACCTTGGTGGCGGCGGCAACAGGCACAATATGCAATACTGTCCCGCCACTCGGAATTTACAACCCTCTTTGCTTGTTTAACAATTAAAACTTTACAGTAGAGCATTCCAACCTTTTATATGTCACGGTGGCTTCCAATCTGTGGTGCAGTAATTCACTGCAGGGTGGGGTGTCTGGACCAAGCCTTTGCCCTTTTACCTACATGGCAGGGCTGGGACATGCAGCTGCTTACAGAGGCAACGGCCAAGTCACACTCACAGGGACTATATACATTGGATTTGGATCATTCATTCAACATTTAAAACACATTTATTGATTGCCTACTATGTACTGGGGCCTGGGGGAAAACAAGACAGACACGGTCTCTGCCCTGTGGAAGAGGTCTGCAGGTGCCCCTGTCATAACCTTCCAAGCTCCTGCTTCCGCCTTCACACACAGTCCACCTCATATTTATTTCACATCTGTCTTTTCTGTGGGAAGGCAGTGGCTCCAGTGTGAGTAGAATAGTGTCTGGCACACCCAATACCTTAGTCAATACTTTTCTTTTCTTTTTCTTTTTTGATACACGGTCTTGCTGTCACCCAGGATGGAGTACAGTGGCGTGATCTCAGCTCACTGCAACATCCGCCTCCTGGCTCAAGAAAAGACCCTCCCACTTCAGCCTCCTGCGTAGCTGGAACTACAGATATGTGCCACCAGGCCCAGTCAGGTATTTTTTTGTAGAGACGGGGTTTCGCCATGTTGCCCAGGCTGGTCTTGAACTCCTGGACTCAAGTGATCTGCCCAGCTCAGCTTCCCAGCTTTAGGATTACAGGTGTGAGCCACTGCGCCCGCTCAATATTTCTTGACTGAACAGATGAGGAGCAAACTTGTGTTCCCTCGTCAGCTAAACCCAGACTACCTCTCAGCAACATGAAACACCTTGCTGTGCCATGTTCACAATGCACTTTCAAGTTCTAGATCTCTGTATACTTCTTCCCTCCACCTGGAGAAGGGGAAGTGCCTTCTGCCAGCCAAAATCCTTTCCTTAAAAGTATGAAATGGGAACAGCCATTCCGGAAAACAGTTTGGCAGTTAGGCCTGCAATTACCACATGACCCAGCAATTGTACTCTTAGACATTTATCCAAGAAAATGAAAACTTACGTTCACACAAGCATATACACAAATGTCCCTTGCAGCTTTATTCATAAGAGCCCCAAACTGGAAACCCAGGTGTCACTCAACAAATAAACAGTTAAACTGTGGTGCATCTATGTCACGGAATATGAACCCCCCCAAAAAAGGAACACACTATCAACAAAGGCAACAGTTCAAATGATGTCAAGGGAATTATCCTTAGGTTGGGGAGGGTGGGAAATCTCAAAGGTTATATATTGTACGGTTCCATTTATATAAACATTTTAAAACAATAACATGGAGAAGAGAACAGAAATGGAGAAGGGATTAATGGCTGGCAGAGGTTAGGAATGATGCATATGTGTTTAGGGAGGTGGGTGTGGTTATAAACTGGCAACACAAGGATCCCTGTGATAATGGAACCGTTCAGTGTCTTAACTATGGTAGTGGATACAGAAACCTACACATGATAAAACTTCACAGAACTAAATACACACACACACACACACACACACACTCAGAAGTACGAGAAAACTGCGTAACATGGGTAAATTGTATCAATGTCAATATCCTGCTTGTGATACTGCACTATAGTTTTGCAAAAATGTTACCATTGGGGGAAATTGGGTAAAGGGTACATGGGAACTTGCTGTCTTATTTCTTACAACTGTAAGTAAATGTACAATGACCTCAATAAAAATTTCATATACAAATTATGAAATATTTCAAACCATCCAGGCAAATTCAGAAAATAATTTAATAATTTATATACCTATGACCTGAATTAGCAGATACTAACTTTGCTTTGTTTCAGGTTAAAAAAAAAAACCACACACACACCTAAATCTGAGCTCATCCTGCCATCATACTTCCCAGAGGGTAATGTGTTTTAACGTATGATTACACTTTTACTATAGGCATCAAAAAGGAGAGGAGTGTTCTTCCGAGTGCTTTCTATGGAGTGGAATGAAGAAGAATGTGGGTTAAGCCAGAATGCCTTGTTCTAATGTTGACAATGCCACTAGCTAACTTGGGCAGGTGACTTCACTACTCTGTGCCTTAGATCCTTGTCCATATAACAGAGATAACAGTTCCCACCTCATCAAGCTACTTTTTTTTCTTTTTTTTAAATTGTGGTTGGGTACGGTGGACACGCCTGTAATCCCAGTACTTTGGGAGGGTGACGTGGGCAGATCACTTGAGCCCAGGAGTTCAAGACCAGCCTGGGCAACATGGCAAAACTCCATCTATCCACAAAAATTTTAAAATTAGCCAAGTGTGGTGGTTCATACCACCTGTGGCCTCAGCTACTTAGGAGGCTAGGTGGGAAAATCACTTGAGCCTGGAAGGTCAAGACTGCAGTAAGCCATGATCATGCCATTGCACTCCAGCCAGGGTGACAGGGTGAGGTCCTGTCTCAAAAAAAAAAAAAAAGTATATATTTAAGATATATAATATGATATTTTGATATACATGTATGTAGTTAAATGATTAGTACAGTCAAGCTAATTAATATATCCATTTATAGGGCTATTGAGAGGATTAATGTATTAATCAAAGCAAAGCATTCAGAACAGTACTTTGGCACACAGAAAGCTCTCAGAGAATTCTGGCTCTCATCATCATCATATAGCACGTAACCTAATTAAAGGTTACATACAAATCTAATCAACTTTATGTTTTAGAGACTTGACCATGTTGATCATGTGGTTGTATTAGCTTCTCTAAAAGTTTTCCACTGTGTACAAACTGCAATTTACCTGCCTGTTTCCCTCTTGCTGGACAGTGAGGTGGTTCCAATCTTTCCCTCACACAACAGTGCTGCAACAGATGTGCTGCTCATTCTCCCCAACACAGAGCGCTTGCTCAGCAAACATCTTCCATACCTCCAAGGTCAGTTGCAAATCCCAAGCCTCACTTCCTTAAGGAGGGTTCCCTGCCCCACTTCTCTTGCTGCTTTCTGCACAATGATGTGCCCTGCAGCCATCTTCTCTGCCCATGGAACTGTCAGCTGGTGAGTCTGGGGACCCAAGCAGCCTTTTTGCCATTGCTCCCACATACACTATCCAAGGCCTGTGTCACTTACACAAGCCTTGGACGAGTGACAAGAAAGTGTTCCTTGATGGTACAGCTGTGTGACACTTGTCTTGCTAGACTCCAGTTTTCTTTTCTTTTCTTTTTTTTTTTTTTGAGGTGGAATCTTGCTCTGTCTTTCAGGCTGGAGTGCGGTGGCACAATCTTGGCTCACTGCAATCTCCGCCTCCCCAGTTCAAGCAATTCTCTTACTTCAGCCTCCTGAGTAGCTGGGATTACAGGTGTGTGCCACCACACCCGGCTAATTTTTGTATTTTTAGTAGAGATGGGGTTTCACCATGTTGCCCAGGCTGGTCTTGAACTCCTGACCTCAGATGATCCACCAGCCTCAGCCTCCCAAAGTGCTGGCATTACAGGCATGAGCTGCCATGCCCAGCCTAGATTCCAGTTTTCTGTTTATATGTACATATCTGTGAATTGTTTATTGAGCCTCATTATGTGACAGGCAATGCTCCGATTGCTTTGTGTATATTAAATCATCTGATTGTCAGAAGAGCTCTGTGAGGGAAGTATTACTGTCATTCTCATTTTACAGATAAGGAAACTGAGGCACAGAGAGGTTAAGTAATGTGCTCAGGGTTGCACAGCTAGAAATTGGTGGAGCTGGAATTTAAATCCAGGCAGTGTGCTCCAGATCCTATGTTCTTAACTACTACTCCTCACTCCCATCTCCATCACCCCTGACAATGAGCACCTCAAAAGCTGTGTCTGCGGCTTATTCTTCTGATTCCCAGCCCCTAGCACAAGTCTTATCACATGGTAGGCATGATAAATATTTTTAGAATGAATGAAGACGATTTGGAGACCTTGCCATAGAGGCCAGATCAGGCTGTCAGAAGTTAGAGAAGGAAGAACTCATATTACTTGAGTACCTACTATGGGCCACGTCTTCAGCTAATCTCCTTTCAGATGCCACCTCAAGGGATTTTCAAAGGAAAGGCAGAGTAAAACTCCCAGGGGGCTGGAACATTAGGAAAGAACCAGGATCTGTGCCCCCCACAAACCCCCAACCTCTTGGAAAGCACCTGCAGCCAACCTTCAGTGAATTCCAGACTTGGAATGTGTGTACCCTCTACCTGGATCTGGACCAGCAAAGAGCTGTCCCAGTGGGACAACATCAGCTCGGACCCAACAAGCAGCAAGAGGCGAAGGTTGATCTGCTCACTCACTCTTGGTGAGGTAGGACAATGCAGTCTGGAAAGAAAGCGAGGTGAACAAGGATCTTGGCTGGAAGGAAAATCTTGACCAGCTCCACCTGCCCTGTGACTGCTCACCCTGGGTCAGGCCCTTTGCCTACAGCTATCCAGCTGAAGAGGGCTGGCTTTCCTGCTGCTAGGCCCAGTGAACCTCTGGGGTTCTTCCCTCCATGCCTGTGCTTCTGAGATTCCCCAACAAACTGGGACTTCTCTGTAAACAGAATCCACTTATATGCCCAGTGTATATTTGTGGGACAACCAGTGGATGAACCCAATTGAGTGCAGAAGACCCAGGGACATGAACAAGGCCCTGCCTTGTTCTTGATGTCCCTCCAGCTCTCTGCATGGCTGGCTCCCTCTCACTCTTCTGATCTCATTCTGGTTCCCACAGGGAGGTGGCAACCTGGGAGAATGACAAGTCCTGCACTCAAATACCTGGACCATTATACATGAGAATGGTTCGGCATGATGGTCCATTGCCTCCGACAGTCAACGTGCAGGACGTGTCAGCTGAATAAGAGCTGTGCCAGGCTATTCACAGGCTCAGAACTAGCAGAGCTGGAAGGATCCTCAGAAATCATACGGTAAAGAAGAAATACCTCTTATTCTATTCCCCTAGAACCCAGTTTTCAGCTGGATACATGGCAGTCTAAAATAAAGACATTTCTTACCAGCCAAACATACCCCGGGGTCGGGGGGAGGGAAGTAAGACATTTCTAAGCACTTCCTGCAGCTAGGTATGGCTCATGTGATAGCTAATGAGATGTAAGCAGAAGGGTTATAATGGACTTCTGGAAGTCTTCTTAAAAAGGGAAGATATGCTTTTTGCAACTTTTGTCCCTCCAGTTGGGATGTGATGGCTGGAGCTTCATCTGCCATCTTGGCCCATGAAATGGTGCAAAAGCTAATATTGGATGGCTGAACAAAGAGATGGAAGCATTTTTTTTTTTTTTTTGAGATGAAGTCTCACTCTGTTTCCCAGGCTGGAGTGCAGAGCTCACTGCAACCTTTGCCTCCCAGGTTCAAGCAATTCTCCTACCTTAGCCTCCTGAGTAGCTAGGATTACAGGCACATGCCACCACACCAGCTACTTTTTTTTTTTTTTTTTGGTATTTTTGGTAAAAAACAGGGTTTTAACATGTTGGCCAGGCTGGTTTTGAACTCCTGACCTCAAGAGATCTGCCTGCCTCTGCCTCCCAAAGTGCTGGGATTACAGGTATGAGCCACTGTGCCCAGCCTGATTCTTAATGACACTGTGGAGCTGCCATTCAGCCCTGGACTGCATACCCACTTCTTCTTTTACTTAAGAAAACAATAAATCGTATCAACCTGCTCTTATTTGGGGCTTTCTGCCACCTGTAGTCTGATATACCTAGACTTGCGGCCTATAAACTTCTTTTGCCTAATTTGGATCCCTGATAGATTTGAGGGTTATCGGTTGAAGGTGATAGCGAGGAGGAATTGAGCACCTGTAACTTGGTCCTCTGCTGCTGCCCCCCATAAAGGCCTTACAGGCATTTTTTATTTTTTTGAGACAGGGTCTCAGTCTGCTGCCCAGGCTGTAGTGCAGTGGACAGATCATGGCTCACCACAGCCTTGACCTCCCCAGGCTCAACTGATCCTCCCATCTCAGCCTCCCAAGTAACTGGAACTACAGGTGTGTGCCACCATGCCTGGCTCATTTTTTCTATTTTTTTGTAGAGATGGGGTCTCCCTATGTTGCCTAGGCTGGTCTTGAACTCCTGGGCTCAAGCAATCATCTGTCTCAGCCTCCCTGTAATCCCTTAGGATTACAGGTGTGAGCCACCACACCTGACAAGCACTTCTTGAAAACTCTGAAGATAGTTTCAAAACCACTCTCTTGCCCATCCCTTTCATTTTACAGATGGGACATTGAAGCCAGAGAAGGGAAGCAGTTGGTTAATTGCATAGTAAGCCCAGGAAGAGCTTCACTCTCCAATTCCATTCTTCTCTTCATCCCAGGACAAATTTGCATAGCAAGGAAGTATCCTGTATCTTAAGAAATGTTTAATGTTAAATGTTCATACATATTCCAATTCATCCCTGCCAATCATCCACAAGGCCTGAAAACCTGCATGGTTTGACCCGTCTGCCTCTCTGATCTCCTTACCTGTGTGGCAGATTAAAAGTGATCATCCCGTCTTTGAAGCGCTTCCCATTAGATGGGCTCTGCCCCCTCCCAGTAGCACCTGACAGAAGTGACACTGTGCTGGTTTCCAGGCTCAGTTTTTAGGGGGCCTGCAATTTCTATTTCCTGCCTCTTGGGACACTCACTCCCTGGATACTCCCTCTCAGAACACAGGTGCCATGCTGTAAGAAGCCCAAGCCACATGGAGAGGTCATGTGTATACATGCTTGTTGGAGGCCCTAGCTTGGCGCCCAGATGATAGCGGCATCAGCTGCCAAACATGAGGGGGACTTCCTGAACATGTAGCTCAGTCAAGCCTTTTTTTTTTTCTGAGACAGAGTCTTGCTCTGCTGCCCAGACTGGAATGCAGTGGTAGAATCTTAGCTCACTGCAACCCTCACCTCCCAGGTTCAAGCGATTCTCAGGCCTCAACCTCCTGAGCAGCTGGGATTACAGGTGTGTGCCAACACGCCTGCCTAATTTTTTATATTTTTAGTAGAGACAGGGTTTCATCACTTTTGCCAGGCTGGTCTCAAATACCTGACCTTATGATCCACCTGCCTTGGCCTCCCAAAGTGCTGGGATTACAGACATGAGCCACTGTGCCCAGCTGGGGTGTTCCTTTTTTAAGACAGGGTTTCACTCTGTCATCCAGGCTGAAATTCAATGGCATAATCATCACTCACTGCAGCCTCAAACTCCTGGGTTCAAGCAATCCTCCTGCCTCAGCATCCCCAGTAGCTGGGACTAGAGGTGCATGCCACCATGCCTGGCTAATTTTTAAATTTTTTTTTTGCAGGGACAAGGTCTTGGTATATTGACCAGGATAGCCTCAAGCGATCCTCCCACCTTGGCCTCCCAAAGTGCTGGGATTACAGGCATGAGCCACTGTGCCCAACCGAAAAGAGAAATTAATTACTTGATTACTATATATATATGCTGATTTCATTTTAAGCTAATATGTGTAGATGTGTGTGCATGTGTGAGTGTGTGTTTGTGTGTGTGTATATAAAAATGTGTGGAGGATGCAGGTATACACATCAAATATTAATTTTTTGTTGACGCGATGTGATTTCTGCCCAGTGCTCTGAATGTCAAAGTGAAGAAATTCAATGAAGCGCGGGTAAACGGCGGGAGTAACTATGACTCTCTTAAGGTAGCCAAATGCCTCGTCATCTAATTAGTGACGCGCATGAATGGATGAACGAGATTCCCACTGTCCCTACCTACTATCCAGCGAAACCACAGCCAAGGGAACGGGCTTGGCGGAATCAGTGGGGAAAGAAGACCCTGTTGAGCTTGACTCTAGTCTGGCACGGTGAAGAGACATGAGAGGTGTAGAATAAGTGGGAGGCCCCCGGCGCCCCCCCCCCGTCCCCGCGAGGGGGCGGGGCGGGGTCCGCCCACTCACTAGGAATGTAAGGGACCTCTTTAAGGAAAACTACAAACAACTGCTCAACGAAATAAGAGAGGACACAAACAGATGGAGAAACATTCCATGTTCGTGGTTAGGAAGAATCAATATTGTGAAAATGGCTATACTGCCCAAAGTAATTTACACATTCAATGCTATCCCCATCAAAATACCATTGAATTTCTTCATAGAACTGGAAAAAACCACCATGAATTTCATATGGAACCAAAAAAGAGCCCGCATAGCCAAGTCAATTCTAAGCAAAAAGAACACAGCGGGAGGCATCACGCTACCAGACTTCAAACTATACTACAAGGCTACAGTAATCAAAACAGCATGGTACTGGTACCAAAACAGAGATAGAGACCAATGGAACAGAACAGAAACATTGGAGGCAACACAACATATCTACAACCATATCATCTTTGATAAACCAGACAAAAACAGGCAATGGGGAAAGGATTCCCTATTTAATAAATGGTGTTGGGAAAACTGGCTAGCCATGTGCAGAAAGCAGAAACTGGACCCCTTCCTGACACCTTACACTAAAATTAACTCCAGATGGATTAAAGACTTAAATGTAAGACCTGACACCATAAAAACCCTAGAAGAAAATCTAGGCAAAACCGTTCAGGACATAGGAGTAGGCAAGGACTTCATGACCAAAACACCAAAAGCATTGGCAACAAAAGCCAAAATAGACAAATGGGACCTAATCAAACTCCACAGCTTCTGCACGGCAAAAGAAACAGTCACTAGAGTGAATCGACAACCATCAGAATGGGAAAAAATCTTTGCAGTTTACGCATCAGACAAAGGGCTGATATCCAGAATTTACAAAGAACTCAAACAGATTTACAGAAAAAAACCAAACAAGCCCATTCAAAAATGGGCAAAGGATATGAACAGACACTTTACAAAAGAAGACATACATGAGGCCAACAAACATATGAAAAAGTGCTCATCATCATTGGTCATTAGAGAGATGCAAATCAAAACCACATTGAGATATCATCTCACACCAGTTAGAATGGCGATCATTAAAAAATCTGGAGACAGCAGATGCTGGAGAGGATGTGGAGAAATAGGAACACTCTTACACTGTTGGTGGGAGTGTAAATTAGTTCAACCATTGTGGAAGACAGTGTGGCGATTCCTCAGGGACCTAGAAATAGAAATTCCATTTGACCCAGCAATCCCATTACTGGGTATCTATCCAAAAGACTGTGAATCGTTCTACTATAAGGACACATGCACACGAATGTTCATTGCAGTACTGTTTACAATAGCAAAGACCTGGAACCAACCCAAATGCCCATCGATGATAGACTGGACTGGGAAAATGTGGCACATATACACCATGGAATATTATGCAGCAATCAGAAATGATGAGTTTGTGTCCTTTGTAGGGACATGGATGAATCTGGAGAACATTATTCTCAGCAAACTGACACAAGAACAGAAAAAGAAATACCGCATATACTCACTCATAGGCGGGTGAGAAAAATGAGAACACAGGGACACAGAGAGGCGGTCTACTATACACTGGGGACTGTTGGGGGAAATGGGGGAGGGACAGCGGGGGGGGGCGGGGGGGGATAGCCTGGGGATGAATACCAAGTGTGGGTGAGGGGGAGGAAGGCAGCAAAACACACTGCCATGTGTGTACCTATGCAACTATCTTGCACGTTCTGCACATGTACCCCAAAACCTATAATGCAATAAAAATTAAAAAAAAAAAAAAATATTAATTTTTTTGGAGGAATAATTAATTACATGTAAATTTTTCTTCTTTATTAAAAAAGAAATCTCTAGGCCAGGCACAGTGGCTCACATTCGTAATCCAGCACTTTGGGAGGCCGAGGCAGGAGGATCATTCCAACCCAGGAGTTTAAGACCAGCTTGGGCAAGATGACAAGACGCTGTCTACACAAAAAAATAAAATTAGATGAGTATGGTGGTGTGTGTCTGTGGTCCCAGCTACTTGGGGAGTTGAGGTGGGAGGAGCGCTTGGGTATGGGAGGCTGAGGCTATAGGGAGCTTTCATGGAGCCACTGCAATCCAACCTGGGTAACAGTGAGATCCTGTCTCCAAAAAAAAAAAAGAAACCTCCCACCCAATCTGAGGGTATTCATTGCAAAAATAAAGATAATTATTCATTCCAAGAAATAAGATGTTTGACCTGAATTTAAACTTTATACAGCAGGGATTCCATAAAGAAAATGGAAAAATGAAAACCCAAAAGAATTACCCAGCTAAGCCCAGTTAACCCAGTCCCATGAGAAATAATAATAAATTGTTGTTATGCTACTAAGTTTTGCAATGATTTATTATGCAACAACAGATAAGAGCAACATCTGACCATTCTCCTCTCACTCCACACCAGCCACATTGCCTTCTTTCTGCCCCTTGACTACACCAAGCTTGTTCCTGCCTCCGAGTCTTTGCTCCTGACTTCCTGCCATGAACTACTTTCCTTCCAACTCTGACAAGGTTGGCTCCTTCTCATCCTTCTGGTCTTAGCCCTGCCAATCATATACCACCTGTTTACATCCTTCTAAGAGCCATGTCACTCTGGAACTATCCAATGTAAAAGTTTATTCACTATATCCCCTGTCAGACTATGAGTTCCATGGGGGCAAGGACCTTATCTGGCTTATTCTGGCCTGTATCCCCTGCATCCAGACCAACCCTTGATACTCAGGAAGTGTTTCTTACATATGTGTTGAAGGCAGGCAGGCAGCTGCCCAGAGATTGGAACTCCCTCAAACTCCCTCCAGGGACCTCATCTTCCCTACTCATTTTCCTTTCCCAAAAACTTGGCTGTAAGGCACAGACTTCCTCAAACCCTCATGTAATTCTTACAACTCAATGAACTCAAACAAAGCTAAAAACAAGTGTTTCAGCAACACTCCCCCCCACCATTGTCCTTTCTCTTCCTACTAGGATTGTGTGCTTTTTCTGGCTTTTTTGAATTTGCTTTTGGAGCTGCTTTTAAAGTTGGTGGCATTTTTCTTTTTTCCTGGCATATTGTCAATAGGGGCAAATCTCCATCCTTTGAGGGCAGGTCTGCCTTCTGGCAATAGCTCCGGGTCATTTGGAGGTGAATGGGGGAGAACCATGCAGGTAGACAAACGGGAGTGTGCTTTCTGGGATCAACAATGAGGAGGATTTAAATCTGCCCTGACTGAGGATCCTCAGTAGCACATGAACTAGGTCCAAAGGCAAGTCCCAGAAAGGAAATGGCAGCTGTTAAGGGCACAGCTATTTAATCCATGGTGATTAAGAACAGGTGCTTTGGGACTGGGCGCAGTGGCCCATGCCTATAATCCCAGCACTTTGGGAGGCTGAGGTGGGAGGATCACTTGAGGCCAGGAGTTTGTTTTTTTCTTTTGGAGATGGAGTCTCACTTTGTCGCCAGGCTGGAATGCAGCGGCCCAATCTCAGCTCACTGCAACCTCTGCCTCCCGGGTTCAAGTGATTCTCCTGCCTCAGCCTCCCAAGTAGCTGGGACGACAGGCGTGCACTACCACGCCCAGCTAATTTTTGTAATTTTTAGTAGAGATGGGGTTTCACCACGTTGGCTAGGATGGTCTCGATCTCTTGACCTCGTGATCCAGCTGCCTCAGCCTCCCAAAGTGCTGGGATTACAGGCGTGAGCCACTGCACCCGGAGGCCAGGAATTTAAAACTAGCCTGGGCAACACAGCAAGACCCCATCTCTACAAAACAAAACAAAAAAATTAGTCAGGTGTGGTAGCACATGACTGCAGTCCCAGCTCCTTGAGAGGCTGAGTGGGGAGGATTGCTCGAGTGCAGGAATTTGAGGTTACAGTGAGCTACGATTATACTACTGTACCCTAGCCTGGGAGACGAGCAAGACCCTGTTTAAAATATAAACATATAAAATAACTGGTGCTTTGAATTCGGACTTCCTGGGTTCAAAACCAAGCTCTACAACTTCAAGCTTCATGACCTTGGGCAAGGGATCTAACTCCTTTCTAATTTAATTTCTCTAAGTGAAAAGCATAGACGAAAGTAACAACCCACAAACTCAGGGAAAGATTAAGTGAGTCAATACCTGTGAATACTTAGATCAGTGTCTGGCATATAGAAGGCATTAAATGAATTTTTTTTTTTTTTTTTTTTTTTGAGACAGAGTCTTGTTCTATTGCCCAGGCTGGAGTGCAGTGGCACACTCTTGGCTCACTGCAACCTCCATCTCCTGGGTTCAAGTGATTCTCCTGCCTCAGCCTCTCGAGTAGCTGGGATCTGCCACCACGCCTGGCTAATTTTGTATTTTTAGTAGAGACAGGGTTTCACCGCATTGGTCAGGCTGGTCTGGTCTCGAACTCATAACCTTGTTATCTGCCCACCTCGGCCTTCCAAAGTGCTGGGATTACAGGTGTGAGCCACTGCACCTGGCATGAATCTTAGCTGTTATTATTCATTAAAGATTTACGAACAGATCCCAGCTGTCCACTCAACAGCTCAATGACCTTGGGAAGTTATTTAACTTCACTGGGCACAGTTTCCTCACCTGTAAAATGGAAATTAATAATAATACCCATTTCACGAACTATCTCAAAGGCTTAAATAAAATAAAACATGTGAGCAATAATAGTGACAGCCAATACTGGCTCGTTGCTTAGTATGTGACATGCACTTCATGTACTATAATGCAGATACCATCAGCGCTGGCTCAGGGCTCAGGACTGTCTCACTCCTTGGAATGTGCTTGTTTTATTTGTTTTTGTTCCGTTTTATTGAGACAGGCCCTTGCTCTGTCACCTTTGCTGGAGTGCAGTGGTACGATCATGGCTCACTGCAGCCTTGATCTCTTAGGCTCAAGTGATCTACCCACCTTGGTCTCCCAAAGGGTTGCTATTACAGATGTGAGCCTCGTTTCTCTACATCTGTTTACCTTTGGCCTACTAAATGCCAAGTGCTTTGACCACTTATGAATTAATATGTTCCTTGCATCTCATAACCAATGTCATCCCTGCACCAATGTGCGCTTTCTAAGGGCACGATCTTTCCTGCCATGCTACAGCATTAAGGACAAGTACACTACGTTGATTATTGTCATTATGAGACCATAGCTTCTAGAAAAACAGGGCCAGGTCAGCCTCATTTTTACACATCACCAATGGCCTCAGAGCATTATGTCTCACACATGACAGATGCCCTATAAATGTTTCATGGCCTGTGCCCATGCCCTGATAACCTATTTTATTTTTAACAGGGCCTAATGGAGTACAATTAATAAACACATCCAGTAATTATCAGGATGACATCATTTCTCAGTCTGCACCTGAAACTGTTCTGTAGAAGCTGCTGCCAATTTCACCTTGTGAAGAGTAAGGTAACACAGGAGTGATTCTCACGCCTAGAGGAGGAAATTGAGACTCATATGACTGCTGAATGTTCTTTTTATGACGTTCCTTATCAAGTGATAAACTCTTTCTCAACCCCATGGCAGGTCAACGTTCCACCGTGTCAGGCGTGGAGATGGTAAAAGATCACACAGGATTCCAAGTTCAACAGACAGAGCACCTGTACCTTTGGTCTCATACATCAGGGTGGGGAAGACAGGGGGAGTGCCAGGAAGGTGATGAATGCCCATGAGCTCCACGCCCCTCCCCTAAACCCAGCAAAGCTACCCCTCCAAGTACCTCTGGCTCCATTGTTCTCTGTAGGAAGCACTGAAGGAAATGCCTGTAAAAAGCTCCGACTTGTTGAAACTCACATGAAACTGATCCCAGAATGGGCCAAAGGGGTTTCCTTCCTGCAGAAAGAGAGTGGTGGAAGGCTTACTGAGGGGGAGGGAAAGCCATTTTGGGATGGGACCAAGGAACTGCAGGTGGGGGAACCTGGGTGATTTGACTCAGGCCGAAACACTCTCACAGGATGGCCTAGGAGGAATGTCACTCTATAATTCCTGGGCCAAGGGCTAAGGAGAGTGCCTTGGCTTCAATTCTGGTTTCCAGCAGGAGTCTTTCCTGTTCATGTATCACATCCTGCTGACCCTGCAGCACTGATGAGGGGCTGGGGAGAAGCAGACTTTGGATTTGGAACTAAGGACTAGAGCTTCAAGAGACATTCAAGATGGGCTAATTCAATGCTTTCATTTTCAAAATGGAAACCAAGGCCCACTGAGGGTCAGATGTTTGCCCAAGGTTACACAGCAAGTAAAGGGCAGTGTTGGGGCTGTAAGCTAGGTCTCCTTTCTCAAATTTCATAGCTCTTCCAACTACTTTCCCCAGACTTTACCACATACACCGAAAGACACATGTGAGGGTTGCCTTATTTCCAAAGTGCCAGGTTGAATTCCAGCTCTACCACTTGTTTGCTATGTGATCCTGGGTAAGATACTGACCCTCCCTGTGCTGTCCTCAGCGTTCTATGAAGTGGGGATATTATAAGTATTTTCCTCATGGAACAGTGTGAGTATTAAATGAGTTGATACATGTAAAGCTCTTAGCATGGTACCTGACATATAAAGTGCTATGTAAATATTAGTTATTATTACTGATATGGCACTTTACAGTTTACAAGCACTCTTTCATCTGGCCCTCATGGTACTTTACAAGTGAGACAGAGCAGGGACTGGCATCGCTAATTTGTAGGTAGAAATGAAGGTTCAGAGAAGCAAAGTCTTCTGCCTAAGGTGATGCTGCTCCGCTAATAAATACCAGAAATAGGACTTAAATCTCCATCTTTCTACCCTAAGTTCTTCTTGTGCCTTTCCCCACATTTTGCCAAGACATAGTCTCGGGGGCCCAGAGGACATGGAACAGAAAAAAAGGGCCCCCGAACCCAAAGGACCCACCTTCATGGGGCACGTTTTCTTATCTGGGCTTCGCTGGGCTGCCACCTCAAAGCAGTATGCCACCCGCTTCTCAGGGGGCCAGTGGGTGGGTGCCAGCTTCTCCATGAAATCCTCCAGGCTGATGACTCGATGGTAAGCTTGGAGGGGCTCCAGCTTGAAGTACTTCTGGTAGGACACATGGAGCTACAGGAAAAGGAGAAGCAGAGATCCCACCTCAGTGTCCCAGTGGCTACTTTAGACATTTATTAAAACAATACACTTGCCGGGCGTGGTGGCTCATGCCTGTAATCCCAGCACTTTGGATGGATCACAAGGTCAGGAGTTCAAGACCAGCCTGGCCAAGATGGTGAAACCCTGTCTCTACTAAAAATACAAAAATATTAGCCAGGCATGGTGGCAGGCAACCTAGCTACTCAAGAGGCTGAGGCAGGAGACTGCTTGAACCTGGGGGCCAGAGGTTCCAGTGAGCCAATATTGTGCCATAGCACTCCAACCTGGATGACAGAGAGAAACTCCATTTCAAAAAAAAAAAACACTCCAAGACCAAGACAATTCAGACAACATGACAATGAAAAGTTTCCGTCAAAAGACACCAAGGTTAGGATAGAGATAGGCTAAGAGGAGAGTGTACAAGCTAAAGAACAAACAGTATTAGCAGGCGTTTTTTTTTTTAAAACAGTATTTGTGTTTTTAAAAAAAAAACCCTGCTGATATCAAAAAAAGACAAATGATGCAAAGAGAAAATATGGGCAAAGGTTAGGGGTAAACAACTCACAGCAAAGGAGACCCAATAGCAGGCACACTCAGAAGACGTGTAACCTCACTAGTAATCAGGAAAAAGCAAATTACAATTATAACACGGCATCAGTTACTTCTCACTCATAAGACCAGCAAAAACTGAAAAGCTTAACTCGTAGGGAAATAAACACTCTTGTACACGGCTGGTAGCAGAAGTCTACATTTTGGAGCAACCACTTTGGGATGCAATTGGCGAATATCTAATAGAATTTAAAATGCTCCTTTTGACCAGGTGTGGTAGCTCATGTCTATAATCTCAGCACTTTGGGAGGCTGAGGCAGAAGGATCACTTGAGGCCAGGAGTTCAAGACCAGCCTAGACAACATAGCAAGACCCTGTCTCTACAAAAAATTAAAAAATTGACTGGGCATGGTGGTGCATACCTATAGTCCCAGTTACTAGGGAGGCTGAGATGGAAGGATTCCTTGCATCCAAGAGGTTGAGGCTTCAGTGAAGTATGATCATTGTGTCACTGTACTCGAGCCTGGGCCACAGAGTGAGACTCTCAAAAATGTACCTTTCTTGCCAGGCATGGTGGCTCATGCCTGTAATCCCAGCACTTCGGTAGGTTGGGGCAGGAGGATCACAAGGTCAAGAGACTGAGACCACCCTGGGCAACATGGTGAAACCCCATCTCTACTAAAAATACAAAAATTAGCTGGGCATGGTGGTACACACATGTAGTCCCAGCTACTCAGGAGGCTAAGGCAGAAGAACTGCTTGAACCCAGGAGGCAGAGGTTGCAGTAAGCTGAAATCGCACCACTGCATTCCAGCCTGGTGACAGAGTGAGACTCTGTCTCAAAAAAAAAAAAAAAAAAAAATTACCTTTTTCTCCTAACTATATGCTATAGAGAAGTAGAGAAGTTCTTCTACTTTGGACCTGGAAATGGGTACCAGGATGCTCAGTGACACAGTAAAAGCATAGGAAGGAACTTTAAAGGAGTCACACCAAATACACTATATCCACAATAATTGTTCAGGGACCAGGACTAGCCCCAGGGGCCAAAAAGAGACTTCATTTTTTACCAACTTTATCTTTAATGCTTTATTTGATTAACAAAAAGAAAAGAGGGAACAAAGATAAGAAAGCATTAATGATTATTACTTTAATATTAGGTACATGGTTGGTGGTTGTATTTATCTTTGTATTTTTCGTTTTTTGAGATGGAGTCTTGCTCTGTCACGCAGGCTGGAGTGTAGTGGCTCGATCTCTGCTAACTGCAACCTCCGCCTCCTGGGTTCAAGTGATTCTCCTGCCTCAGCCTCCTGAGGAGCTGGGATTACAGGCACGCACCACCATACCCAGCTAACTTTTATATTTTTAGTAGAGACGAGGTTTCACCATGTTGTCCAGGCTGGTCCTGAACTCTTGACCTTAGGTGATCCACCAGCCTCGGCCTCCCAAAGGGCTGGGATTACAGGCATGAGCCACCACGCCTGGTGTATTTTTCTAGACTTTAAAAAATTTCTGGCTGGGAGCGGTCACTCATGCCTATGATCTTAGTATTTAGGGAGGCCGAAGTGGGTGGATCACCTGAGGTCAGGAGTTGGAGACCAGTCTAGGCAACATGGTGAAACCCTGTCTCTACTAAAAATACAAAAATTAGCCAGGCATGGTGACATGCGCCTGTAATCCCAGCTACTTGGGAAATCAGAGGCAGGAGAATCATTTGAACCTGGGAGGCGGAGGTTGCAGTGAGCTGAGATGGCTCCACTGTATAAGCAAGACTCCACCATAAAAAAAAAAAATTTCTGGCCAGGTGCAGTGGCTCACGCTTGTAATCAGCATTTTGCAAGGTCAAGGCAGGTAGATTACTTGAGGCCAGGAGTTCGAGACCAGCCTGGCCAAAATGGTGAAACCCTGTCATTACTAAAAATACAAAAAATTAGCCAGGTATGGTGGCGTATGCCTGTAGACCCAGCTACTCAGGAGTGGAGACACAAAAATCAATTGAATCTGGGAGGTGGAGGCTGCGGTGAGCCAAGATTGCACCACTGCACTTCAGCCTGGGTGACAGAGTGAGACGCTGTATGTATCAAAAATGAAAAACAAACAAAATAAAAAAATTTCTGCAGGGTGTAGTGGCTCACTGCAATCCTAGCATTTTGGGAGGCTGAGGCAGGAGGGCTGCTTAGGCTTAGGAGTTTGAGACCAGCCTGGGAAACATAATGAGACCTTGTCTCTACTAAAAATCAAAGAATTAGCCAGGTATGGTGGCGGGTGCCTATAGTCCCAGCTACTTGGAGGCTGAGGTGGGAGGATTGCTTGAGCCCAGGAGATGGAGGCCACAGTGAGTGATGATCATACCACTGCACTTCAGCAGGGTGACAGTGAGACCTTGTCTCAAAATAAAAATTAAAAAAAAAAACAGAAAAAAAAACACAGGCCTGTAATCAGAGGGAAGTCTGAATCTGGGCCACAGATAAATTTGGGAGGTATATGGAGAAGAGTAAAAGCCACAAGAGTCAACAGATATTTATAGCAAAGCAAGTAATGGTATTAATAGCAACTAATATTTATTGCATGTTGACACAGTGCCAGGTGCTGCACTCATCACTTTACATAGATTTACTCATTTAATCCTAGGTGGTAGGAATATAACCATCTCCAGTTTACTTATGAAGAAACCTAGGCATACAGGATCTAGATAACATCTGAGGTCACGTAGCTAATAAGCAAACAGAAACAGGAGAAACACTAACATCTAAACAGTGGGTGGAAAGAAAGGTGCCCTGATACGGTGCAAAGAGGAGAATGCTGAGAGGCTAGATTACAGCAGGGACAGGTGGTGTCTTAGAACAGGAAAGTTCAGGGAGGACAGGTTCACAGGATCAGGTGCCACTGGGAAGTGAGGTGAGAGAAAGACTGAGAAATAAACCCTGGCAATTTGGAGGTCACTGCTGACCTCAGTGAGAATGCTAACAGTGGTGAAGGAGAGCTTTGCTGGGGCAGGCTAGTAAGCCACAGAAAGCAAGGAAGTGGGGACTTGAAAAGACAACTGTTTGAGAAGGCAAGGAGGCAGAGGCAAGCAAGCCAGAGGGAGATGGATGGGTGATGCCTACACTCCAATAGTGAGTATGAGGCCGGGCACAGTGGCTCACACCTGTAATCCCAGCACTTTGGGAGGCCGAGGTGGGCAGATCATGAGGTCAAGCAATCAAAACCATCCTGGCCAACATGGTGAAACCCCGTCTCTATTAAAAATACAAAAATTAGCCGGGCGCGGTGGCTCAAGCCTGTAATCCCAGCACTTTGGGAGGCCGAGGTGGGTGGATCACGAGGTCAAGAAATCGAGACCATCCTGGTCGACATGGTGAAACCCCGTCTCTACTAAAAGTACAAAAAAATTAGCTGGGCATGGTGGCGCGTGCCTGTAATCCCAGTTACTCGGGAGGCTGAGGCAGAGAATTGCCTGAACCCAGAAGGCGGAGGTTGCGGTGAGCCGAGATTGCGCCATTGCACTCCAGGCTGGGTAACAAGAGCGAAACTCCGTCTCAAAAAAAAAAAAAATACAAAAATTAGCTGGGTATGGTGGCATGTGCCTGCAGACCCAGCTACTCGGGAGGCTAAGGCAGGGGAATCACTGAGGCTACTTGGGAGGCAGAGGTTGCAGTGAGCCAAGATTGTGCCACTGCACTCCAGCCTGGTGACAGAGCAAGAATCTGTGTCAAAGAAAAAAAAAAGTGAGTGCAAAATTATCAGAACACCACTGGTTTCCACTGAGGACTTGCTCTGTCTTAGGCTCGTACATTGATGAGCTCAGTTGATTCTAAGAGGGAGGCGGCATACGACAACACTGAAGGCATGTTACTGTCACTGACTCATTCAGTTCTCACCACAAGATAGTAACAAGAATCATTACCAGCTTATTTAAAAAATGAGGAAACTGAGGCACAAAGAGGTAAAATACCCTGTCCAGGCTATGCAACTAGTGACCAAGTCAGACTATGATTTCAGGTACTCTGGCTTTTAACCTCTGTTCAAAAATCTCTGTAAATATTGACATGTAAAGGAAAAAGTAAAACTTACGCAGAGAAAAGATTATAAGAATGAAATTAAGTGTTTTGTTCACACTAATTTCTGATGTCTATTGAAAAATTATTAAGTCAATTCATCAAATATTAATTAAGTTTCCGGAGATACAATATGAACAGACACCAGTTCACTGGAAGACGCAAAGAATAAGCAAGGAACTGGAGGCTACTGAGCATCGCATTACAAGGGAGCCCCTTGATGGGGTGAGAAGCAGCACCGAAGCCAGACTGCCTGGGTTGTGGCCTCGGACATGTTATTAAATGACCTGTGCCTCCACGTCTCCTTTAAAATTGATAATAGCATCCACCACCCTCGGCCAATGGAATGCACAGAGGGTAAGGCCAATCAGGGATGGAAACAGAGGCTTTAGGTTCAAGTCACAGGCTCTGGAGTCAGACAAAGATGGCTTTGAATTCCAGCTCTACTACTCACAGGCTGTGTGATCTTGGGCAAGTTACCTAACCCCAGTTTCCTCACAGGCAAGTGATGAGGGTGAAATAAGGTAATTCTCATGTAGCCACACACAGCAGGTGCTGGATAAATGTTAGATATTGTTATTTCAGTGAAGACAGTTCTGGCTGGAGGTAGGGCAATCTCAGAGGAGTGGGAGGTAAAGCCCAGATGACTTAGAGGGTTAAGTAAGCAAGACCAGGGAAGGGCGAAGAAGGGCCAAGGTCAGCGGTACTCACGTTGGTGAAGGGAGGCTTGTGATGCTGGTACTCAATCCAAGGAGGGACAGCCAAGGTACGGTTTAGCAGCTTTGCAAATGCCAGAGAGCCCAGGAAGTGATCGGCCTGGTTCCCAAAGCGCCCTGGAAATGGTACATTGAGGGTGAGGTGAGGCCGGGGGCAGGGAGGGCATAGAGTATGCAGAGCTCAGAAAAGTTGTGGAGCCAGGGGTAGGAAGTCAGGGATACCAAGGAGAACTAGGGGAGCCGGCAGCATGAGAACAAGTCCAGACTCTTGAGTCTGATATCTTCAGATCCTGCAACAACTGCTTCCACCACTCCAGGTTCCTTGCTGTTTCCCCAACATGCTCTACAATTCCCGCCCCCACCCCATGACTCTGCTCTTGTCCCTCAGCCAGAAGAGCCCTTCCACCTCTATCTCCATTCACCTGCACATGAAGTGGCAACTCAAATGCCTCATTCACTGGGCTCCTTTCACCAATCCCCTGCCTCCTTTCCCTCCTCTCCCCCCACTTGGCTCTTGAGTTACTTCAGTTCTTCAATTTTCCTCAAATATCTTTGTGGCCTTTGTACTGGCTGATTCATCAGCCTATCAATGCCTCAGGGGCAAGAAGCCTGTGTGATTCCTTTTGTTAACCCCAACATGGCATCAGTTCATTCATTT
This sequence comes from Saguinus oedipus, assembly GCA_031835075.1. Lineage (NCBI taxonomy): Eukaryota > Metazoa > Chordata > Mammalia > Primates > Cebidae > Saguinus > Saguinus oedipus. Next base: position 25,934,949 of record CM063173.1, on the reverse strand, counting down.
CGCAAATATGATTGAGAGGCCACAATGTGCCAGGCTCTGTGCTAGGTGCTGGGATACAGGAATGAACAAGAAGGACAAGGCCTCTGCCCTCAAGGCACTCACAGTCCACTGAGTAGACACTAAATATGTAAACAAATACACGAAAAATGCTGACAATTGCCAGAAAGAGATGAAAAAACTTTGGTGATGGGGTAATGAGATAACTTGGGTAGAGGTCAGTGAAGTCCTTTCTAGTGACATTTAGGTTGAGACCTGAAGGATGGGAAACAGCTGGTCAGGCAGGAATGAAGGGGAGAGTTCCAGGCATAGGGACTGGTACATGCAGCAGCAGAGGCTGAAGACCTGAGCATGTGTGAGGAATGCAAAGGAGATTAAGTGTGGCTGCAGCTGGAGGATCAACAGAGAAGGGAGTTGTGGAGATGGCCAGAGGGGGCCACATCATGCAGGGCCCTGAATGCCATGGTCAGGAGGGTAAAAGCCACTGGGGGCCTTAAGGAGGAATGATGCTCCACTTCTACAATGATGATCCACCACAGCCATTTCCACCACGCAGCTGGCATGGCCTTTAGATTCTCCTTAGCCTACTCTCTTTATTTTCCCTTAGTATTCATCATCCTCTATGAAACTATGTACTTATTTTTTTTAAATGCTTATCCCTTTTTGGTTTTGCTGGTTTTGAGCCAGGGTCTCACTCTGTCACCCAAGCTGGCAGTGCAGTGGCACAATCAGAGCTCACTGCAGCCTTGAACTCCTGGGCTTAAGCGATCCTCCCACCTCAGCCTCCCAAGTAGGTGGGACTAAAAGCACATGACACCATACTCAGCTTTTTTTTTTTTTTTTTTTTTTTAGATTGGATTTCACTACGTTGCCCTGGCTTCAAATGATCCTCCTGTCTCGGTCTTTCAAAGTGCTGGGATTACAGGAGTGAGCCACCCGCCTGGCCTACTTATTCTCTATTGTTTGTCTTCCCCAACTAAAGTGAAGGCTCTACACGGACACAGGAAAAGCCTATCTAATTCACTGGCATATTCCCAGCAGAGAGAACAGGGCCTGACACAGAACAGGTGCCCCATAAATATTTGCTGAATGAATGAAGGAAACACCAGGAGCCAGCGTGGGTCAGTGACATCAAGTTCTGCCCCACTAACTCCATTTACTGGACCCTGGGCTGGCTTAGTCCTCGAGCAAGTCACGTGACCTCTCTTAGCCTCAGTTTTCTCATCTGTCAAATGGAAGATTGGACACGTTGGTCCCTCTGTGCCCTTGTGACTAGGGCAGAGACGAGAAGAGTATGCTCTGCCCCTCTCTGAGGTTCTCTCCTGGACCTGTGAAGGTGTCTCTGGGCGCATCAGAGGAGTGGCTTGTCCTATCTTGGCCTCAGTTTCTCCATTTGAGCAGAGGGCTCGGGAGGCCTTACCCATGCAGGGGCAGTAGAGCAGATAACCGGCCGGGTCCCAGGAGCCCGCAAGCATCCCCGGGAGCGGCAGAAGCAGCAGCAGGAGAGACACACGCAGCAGCGGTGCCCACGCGGCGGCGCCCATGTCGGCCGAGGAGCCGGAGCCAGCCGCCCCACAGAGTCGGGGAAGGAAGGAGGGACCCGAGCGTCCGCCCCGCTCCCAGCGGTCCCTGCGCGCCGCCCGCGCACCGCCCCGGCCGCTCTAGCCCGCGGGCGGGCGGGACCATAGAGATCCCGCGGCACCGCCCCCTCCACGACCCGAGCGCCCGCTCGTGCTGCTCCCACAATGCACCGCACAATGGCCCGACCGCCGCCACTACCGGGGCCTGAGCGGGCCTGGCGGAGCCCGAGCGCGGCCCGGCCCGCAGCGCGGGGCTCCGAGCGCGGTGAGTGCCGACGAGGGCCTCCGGGGACGGCGGGGAGCGGGGCGGGAGGCCGTCTCGCTACGTCCGCGCGCCCTGTACCCGGAGCGGCGGCGCGCCTATCTTGGGCCCCTCAGCGCGGTCGCCCACATCCCCGACCCGGGGCCCGGTCTGCGCCAACCCGGCCCAGATAGGCCCCGGGGTGAGGAAAACTCTCCTTGGACCCATACCTGTGTCTGTGGGACCCGAGGAAGCCACTGGCCCCCTCCCTTCCGAGACCTAAAGACTCAGTTGAGGGTCTCCCACTCCCGACCCCCAGACTCCCTGGAGACCCAGATAACGCGCTGCTGACCTTACCAGGGACCCGAGTCTGGGGGACGCAGATAAGCTGCACCTGCTCCCTCCCTTCGACACGCCTACCCAGACCCACATAACCCACTTTCCTGCTCCAGATAGCCTGCTCTGTACCCTGTTTCATTTTCCAGACTTACATAACCCCCTTTGAGGCTTCCCTTAAATATCTGGGTCTGGAGAACTCGGATAAGCCCCACCGCAGTTCCCTCCTCAGTGACCATACTTCCAAGCTTTCAACATCTTCCATCCCGTTACCCATTTTGAGACCCTCTTGAAATTCAGAGGATTCACTTCTGATTATCTCCAACCCGCACAGCCCTCCAACCCTTAGAATCCCCCATCTCATTCTTGTGGGTTTCCCTTAGAGACCCAGGAAACTTGCTCATGATTCCTTCCCATCCCGGAGACTCCCTCCAGACTTCTCCCTGAATTTCCTTTGCTTCTCCAGCCCTCCTCCATTCCCATCTCTCCCAGGTCCCGGGAAATTGAACCTTTCTCACACCACAGTGGGGTGGTCTAACACCTGGCCTGGGACCCAGGCTGCAGCCCACCTTGGTGGGGAGAAAGGGCCCTGTTAGGTGGAGGATACGGGGACAACTGTGTCGGGGAATCGGTGCTTTCGACCTGCAAGCATAGCGTGTCTCCTGGCTTGTGTGTTTTTCCACCTGTCAGCCTGGGACTGTTGTTAGTCTGGCCTTGGGTTTCTAGCCCTTCCCTCCTAAGGTGAGGGGCGGGGGTGCCGAATCAGGTTTTCCCCCCATGAAAATAGGGTTGTGGTGAGTTGCAGCCATTTGTTCAAGGCCTCCCCAGGAGTGGGAGGCAGCAGGAATCCGAGGAAATAGTGAATCAAAGGGACTGCAAAGAGGGCCCATCTACACTGACAGAAGAATTAGCAGCCTGAGAGTAAATCCAACCCCTGTTAATCCTGTTTGATGTTTCTTGGAATGATGCAAGTCATTGAGACTCTCCAGCCTCCCTGTAATTTAATTCTCCCACCACTCTGGAGTGGGCGACGTGGGGGAGGGGGGCGACAGCATTCCCATTTCCCCTTTTCTCACTGTTTTCCAGCCAACCAGTGTGTCTTTAGGATTTGTTTCTGATTCCCAGATCAGGATCTGGTTTTTTTTTTTCTTTCTTTCCTCTAAGTCTATTTATAATTTCCCAGTTGCTATTTTGGGTTCTGCTTAAGGGAAGATTCTACCCCAAGGAACGTTCCGGGTCTATTTCCTCCGGCAGGTGTTGAATTGAGTTCTTCAGATCCCCAAGTAACTCTTGGGCAGGAGGATAAAAGCTATTTTAGGGTAGTCACTGAAGTGGAGCTGTTAATCCTCTGTGGGTCTCTTTAGTTAAGAACACTCAAAGATTAACCCTTTCCTTGTGCAGGGGTGTTATCTCAACAGTTTTTTAGCGGGGAGTTAGAATTTGAGTGTGGCAGCAGAAGGTGGGAACATGCAACTCAATACAAAAACAAAGATAATAGTTCTCTTTTGTTGGGTGCTTCTAGCAGGCCAAGCCCTGTGCTGAGCCCTTTGCATACCTCACTAAAATAATCCTTACAGCAAGCCTGTGAGGTAAGTATTTTTAGCTTTACAGATGAGGAAACAGGCTAATAATGGAGAAAGAACGCAGTTTCTATAGAGATGATGTAACACCATAAAACTATAGTTTCATCAGAGGGCAGCAGGCATGGACAGACGGGGGAAATACGTCTCAGTTTCAGGTTCCAAAGAGGACTGTACAGAGTTTTAGCAAGCATTCCTGTTTGGGATATGGAGCCCTAATAATAGAAAAGGGTATAGGAAAGTGGCTATCTGCGCAAGAGAGAACTCTGGCCCAGGAGATGGTGCCTGGAGGGCGGTAAAGTAAGAGGCTCTTTAAAGGGGAATGTGCCGAAGGTTAGTTTTGAGGGAAAGGGGGACGATTGCATTCTGTGGGAGACAGTGGGAAAGGAAGGAAACTCACTCTGAGGGCTGAGAAGTTAACATTAAAGAGGAAAAAAAAAAGTACTACTCAGGCCTTCTGTGGAAGAAGAGACAGACACGGCTTAGACCTCAGAGAAGGCACTGCATGTATTTGGCACACATTTTATGTCAGCCACTTTCAAGAGTATTATTTCACTTAATCTTATATACGAATCTTACAGGTAAGGAAAATAAATCCCTATTTTAGAAAGTGAGGAAACTGAGATTCAGAGAAATAAAGTAACCTGCTTATGGTTTCCCAGCCAGTAAGTGGCAGCTTTTCTGATAGCAAGTCCAAGGTTCTTTCTGTGCTACCTCCCCTTTCAGATCAGGTACTAGAAAGAATCTTAGGCTGAAAATATACTGAGTGATACCAGTAACTGGGAAGGATTGTGTTTGCTTTATGGAAACAGGTTCTGTCAGCTTCTCTGTAGTCATTAAGGTTAAAATGTGAGACCAGAAGAGCAGCTTTTAGAATTTGTTCACAGTTTTGCTGAGGAAGGACAAGTCTGAAGAAACAGGCATTCTGATTATGTGAGACAAACCCAGGAATCTTTCTGGATTAGAGGAGTTTGCAGACAAAGGGTGGAGAGAGAGAAAGAGAGACAGACAGACAGACGAGATCCCCAAAAGGGTTCCTAGGTAACCCTAGCAGCTTTGGTTATCCAAGAGGCTGCTGGTGTCTGTAGGTAGGGACTTCCCTGTGCCTTTTGAAAAGTATAGGAGAGCAGGATCAGGGTGTTGGCTCTTTTCTTTGTGAAGACATAGCCCTATTAAAAGCAGATCAAGGCAAGCACATGGCTGCTACTTTCCTCCTTTGGTTCTATCAGTACAAGCTCCTTAGCCACCACCAGCCTGTTTCCTAGAAGCCCATTACTCACTCTTTCAGTAGTAGCCTACTAAACTACTGTGTCTTGTTTGTGCTTGTTCAGGAGAACAGATGAGGTAGACGTGTGGGAGGTGGGGACGTAATGTTCTCTTTCTGAGTTTGTGTGGAGTTTCCAGGGCTAGGCTCCTCTCTCATGTCAGCCAAACCGATGTGACTTGTTTCCTTCTGGCTGCTATTCCCAACTTTCCAGAGGCTGAGGTGCATGATTTCTAAATGAAAGGGGAGCAGAATTTGACTTTGAAGGTAGAGTAATTCCCTCCAATCTAAACATGCATACTGAGCACACTCTCTACTCAATTCCAAGGTGCATGGTAATTGCTGGCATTATAAACAGGTAATTCCACCCTTGCAAAGGAGGAGGGGACTTAAACAATGAAAGCCCAAGGTCACAGGCCTTTGAGGTTTATAGAGAAGCAGGCACATATGCCATAATGACTCGAAGGCTTAAGTGGGACTGGTTTTTAGTGCTACCTACCCCTCCCCAGCATGTGATTTATGCAAAATGCAGCCACCTTTATACAGATCTTTCTAGACAAATCTCCACTCGTGATAGGGACGTGTTTACCATATTACATCGCAGTGTTTCTTCAACAAGAGGAATGGTTCCTGAACAGGACGTAGCTCATGTTAATGATGAGCAAAGCTCTCTGGGGCATGAACCCGCTGATCCCATCATCTTGTTCACGGCCAGTCCGTTGGATGAATGGTCGCTGTAAGCAGCAGGTGCTAATGAGCTGAGCAAGCATTCTGTGGCCTACAGCTAGTTTGTGCATTTGGAGCCCTCCCCAGATTCTCATGGATAATCCCGACACCCCCTTTTCTCTTCACATGGAAAAGCCTCATGGTCAAATTTTGGCCTGATCTTGTCAAAGGGAATCCCCCTGTTACAGCAGGTTGCATTGTGGTTGGTAATCTGTGGAGTATGAATGTGGGTCTCTTGGCCCCTTTTGAGAGTCAGTGTGGTAACTCCCATCCTCTTCCTCTGAATTGGTATCCGGAAAGGAGCTGTGTCATCTTTGCACATCCCCTCTTCTGTTCAACAAGAGAAAGAATCCGACTTCAAGATTTTGGCTCCCCAGTTGGGAATAGCTGCGAACCCAGTTTAGACCAGAACTACCTGTGCCTAGGTTAGTCCCTGAAAATCAACCTGCATTCAGTGACTAGTTTACCTATCTGAAAGGAAGTTGAGATTCCTGTTCTAGATATTAGGTATATAGAGATGAAAGAGCTATGATTTGAGCCCTCGAAGAATCAGACTGTTGGAGAGGCCTAAATGCCAGAACGTTACCTGCTTCTAATGGAGATGTGCATATATACTCTGAGGGTCTGTAGGAGGGGCTTCTCAGCACCCGGGGGTGTTGGCACAGGCTTTGCGAAAGAGGGATGGTCTGGGCCCTGAGACACAGAGACCCAGAGAAGTGGTAAAGGTTAGGATGAGACCAGTCCTGGTTTAAGGAAAATACTAAGAATCTGCTGTTGCCTTCTCAGACAGACCCTCCTGATGTTGACGCACTGCTAAGAAACACATCTGGTACCAGGGCTGACCATCCGGGATGGAAATTTCCTAAGTAGAGGCTTCCCCTTCCTTCTCTCTTGCCTTTTGGGCATTTTATTGCTCCTTAGCACCTCCATGAGGAGGAGAATGTGAAAAGTAGTGGATGAGGAGGTGTCAGGGTAATGAGATGGAGGAACCACTATCTCTAGGTTTGAAGGAAAGGATATAAAAGTGAGGTCCAGAAGAGAAAGTTTGAAGTTTTGGGGCTTTTGGTTCCTCAGTTTATCTTGTTTCTTATTAGCCTAGATAGTACTAGTAATAGTAGCTACTACTAAGCACTTAATGGATGCCCAGCCTTCTGCTGAATGCTTTATATTAATGAGCTCATTTAATCCTTAAAACGTTTACAATTTAGGAGATTATTATGCCCATTTTATAAATGAGGAAACAGCTCAGGGAAGTAATTGACTGAAAGTCACACAGCTTCTAAGTGGAAGGGCTGGGATTGGAATGGGATCTGTCTGCTTCCAGAGCCCATGTTCTCACGGTACTGGGCTCCCTAACACCAGGTGTTCTGATGTTTCAGGTGAAGAGATTGTTTTCTGAAAGCTGCGTTCGAGGCTGTGACAGAGCTGAAAGCCCGTGTGGAGCGGATGGGGAGGCTTTCTGAATAACATGGCCCTTTGCCATTAGCCTTGCCATGACCACATTCTTCACCAGCGTCCCCCCCTGGATTCAAGATGCAAAGCAGGAGGAGGAAGTGGGCTGGAAACTAGTTCCCAGGCCTCGGGGCCGGGAGGCGGAGAGTCAAGTGAAGTGCCAATGTGAAATTTCGGGGACACCTTTCTCAAATGGGGAGAAGCTGAGGCCTCATAGCCTCCCCCAACCAGAGCAGAGACCATATAGCTGCCCTCAGCTGCACTGTGGCAAGGCTTTTGCCTCCAAATACAAGCTGTATAGGTAGGTGACACTCATATCTCTTCCTGCCCTGAGGTTCCCAGAGGACAAAAGCAGAGAGACTCTGCCTAGTGTGGGTTTTTAATCTGTGGCAGAAGAGTGGAGGTGGAGGTTAATTTGTCCTATAAGTATAACCTGAATGCCAAACAGTTGAAGTCAAGCACTAAAAAATGATTCAGACACTAGAATCTGATGGGTTGCCTCCCAAAGTATTGGGATTACTGGCGTAAGCCACTGCAGCCGGCCTTCTTAGACCTTCTTAGTGATGGCCTGGGTGCCAATGTCAGGCAGCCTTGAGCACTTTTTTTTTTTTTTTTTAAGAGATGGGAGTCTTGCTGTGTCATCCAGGCTAGAGTGCAATGGTACAATCAGCTCACTGCAGCCTCCAATTCCAGGGCCCAGGTGATCCACTCACCTCATCCTTCCAGGTAACTATGATTACAGGCTTGAACCACTGCACCTGGCTATGTTTTTAATTTTTTGCAGAGATGGGAGTCTGGCTGTGTTGCCCATGCTGGTCTCAAACTCCTGGGCTCAAGTGATCCTCCCACCTTGACTTCCCAAAGCAGTGAGATAACAGGCATGAGCCACTGCACTTAGCGCTGAACATTTTTTTTTAATACTGCTTTCCTTACCTTTGTCAGGTGATGGTCTGAATTTTAGCTAGAAGTTAGGAATCAGTATTTGAACTTTAGAAGGAAAAGTAGACCTTCTGGTCTAGTCTGTAAATTTTAAAGTAGAGGCTCAGAGTAGGGACATAACTTACCCAAGGTCATACAGCTTCAGAGGTCCTGCAGTGCCTCTTCTACTGAATCAGCCTGCCACCCAAAACTATGCCTGTCTCCCTATTGCCCACTGGGTCAGCTACTTTTCTGAAACTTGTAAGCCCAAGAACCCTTACTTAAAGTGAAATTAAACATAAAAGCCCTGACATAAGGCAGATAGAGAAGAACAGCTTTGGTTGCTTTGGTGAGGATGGGGAGGCATGGCCAAAAGCAATTTTGGGCCAGGCGTGTTGACCTCACACTTGTAATCACAGCACCTTGGAAGGCTGATGAGGGTAGATCACTTGAGGCCAAGAGTTAGAGACCAGCCTGACCAACATGGCGAAACCCCATCTCTACTAAAAATAAAAATTAGCTGGGTGTGGTGGTGCACGCCTGTAGTCCCAGCTACTTGGGAGGCTGTGGCAGAAGAAACACTTGAACGCAGGAGAAGGAGGTTGCAGTGAACTGAGATTGTGCCACTGCACTCCAACCTGAGTGGCAGAGTAAGACTGTCTCTCAAAACAAAAAAAAAACAAGGGTAATTTTGATTTTATCCTTTCTATTAGAGGAACCATGAACTTGCCCTTTAGAAATGAGATCGATTGGCCTGATGCACAGTCATCCAACCATCTGTTCATCTCCCCAACGTTATTGAGCTCTTGCTCTGTACCAGGCACAGTGCTTGGTGTGAGGGGTAGAGTAGTGAGCGAGACATAAGAGGGTGCTGGCCTTCTTTGGTTTTATGGTCTTAATAGTGGGTACAGACAGTAAACAAGTAAACGTATGAACAGGAAGACCACAAAAGCCTCAGTTCCTCATCTGGAAAAGAGTTAATAAATAGGAAGGGACTAAAATAGGCAACAGGGTAGCATGGTAGCCAGGATTGTCCTCTTGATAGTTCTGTGGTCCTCAGGAATGCTTTGATTCTCTGTGTGCTCCGATATCTTAAGGGAACTCCAGTCAAGGCCAAACTTTTAGGCTTTCTTTTTTTTTTGAGCAGGGTCTCATTTTTTTTTTTTCAATGGGTTGCACAGGATGGCCTTGAACATGTAGAATTGTCTCCTCAAGCACCAGAACAACTGACCTGAGCCACAGCGGCTCCCAAAGCTCCTGTTGCTAGGGTCTCACTTTTGCCCAAGCTGGAGTATAGTAACTAACTGCAGCCTCAAACTCCTTGGCTCAAGTGATTCTGCTTCAGCCTTCTGAGTAGCTGAGACCACAGGCATGCACCACCACCACACCCGCTAATTTTTGTATCTTTTCTAGAGACAGAGTCTCTTCCCTGAGTTGTGCAGGGTGGTCTCAAACTCCTGTCCTCAAACAGTCCTCCTACCTTAGCCTTCCGAAATATTGAGATTACTGGCATGAGCCACTGCACCTGGCCTTCTTAGACTTTCTTAATGATGGTCTGGTTCCCAGTAGGAGGCTGCAGGAAAAGTCCTGGGTCAGGAGGCAGGAGCCCTGACTCCACATATAATTTACTGTGTGATCTTAGGTGAGGTATTAAACCACTTTGGGCCTCAGTTTCCTCACCTGCAAAATGAAGGAAATGAACAGTGGATCACTCAGCACCTCCCTCTCTACATTTTCAGTTACATCACAGGAGGTTGACAGTAACCCACACAGTTTTGAACACTCTTGAGCATACACTTGTAGCATGTTGGCAGTGTGTTTGTTTGATACCCTCCAGGGAGAAAGGGTCACTGGGTGCTGTACGAGAGGCAGCTGTTGCCTACCTGACTGAACATAGGTGTTCTGAAGGCCTATTTAAATCCACCCCTGCTACTTACTGCCTGGTGGGTGAGGGGGCAGCCCTATGTTTCAGACTCCTTGTCTGGAGATCAAGGATAATGACACAACTTACGCAGAGCCTGGCAAACAGTGGGTGCTGAGTTGATTCTGAATGTGCTGTGGAGCTGTGAATTGCAGTTCCTGGATTCTAAGCCACTTTTCAACCATATGGGATCAGGTAAACCAAGGGACACTGAAGTGCCATACCATTAAAACATTTTTTGAAGTGTTACTGGTTAACATGGCAAGCAATTCAAATGCTACAAACAGGCATGCAGTGAAGAATGAATGGTTCTCCAGCATGAGCACCCTAAGAGTGTGCATGCCTGTGTGGGTTGCTGTCAACCTCCTGTGATGTAACCAGCATGGTAATGTAGAGAGGGGTGTTTGCTCCCCAAAGGCAGCTGGGGGTTGGTTTTTATGTATCCTGAGACATTCAAACATGTATATTCCCTTTTTTTTTTCAAAAAAGAGTGTATTACATGCACTGTATTGAACTTCCTGTTTTGACTTAGCCCTATATATCTTGGAAATTTGTTCTAGATAAGGAAGTTTGTTTATTTATTTAAAGATGGAGTCTCGAGGGTTTATTTAGAGACAGAGTCTCACTCTGTCACCCACGATGGAATGCAGTGGTGCAGTTATAGCTTACTGCAGTTTCAAATTCCTGGGCTCAGGTAATCCTGCCTTAGCCTCTTGAGTGGCTAGGACTACAGGTGAATGCTACCATGCTCACCTAATTTTTAATATTTTGTAGAGATAGGATCTTGCCATGTTGTTCTCAAATTCCTAGGCTCAAATGATCCTTCTGCCTTGCCCTCTCATAGTGCTGGGATTATAGGCATACACCACTGTGCTCAGACTGAAAATTTAGATATATTTCATTTTCTCTTTATTGTATCATTTTAAATTATTTAAATGTAATTTTTTTAAAAAGGAAATACATTCACATAATTCAAAATTCAGAAGGTACAAAAACTTACATGATGAAAATTCTTCATCACACTCATCCATAAGTTCTTTTTCCTACAGGCAGCCACTGGTATCGGTTTCTTGTATATCCTTCCAGAAATATTTTAGGCATATGCAAACAAACATACATATATTTTCCCCCTTTTCACATAGAATACTATTCTACTTCTACTGTTCTGCCTCATTTTTTCTACTTCCTGTCTCTTAGCAGCATATTCCCTATAAGTACATAAAAGCTTCATTTTTTGAAAAGTTGAGTAATTTTATGGACTTATCATAATTTCTGTAATCAGTTACCTATTGATAGATTGGTTGTTCTGATTGTTGCTGATTTTTTTGCTACTACCAGCAAGGCTGCAAAGAATATCAGTACACATTATTTTGCAGGTAAGCAAGGATATCTGTGGAATAGAATTCGTTTGGTATTGCATTGCAAGCCTTTGCCATAGTTTTTGTATCTAGTTTCCTATTAATGGACACCTTGGTTGTCCAGTCATCCCTTGTGATCTCCCCTCTTTCTGCTCTCTCCCCTCTCCCCCTTCTCTACCCCAGGCACATGGCCACCCACTCAGCCCAGAAACCCCACCAGTGTATGTACTGTGATAAGATGTTTCACCGCAAGGACCATCTGCGGAATCATCTGCAGACCCATGACCCTAACAAAGAGGCCCTCCACTGCTCTGAGTGTGGTAAGAATTACAATACGAAGCTGGGCTACCGGCGCCACCTGGCCATGCATGCTGCCAGCAGCGGTGACCTCAGCTGCAAGGTGTGCCTGCAGACCTTTGAGAGTACCCAGGCCCTGCTAGAGCACCTGAAGGCCCACTCACGCCGGGTAGCAGGCGGTGCCAAGGAGAAGAAGCACCCCTGTGACCACTGCGACCGGCGGTTCTATACTCGTAAGGATGTACGGCGGCACCTAGTGGTGCACACAGGCCGTAAGGATTTCCTGTGCCAGTACTGTGCCCAGCGGTTCGGCCGTAAGGACCACCTGACGCGTCATGTCAAGAAGAGCCACTCGCAGGAGCTGCTCAAGATCAAGACAGAGCCAGTGGACATGTTAGGCCTCCTCAGCTGCAGCTCCACAGTCAGTGTGAAGGAAGAGCTGAGCCCTGTGCTGTGCATGGCCTCTCGGGACGTAATGGGGACCAAGGCCTTCCCTGGCATGTTGCCCATGGGCATGTATGGAGCCCACATCCCTACCATGCCCAGCACGGGTGTGCCACACTCCCTGGTGCACAACACGCTGCCCATGGGTATGAGCTACCCTCTGGAATCCTCACCTATCTCTTCCTCAGCTCAGCTCCCTCCAAAATACCAGCTTGGATCTACCTCATACTTGCCCGACAAATTGCCCAAAGTGGAGGTGGATAGTTTTCTGGCGGAGCTTCCGGGAAGCCTGTCTCTCTCATCCGCTGAACCCCAGCCCGCCTCACCTCAGCCGGCGGCAGCTGCGGCCCTCCTAGATGAAGCACTGCTTGCCAAGAGCCCCGCCAACCTCTCTGAGGCCCTCTGCGCTGCTAATGTGGACTTCTCCCACCTACTGGGCTTTCTTCCACTCAACCTGCCCCCGTGTAACCCACCTGGGGCCACAGGAGGCCTGGTCATGGGCTACTCCCAGGCTGAGGCACAGCCCCTGCTCACCACTTTGCAAGCTCAGCCTCAAGATTCCCCAGGAGCTGGGGGACCACTGAACTTTGGGCCTCTGCACTCCTTGCCTCCGGTCTTCACATCTGGCCTGAGTAGCACCACCCTGCCTCGTTTCCACCAAGCATTCCAGTAGCCCCGACAGAGGCCCTCAGCTCAGTTTTTGGCTCTGTTAGGGAGCCTTAGTACTCACCCCGTCCGTGTCCCCCATGAAGGCAGCTGAGCTTTCAGAGCTGGGTTAAAAAAAAAAATTCCAGTGTCTGTATGGAGCACTTGGTTTGGGGGTTCAGGCTCCAGGATCAATTCCAGAAGGAGCCTTGAGCCCTAACCCTGTGAAAAGGTCTCATACCATAGGACTTCAGGTATTTTTGCTTTTATTTTTTTGACCTGAATCGGGAGCCACACTTAGCCTTCTGCCTCTCCAAAGCGCCAGAACCTCCTCCTCTTTGGAGAATGGGAAGGCCTCTTGGAGACACAGAGGGTTTCATCTTGGACGACCTTAAGAGAAATTGCCCGAGAAGCCCGCCTTCTGGTTCCAACCTGCAGACCCCACAGCAGTCAGTTGGTCAGGCCCTGCTCTAGAAGGTCACTTGGCTCCATCGCCTGCTTCCAACCAATGGGCAGGAGAGAGGGCCTTTATTTCCTGCCCACCTATGCCTACTGTACCAGCGCCTCTGTTTTCAGTCAGTGTTGTCCAGCAACGGTACCGTTTACACAGTCGCCTCAGACACACCATTTCACCTCCCTTGCCAAGCTGTTAGCCTTAGGATGATTGCAGTGAACACTGTTTACACACCGTGAATCCATTCCCATCAGTCCATTCCAGTTGGCACCAGCCTGAACCATTTGGTACCTGGTGTTAACTGGAGTCCTGTTTACAAGGCGGAGTCGGGTCTTGCTGACTTCTCTTCAGTTGAGGTCACATTTTTCCCCCGTGGGGAAATAAACTGACTTTGGACTGCTTCAGTCTCTGCCATCTTCCATGACTGCATCTGTTCCTGCCTTCTTCGGCGGTGTTCACAGAAGACAGGCAAGAAGATTGGAGCAGTTTTCTCACAGGTCTGCAGTTCTGTTTTTCTCCAAGTACATTATGACCCCCCTCATCCTCCTCTTGAACTGGAGAGGGGAAGAAATGAAAGGCATACCCACATCTGTCACCTCCCCATCCTGTAGTCCCCACCTTGAACATCATGAGCTGTCATCAGTCTTGGAAGCAGAGACTCTGGGTTGGTGTGGATAGCAAAGGAGGAGGTCTGAGCCCCTCATTTGTCTTCCTCCCACCTGTCCCTTTTCCAGGAAGTTGTGGAATTGTTGGAAGAAGAGTTTGCAGAAAGGAATGGGCACACAGTTAAGTCCTAATCTATGGGTACATTGTTATGTCCTAAACCAAAATTTTCCTTATCCACAATGTCCCGTCTGTCCCTTCCGCTTTGCAGTGGACTCAGCCACTGTGCATAGGCTTCTTTGCTCTCTGTCAAATAACTTCCACTTCTTGTGCTACCGTCCCCATCTCCAGTTTTGCCCCTAGTATCCAGCAAGATTTCTTGCAACAAACGATTAGTTCTTCTCTTCTGACTTGTGGGGCTTCCTGCTGCAGAGAGCACAGCCCTTGCCCAGAGCCCAGGAACCCCATCCTTGCTTCATCTCAGTTCTTCATGGGCTTCACTCTTCCCACTCATGGAAGGGGAGGCAGCTCAGGGACCTCCACTGTGGGACCCTTGAGACATCTCCACTCTGATTCAGAAACACACTTCTACCTCTTTACTGTTAACTCTTGACAGATGCAGTCAGCAGTTTCTGAGCACTTCTCTCAGGAGGTGCCTGATGCTGACTTCTCCACTTAGATTTCAGGACAAACTACCAAGGAACTGCCTCAGCCTCCTCCTAGTCCCCCCTCAGCCGCCTTCTGTCTAGGCTCACTTGGTTTGTCATCAGGAACTGAGCAGGTCCAGGACTCAGGCTTCTGCTTCAGCCCAGGCCAGTACTCCTTGTTTGAAGTGAAAGCCTTAAAATTTAGCTCCCTAGCCCTTGATTGGAAGCAGTTTGGAGTAAGTGTGTTTCGATATAGGCAGGGTAGCTTGGGATAACTTTAAATAAAAAAAAACCAGATATTAAAATGTCTGGTAAGGTTAGAATCAGACTAGATGATTTGCTTCTAAAAATTAGTTTCAGTGAGTCCCAGGGACTAATTAAGGTTTATTTTAAAAAGCGTCTACCTTGGTACGCAGCCACCTCCTGCATGCTGTGCATGTTATTGGGACTCGTATTATAGGCAATAGTATGTGAGAATCCAGTTGGGACTCGCTTTTGCCATTCTCCTTGTTGTATCTGGTTTTCATCACTAGACCCAGCAACCCTTCTCCCCTTAACTGCCACCTTCCCTACACCCTCAGTTTACAGAGGCCATTGGGCCTCTGCTTCAGAATACAAAGTCCTGGGCTGTTAGAGGAGTCTTGTCCTCTCTGCCTGCCCTTTCCTGTCTCTCCCTCAAATTCTCTCTCCCTGTAAGTGATGCTGGGAAAGTCATAGGACTGGCAAAGCAACTGTTTAACCCCCCACCTCTTGTCTTTTCTCCTTGCCTTCCCCACTTTTATGTCTTCCCATCTATCCTGTCTTTCCTTTCCTCCTCCCTCAGTGTCCTCACCACCCACAAGTAACTTTCCTATCACTGTGAACTTTGCTGGTACAGAGGAATAATAATCTGCCTTCACCTTTTTTTTTTTTTTGGACCATAGCTAGCCAGCCATTTCTTAAACCCCCCTTCCTAAAATCGGGGTTGGGTGGGGGAGAAGGGAAAAAAAAAATCCTTAGTGGCCTGGTTCAAAGGA
This sequence comes from Saguinus oedipus, assembly GCA_031835075.1. Classification (NCBI taxonomy): domain Eukaryota; kingdom Metazoa; phylum Chordata; class Mammalia; order Primates; family Cebidae; genus Saguinus; species Saguinus oedipus. Next base: position 25,919,470 of record CM063173.1, on the reverse strand, counting down.
TAAGTATAGCTTTATCCTACACTCAGTACCCAAACTCACTTCGGTATGCTTACTGAGGCCATGAGAACCTGAGGGGCGTTTGCCCAGGACAGGAGCCATGCCGTGTGGCAAAGACCAGTGAGGAACCAGGAAAAAAAGGGGTGATGTCCCCTTTCTCTGCCACCTCCAGCCTCTGTCGGCAATGAGCTGTCCCCCTCTCACCCTACACAGTAGCTGGTCAGGGCTGAGTCCAGTCCTGGGAGTAAGGGAATGGCATGCCCAGATGTCAGCTCAGAGGATCTCTGCATCATCTTAAAGAGGTGGGAGGCAGGGAAAGGAGCACCAGTGAGGTTCCCCCTCCCCCAACCTTTTACAAATGGCATTTTCTTAATTGAAATCCGGGAAGCAGGTGTGATTACTTTTTTGCTCATAGATATTGTCCTAAGTTGGAATTTTCCCACTGCCCTAAAACTTTCCCTAGTAGTCCTTTAAATTCCCCCTTCCCTTTTTGGTAGTTGTTTTCTCCATCCTGTCTCCACCTTTCCTCTTATCTAGGAGCTATTTGTAAGCACGATTTTTTTTTAACAGGTTATATTGTACAGGATCAATATTTTGCTTTTTAACAAGGATATTTATGTAATAAGAAACTTTGCCTTAGGCAGGTGTTGGCCAGAAAAATCCAGATTCCTCTGGGACCCCACCCTGGCCTCTCCTGGAGCTCTGAACCTGCTGTGGAAGGAATTGGCCGTGACCTTTGCCTCTGGAGAGTAGGGTCTATGGCGAGGGAAAAGGGTGTTCTCCATAATAATCTAGTGCCTCTATGGAGGGGTTTGGAAAAATTCCAGTTCAATTTCTTTGTGTGTCAGCTGACTTCCTTAGCTGATTCTTCCCACTCACACCTCTCCACCCCTGCATATTTGGCACTAGAACTCCTAAAACACCACTTCTCATGCTTCTCCCTCCCTACCAGTGGTCAAGGCTTTGGAGCCACTCTTTTTTGTAACTCCAGATTATTTAAAGAGAGAAAAATACAAGACAAAAATCTTCTAGCACTTTGTAAACACAGTGAATAACCTCTTGGAGTATTTTTGGCTTTATATAAAACAAGGTTTTTAATTGTAAAGTATAAGTGCCATTAGAAAATGCACAGGGCATATCTTTGTTAAAGTAGATTTTTCAATGTTTTACAGAATTACATTTTCAAAAAAAAGGTTTTTATAATGAAGTTGTTTATTAAAAACTTCTGAATGATGTGTTTGGGAGTTGTGAAACTGTCTGATTGGGAAAGGGTTGGAGAGAGCCTGGAATTGGGAATAACTGGAATCTCCAGACATCTTTAGCATCCAGGATGGTGGTGAGTGTAGGGCAGACAGTAAAAACCCCTCCCATCAGCACCTGCAAGCTTTGTACTTTGACATTAAATACCTTATTTGTATGTCTTTGAGGTAAGTGGCATAATTCTATCGGATGCAAGGGTCAGACCGCCAAAATCAGATTGGCATTGCACAGTGAATTGTGTGTAACTGAAAAATGCCAGCTGTAGAGCAGTCTAGGTTAGGTTTGATCTAGTGGCTCCACACGTTGGCCTCAGCATTCCTATTTCTCCCTGCTCTGTCATGCAGTTGTGACTTCATCCACAGGCCCTACAAAGTAGATTTCCCCTTTGTGTGGGAGTGAGCAGAATGCTACCTGGATTCCAGACCTGCCATTCTCACACATTGCCGACCAAAAGGAAGCAACCCTCTGGGCTCTCAGGAGAGGACTGGCCACAGAAGCCCCAGTAAGCATCCTGTTTCATTGGCCTTGATGGAATTCTGTACCATCCCAAACTAGTTACCATATGCCAGTGACAACAAGGCTGAGACAGGAGAGTGGTTTCTCAAAGGAAATTTGGGGCACTGTTAGGATGAGGAATAGATGCTGGTTGTCCAAGAAAGCAAAAATGTTCATGCTCATCACTGCCCAAGGTGGACAGCTGTTGACAGCTAGGATCTGACCTTACCTACACTTGTGCCTAACCACTGGATTCAGGCAGACTTCTGAGAGGCTTACAGGGCTTCCTCTGACCTTGACCTTGCTAATGAAGGTCATCACCACTATCCTGGGCGCCAACCCTTGTGCTGAGATCCTCCCATCGGGGGCTCAGACTGAACTGACTTCTGTGGTCTGGAGCCAGTGTCCATGGCCAAGCAGTTCAGGTCACTTGGAGTCCAGCCCAAGAGCCTGTGGGGGCATTAACAAGTGCAGGTGTTTTGTGTACAAAGGCAGTGGGTTGACCATCTTCGGCTTTCTGCTTGACAAATGTTCAGTGTCCACCCCAGTAGGTTAAAACTCTAGCTAGGACCCTAAGGAAATCTACCTTGCTCCCTAAAGAGTGTATACCACAGTATAGGTCAGAGGGCTCAGATGAGGGAGCTGTTGTATCCGTTGGTCAGGACAATGCTGAAAGCTTTCTGGAAGAGGTGGCAAGGACTTGGGCAGAGGTAGGGGGTACTGACCTTCATAGGTCACAGTTTGGGAGCTGAGACCATAGGAACACAGATTTGCAGGATCAAGGACTTCTGGGGCTGGCTCATCCAGCTCCAGAAGACCGAGGATGACACCGCGGAGGAGGGCACTATCTTCAAGGAGGAGGCAGCAGAGGAGGTGGAGAAGCAGCAGGTCGGAGAGAAGCTGGTGGGGGAGGAAAAGTCTGCCCAGGTACGGTCCCTGCACTTAAGGCTAGAGTCCACCTTTGGAAGGGTAGCCTTTGGGCCTAGGACAAAGTGAAGCAGGATCCGCCTGGCTTCTGCCACCCAGCCCAGGAGGAACCAACTCCTGTTGGAGAAACCAGGCAGGTGCCCACTCGTTCCCTGTTTGTAGTATTTAACACCCTCTCTTGCCCCAGATCCTTCCACTCCAACCTTGCTTATTTTCCCCACATGAATATTTACCCACAAGCACCTTCTTTCCCTACATGAATGCGTTGATCACCTTTGTGTGGGAAGATTACCATTATCTGGTTTGAATCTGGTCAGTAGTTGCAGGGCATACTTCTTCAAGCCTTCTGCATGTTCCTGAGTAATTTATCCAATGCAAAGCTGCGAATGTCCTACAACTGCCCCAAAGCAATACTCGAGTGTAGGAGCCGGGAGACTCCTGCCTGCCCACTGGCGTGGTGGCCGTGATGGGAGTTTTAATTATCCAGGACAAGTGACTGGGCTTGTCCCCTGGTGTTTGCTCCGAGCTGACCCTTGCTTGGTATATACTTCTCCCCACCTCCACGTCTACCGCCATCGCCATCGCCATCGCCATCGCCATCGCCATCGCCATCGCCACTGCCAACGAATCTGGGGCCAGTTCTGTCTGGCGCCCGCGATCGCGTCCTCATCGAGCAGCCCCGTACCCCTCCTCCCGGCCTTCAGGCCGCTCGCCCGGCTGCGGGGGACCCCAGCGAATCACATCCGAGAAGGGGGCGCGCGGGGCGGAGCCTTCCGCCCACTGTCCTCCCGCCTACAGCCGCCCCTCTTGCCCAGCCCGCAGTCGCCCGCGCTCCCGGAGCCCTTCCAGGCCAGAGGCTCCCGCAGGCGATGGCGGACGAGAGGGCAGGGATCCCGGAAGCCGCGGCGCACCCGCTGCCCGGCCCTGAGCTGGAGGGGGACGCGCGCACGGCCCCCGCGGCCTGGACCCGAGAAACTATGGGGCTTGGGTCCCTCCACCCCGCAGCGGGCCTCGGGACTGCCCTCCCTTCCCCCGGGCTCCGGGAAGCGACCTCCGCGGCGACTGCCCTGAGCCTGGAAAACGGTCGTGTACGGGACGAAGCCCCAGAAACCTGCGGTTCAGAGGGCCCGGGGGCTCGGGCGGGAGCCGGCGAGAAGGCCGAGGACGCGACCACGGAGGAGGGCGCCATCTTCAAGGAGGAGGCCGCAAAGGAGCTGGAGAAGCAGCAGGTGGGGGAGAGGCTGGAGGGGGAGGAGAAGCAGGAGGTGGGAGCGGAGGCCCAGGAGGGCCTGGGACCACTGAACTTTGGTGTCCTAATTATGGACCCTCTGGAGGCCATCCAGTGGGAGGCGGAGGCCATGAGCGCCCAGGCCGACAGGGCCTACCCCCAGCTTGAGCGCAGGTTTGGGCGGATGCACAGGTTGCACCTCGCCCGTAGGAGCTTCATCATCCAGAATATTCCGGGCTTCTGGGTCACTGCCTTTCTGAACCACCCGCAGCTGTCAGCCATGATCAGCCCTCGAGATGAAGACATGCTCTGCTACCTGATGAATTTGGAGGTGAGGGAGCTCAGGCACTCCAGAACAGGTTGCAAATTCAAGTTCCGCTTTTGGAGCAACCCCTACTTCCAGAACAAGGTGATAGTAAAGGAGTATGAATGCAGACCCTCAGGCCGAGTGGTGTCTGTTGCGACTCGCATCCGGTGGCACCGGGGCCAGGAACCCCCGGCCCTTGTACACAGGAACCGGGACACTGTCCGAAGCTTCTTCAGCTGGTTTTCACAGCACAGCCTCCCAGAGGCCGACAGCGTTGCGCAGATTATTAAAGATGACCTGTGGGCCAACCCCCTGCAGTACTACCTGCTGGGGGATAGGCCCTGCAGAGCCAGGGGAGGCCTCGCAAGGTGGCCCACGGAGGCCCCTTCTAGGCCCTACGGGTTCCAGTCTGGCTAAGTGCTGCCCTGGAATGTGGGGCCTACATAACGCTCCCTCTGGCCTCCTGTGGGTGATGGATCTGGGCTCAGGCCAGTGGGGGGCGTTCTGCTGTCTTTTTGTTCTGTGCACTCCCGCTCTCCCTGTTCGGTGGACTCAGCTCTCAGATTGTGGCCCTTGTGGCCAGTCTCTGCTGTTTCCATATGGCCTCATGCTGTTCTGTGTTAACATCACATGGCTGTCACATGCCACTGCATCTACCCAGTGCTGTGGATGTGCACTACCATCATCTTTATGGTATGGACCCGTGACTATGGCCATCGCAGCCATTTTTGACAAGGGCACCTGCAAGTCACTACTTGGAGGACAGTGCCTCTTTGAGGCCTATGCTTCAAGCCCCCAGCCTGTGGCCTTCGCATGAGTGCTGGTTGTGCTCACAGTAGCTCTGCACCCTGGTTGTGGCAAGCTAAGTCTCATCACCCAAGATGAAGTGAGTGCATTTGATGCCGGGTGCCACCCAGACTTGGACATTCCATGGCCTCAAGAGCACAGGCCAGGCTACCACCAAGTGGACTCTTGGGCATCTGGCAGGATGAGCACACAGCTGGCTGCTGGGCATGAGTGAGGTTAAGGGCATGAAGCAGTGGACAGCACATTCTTTGTGATCATACTGCTCCTCCTGCCCCACAGTGGTTGACATCACAGCCTGCTACAGCTTGTGAGGGTCTGTTCTGTGCTCCACCAATGCCTGGCCATAACCTTTCCTGTGAATTTTGTCCAGGCCACCATCAGCCCTGTTGCCTGCTCCCAGGTCTACAGGAGCCTCCATAACCGCCTGTGGACCCAGGTGGGCCACCTGCCAATGCACAGGAGAGCCCCTAATTCCCAGAAACTCTGCCAAACTGGCCCATCTAGGCATGTGAGTGAGGCAGGGGCGAGGACGGGATCCTCTCCTCAGCCCCAGTTACTGGACCCCACAGAATCTGGCAGCCCCCCCCCCCCGACTCTGTTAGGCTGCCAGGCTGTGGGCACTGGGGAGGGGGTCTTCCTGGTCATGGGGCCTGTCTACCCATACCCAGATCTCACACCATTTTTTGTTTAAATGATGGCTTAGAAACAAACAATAACAACTGAAGAAAAAGATTTTTTCTTAAACTCAACAAGAAAGACTTTGGGCGGGGTGCAGTGGCTCACACCTGTAGTAACCCCAGCACTTTGAGAGGCTGAAATGGGCGGATCACCTGAGGTTGGGAGTTTGAGACCAGCCTGACCAACATGGAGAAACCCCATCTCTAGTAAAAAATACAAAATTAGCCGGGTGTGGTGGTGGTTGCCTGTAATCCCAGCTACTCAGGAGGCTGAGACAGGAGAATCACTTGAACCCAGGAGGTGGAAGTTGCGATAAGCTGAGATCGCGCCATTGCACTCCGGCCTGGGCAACAAAAGCAATACTCCATCTCAAAAAAAAAAAGACTAAATTTAGTGTTGTTTGCCTCTCTTGGTCTCTAGAGAGGGAGGGCTTGCGCTGTAGACTGCCAGCATTCCCTCCCCATGCCTTACCCTCTTTAGCAAGGCCTAGAATCTTCCAAAGGGGACAGTGCAAGGCTGCTGAACAGAGAGACCAGGAAGTCCCAAGGGCGGGGATAGCTAATATTCCATTTTATGCTGTGTTCTTTTAGACTAACCCCAATTCTTTCTTCTTCCTCCACCAAGTCCAAACCCCTCTAGGTATAAGAGCTGAGCTGCCCACCCCCTCCTTCCCCTGCTTGCAGACCTGTCTATCTCCATTTCATTTTTGGGGAAGGGGTGGTGGTGACCATACCCAGGCCTCTTCCTTGGAAGGCATTATCTTCTGTCCACCAGGACCTGGGGAGGCCTTATCTCAAAATACTGTGGAGAGTGCTTTTGGCAGGGAAGTACAACAGGGGCCAGAGCCAGCTGAGAAGGCAGGATGGCTGAGAGATGGCAAAAGGAGGAGAGCCCTTGATTTTGATTAATAAATAGAAACAGGGTCTCACTGTGTTGCCCAGGCTGGTCTTGAACTCCTGTGTTCAACGATCTGCTCATCTTGGCCTCCCAAAGTGCTAAAATTACAGGCATGAACCACTGTGCCTGCCCAATTTTTTTTTTCAAGGCAGGATCTCATTCTGTTGCCCAGGCTGGAGTGCAGTGATGCCATCATAGCCTCGAACTCCTGGGCTCAAGCAATTCTCCCATTTCAGCCTCCCAAGTAGCTGGGATTATAGGTGTGTGCCACCATGACCAGCTGTTTTTTAAACATTTTTGTAGAGATGGAGGTCTTGCTGTGTTGCCCAGGCTGCTGTTAATTCCTGGGCTCAAGGGATCTCCCACCTTGGCCTCCCAAAGTGCTGGGATTACAAGCTGCTGTGCCCAGCCGTTGCTAACACTTTTGATTCACCAATACGTTTTGTAGACTAGAAGAATTACAGAACACTGCAACTTAAAGGTTTTCTCTCTTGGTCTAACCTTGTGTATGTAGAAAGTTCATGTTGTATGCTTTTATTCTGCTGCTTTTAAGTGAGACCCTATGCATCTCTCCTGTGTTTCAGCCCATTGGGGCACTATGCTGTAAAGCCCTGCTTGTTGCTTTTAGTTGAGAACTTTTGCAAGATTGTCAATGCACATTTTTATGCCACTTGGAAACTTATGTAACTAATTACAATTGTTATAAAGTTGTGGGGGCCTTTAGTATAACCTTGTACTCAGAGTTTGTTTTGTCAGACTTAAGACTGGAGGTTGTGACCGTGTTCTGTAAGGTTAACCTCCAGAAAGAAATCTGTGACCGTGATGGTCCTGATGATTTTGTGCCAGGTTGTAATTGACATCATGGTAACTGACATCGCTTCTTTTAAGCAGAGAAATATTCCTGATGTGGCTTTGTCCAGTCACAAGGGGATCTGTGGCATTTTTGTCTTCTATATGCATGATAAAAAATAAAAACTTTCCTGTCTGGGGAAAAAATAACTTAGATCACGTTACTTCCCCATCCAACACCCTACACTGGTTAAAAATATACATCTATCAATTCCTTTTTGCAGGCGACAAAGCCCTGCTTTTGCTGGTCCCTGCCAGCATCTCCCATCCACCCCTGCTTCATGCTCTCCGCTCCCACACTGGCCTCTCTCCTGTTCTTTAAATACACTAAGCATGTTCTAGTCTCAGGATTTTGTTTTTTATAGCCAATGGCACCCAGTATTCCCCAGCGGTCTCCCATCCAAATACTAACCAGGCCTGACCCTGCTTTGCTTCCGAGATCTGATGAGATCGGGTGTGTTCAGGGTGGTATGGCCGTAGACAAGCCTCAGGATTTTAGCACTTGCTTTTCCCAATTTCCTAGCAAGCATGTTCCTCCTGCAGATACTCTCATCTCATGGCTCCCTAAATTCATTCAGACTTCAAATCCAGAGGACTTCTCTGCCAAGTCTGTCCAAAATTAGCCTCTGCCCCTCCTCATCTCTTTCCCCACTCCCATCATGATTTTTTTCATGTCACTTGTAACTCTCTTAAGAATTTTTTTTTCTCTTTTGAGACAGGGTCTCACTGTCACCCAGGCTGGAGTGCAGTGGTGTGATCTTGGCTCACTGCAGCCTCTGCCTCCCAGATTCAAGCAATTCTTCTGCCTCAGCGTCCCCAGTAGCTGGGATTACAGGCACATGCCACCACATCTGGCTAATTTTGTATTTTTAGTACAGACAGGGTGTCACTGTGTTGGCCAGGCTGGTCTCAAACTGACCTCAAGTGATCCAACCACCTTGGCTTCCCAAAGTGCTGGGATTACAGGTGTGAGCCACCATGCCCAGCCTCTCTGAAATGATCTTTTCTTACCTTCCTCCACCTCCTTTCACATGTGGCAGAACAGGGACAGATGTTTCTGCAGCTTTGCCTCACATAGTTCAGTGTCCAGCATCTCAGAGATTACTGGTGTGAGTGACTGACTTTATTCCAGTGTTCAGAGTACCATGCCGGGCTCTGACAAAGGCATGGTTCCTACCCAAAGGATTGTAGCTGGGTGAAGAAAGGTGCAGGTGGTGAAGGGTGACTGTTTAATTTGCCATCTGACTGGAACATATTTGGGAGTGAAAGGGTCACAACTAATAATTACACCAGGGGAAGAGGCGTAACTGGAACCCAGTGGTCATCCACAGAAACAAAACCCAACTACATCCAGTGTGGCTTATAGTCCACCAGGTATGTGATGGTGTGGGATCAGAGGGCGGAGACTTCTCTGAAGTTGGGACGTGAGTTGGGTGTTGAGGAATGGGCAGTTGTTTAGAAAGTGGAGACAGATAAGGGAATTCCTGGCAGATCAAACAGTGGGAGCGAAGGCACTGGATGGGAAAATGTGTGGCGTGGTTAAGGTACGTAGCATGTGCCGTGGGTTTGGCTGCTTGGGAGAGGCAAGACTGAATGGGTAGATTGAGGCCACTTTTTTTCTTTTATTTATCTTTTGTTATTTTTTTAAGAGCAATACCTGAAGAGGCCACTTTCTGAAAATAGAAACTCTTGCCTGGGCTCAGTGGCTCACACCTGTAATCCCAGCACTCTGGGAGGCCGAGGTGGGTGGATCATGAGGTCAGGAGTTTGAAACCGGCCTGACCAACATGGTGAAATCCCCTTTCGGTGAAAAATACAAAAATTAGCCTGGTGTGGTGGCATGTGCCTGTAATCCCAGCTACTCCAGAGGCTGAGGCAAGAGAATTGCTTGAACCTGGGAGGCAGAGGTTGCAGTGACCTGAGATCATGCCACTGCACTGCAGCCTGGGTGACAGAACAAGACTCTGTCTCAGAAAAAAAAAGAAAGATTATAGGAGCTCTTAAATGCCAAGCCAAGGCATTATCCTTTGGATAGTAGGGAGGGGTATCAGGTGTGACTCAGAGGTGGGATGATTTCACAGGACATGTCTGCAGTTACAGACCCCTAGTGGCTTCCGTTTGAACCTTATCTGTCCATCTAGGCTGCAGCTCTTCTAGGAAGCCCTCCATGATTGCCCCAGCCCACAACAGTCTCTGCCACCTCCCAAGTACAGCCTAAAACCCGCATCTGGGCACCAGCGCCCATCTAGGCTGCACCCTCTGGGTGCCTGTTTTGTGCCAGATGCCTGTCTCCAATGCTCCCAGGAGGATTGGGATGGGCCCATAAGCATCCTGGTGATTCTAGGAGGTAGTGCCCCATGTGGTTTGCCTGACTCATGCCCGCTGGTTTGCAGGCTGTGTTGGCTCCTGCAGCCCAAATTTGGGCCCAGCTGCATCCTGTATTCCCTTAGGGCCCAGGCAATGGAACTTTTCTAAAATGGGCTCTTACCTGTTCTCTCTGTGGCATGCTTCCTTCACACTGCACCAACTGTATGTCCCACCTGCCCCGGGGACATGAGGCTCCTCGTCAGAACCTTCTCCTAGCTTGCTCACTCATTCATGTCCTGAGTCATTGATTTATCCACACATCTTAGCACCAACTATAATAAGCATGAGATGACTGTTCTGGTCCCTGCCCTCAGTGAACTCCAGGGTCCAATGGTGCAACTGAAGAATGCTGAAAATGACCACCAATGTTTATTAAGCACCTACTGTGTGCCAGGGCTTTCTATGGGTACAGCAGGCAGAGTGTGGCTCTCTCAACCTGAGTCGGACCATGTCCTGCTCCAAACCCAGTGTCTGCAATATACAGAGGAAAAGCCAACATGCTCTGCCCAGCCTGCAAGACACGCATGATCTGACCTGCAGTCACCTCTCCAACTTCATCTCATATGCTTCTCCACCTCCGGACCACTTTGCAACTCCACCAGCCCCCTTTTATTTTCTTTTTGAGACAGTGTCTTACTCTGTTACCCAAGCTGGAATGCAGTGGTGGTATGATCAAGCTCACTGCCTCAACCTACCACCTCAGGTGATCCTCCCACCTCAGCCTCCTGAGTAGCTGGGACTCCAGGTGTGTGCCACCATGCCCAGCTAATTTTTGTATTTTTTTTATAGAGATGGGGTTTCACCATGTTGCCCAGGTTGGTCTTGAACTCCTGGGCTCAAGCGATCTGCCCACCTTGGCCTCCCAAAGTGCTAGGATTTCAGGTGTGAGCCATCGTGCCCAGCCTACACCAGCCTCTTGCTAGTCTTCAAACCTGGCTAAAGACCTTGCTTCCTCTTCTCTGCCTAGATGCTGCTTCTCCAGGTGTTTCCTTCATTAAGGTTTATCAGTTCAAACATTAGTTATATCTTTTCAAGGGAAGCCTTCCCCGACCACCCTTTCTAAAAATCATCCTGTCACTCTCTGTCCCCTTTCTGTTATAGCACTTACAACCACCTAATATCATATTGTATATTCATTTTATTTATCTGCCTTTTTCTCTACACTCTTGGGGATTTTTTTTTTTTTTTAGATGGAATCTGGATCTGTTGTCCAGGCTGGAGTGCATTGGCACAATCTCGGCTCACTGCAACCTCTTCCTCCTGGGTTTAAGCAATTCTCATGCCTCAGCCTCTTGTGTAGCTGGGATTACAGGCATGCACCATCACACCTGGCTAATTTTTAGTAGAGATGGGGTTTCACCATGTTGGCCAGGCTGGTCTCGAACCCCTGACCTCAGTTGATCCACCTGTCTTGGCCTCCCAAAGTGCTGGGATTACAAGTGTGAGCCACGGCACCCAGTGGGACTTTATTTATTGCTAAATTCTCCTTACCTCCTGGCACAGGTAGTTCTTTGTGAAATGAGTGAATGCATGCATCACATCTTTAAGGTTCAGGAGGGTCTTCCTGGTGGGCAAGGGAACAGCAAATATGAAGGCATGGATGCCTGCTGAAGGCCCTTCCAGGGCTTGTATCTCTAGGGATATGAACTCTCTACTGCCCAGGTCAGTACTGCCCTTTTCCAGACAGTCTTGAAATTGAGGCAATAAATGTCCCCACGCCTGTTCCTGAGCATTACTACAGAGAGATGGCCACGTGGCCTACACATGCTCCAAGCATGGAGGAAGGAGGCCAGGGTATGGAGGGGGCTTCCTGCTTGGGCGTGGAGAGCCAACACAAGCCTTGGATCCCAGGGTTCCGCTCCCCTCCACTGCAGGTGCCTGCCCTGTTCTGTTTTGTTGGCCTGGGAAGGAACTTTGGACAGGCTCTTTTCAATCTGAGAAGAATCTGTCCTGAAACTATGGCAATTACTTGTAATCTGCAACTGCCTTGATTACAGCTTGGGAGACTTTGATATTTTCCTCCAAGGACACCATTTCAGCACAAAAATTAGCGCTTGCTTGCTCTCACTCATCAGGAGAACTAAATATTGACTGGAGTTGGTGAACTTTGAGGCCTGCACCCATAGGCCCCACCATCAAAGCTGACTCAGGATCTCGGGGCACCCGCTGGAAGGCTGCTAGGTCTGTGCAGGGCTGCTCTTGCTGCTGCCCCCCACATGGCCTTGGGCACATCTTTTGACAGCTACCAGCTCTTTTCTCATCCAAAGGAGAAAGTTAGAACTGAGGAGGAGGTAACAGTACCTTCAAGGTGCTCCCCTCCACACGTACCTCCAGCCCTCCAGGTGGCCAGCTCAGTGACAATGCTTTTGGTGGCATCTAGCTGAACCACTAGTTTTCTTTTTTTTTTCTTATATGAATATTCAGAGGGGAGAGAGGCATTGGGGCTATTTGATTCATCAGCTCAATGATGTCTTCCAGGCTCAGACCTTCTTTGATCTGCCATCCTTCTTGTTAGTTCCATCTTCAGGTTGGTACCAAGATGGTGGCAGCAGCCCCAAGTGTCCACACTGGAGTATGGCAACTCCAGAGAAGGTAGACTGTGTCTTACCGTGACTCCCCTTAAAATGGAGGAAGCCTGGGCCAGGCAAGGTGTCTCACACCTGTGGTCCCAGCACTTTGAGAGGCTGAGGCAGGTGGATTGCCTGAGATCAGGAGTTCAAGACCAGCTTGGCCAGTATGGTGAAACCCCATCTCTACGAAAAAAAAAAAAAAATTAGCCAGGTGTGGTGGCGGGTGCCTGTAATCCTAGCTGTTTGGGAGGTTGAGGCGGGAGGGTCACTTAAACCTGGGAGGTGGAGGTTGCAGTGAGGTGAGATTGTGCCACTGCACTCCAGTCTGGGCAACAAAGTGAAACTTCGCCTCAAAAAAAAAAAAAAAAATGGAGGAGGCCTTTCCCAGAAGCCCCTGTAGACTTTCCTGGTCCTGTACCTTACTGACTAGAACTAGGTCATGTGCCCAGTCTTGAATCAGGCATTGCCAAGGTGGAGCAGGGTAGTGGTAGACCAAGCATCCACGGAGAATGGACTCCCCTTAAAGGGAGTCCATTATGTCTGCTCATAATGTCCAATGCCTAGACGCAAGCTAAGACCACTGTCTCTGGGTGTTCACAGCCACAATTTGGCTTTTCTATGAGACCTTCCGAAATGTCACTTTCACCCTATGATGGTCCTCAGGGTTAGATTGTGCTGATCTGGGCTAGCACAGGTCCAATTGCAAGAGTTCTGGACTTAGGAAGTTCCTTAAGTTGAGCTAAGTCACTGCTAAACTAAGATTCCTAGGAGGCAGGCCCTTTAGACTCTCCTTCGGTGAGTGAGGAGGGATTGAGCACCTATTGTGTGAGTGGCTTTTTCATTTCAAAGAACTTGGCTGGGTGTGGTGGATCACACCTGTAATCCCAGCACTTTGGGAGGCCAGGGCGGGCAGATTGCTTGAGTCTAGGAGTTTGAGACCAGCCTGGGCAACATTGTGAAATCCCATCTCTACAGAAAACGTATAAAAATTGGCCAGGCGCGGTGGCTCAAGCCTGCAATCCCAGCACTTTGGGAGGCCAAGGCGGGTGGATCACGAGGTCAAGAGATCAAGACCATCCTGGTCAACATGGTGAAACCCCATCTCTACTAAAAATACAAAAAATTAGCTGGGCATGGTGGCGCGTGCCTGTAATCCCAGCTACTCAGGAGGCTGAGGCAGGAGAATTGCTTGAACCCGGGAGGTGGAGGTTGCGGTGAGCCGAGATCGCACCATTGCACTCCAGCCCGGGTAACAAGAGTGAAACTCCGTCTCAAAAAAAAAAAAAAAAAAAAAAAAAAAAAATTAGCTGGGTGTGGTCATGGGCGCCTATAGTCCCAGCTACTCAGAGGCTGAGGTGGGAAGATCACTTGAACCTGGGAGGTGGAGGTTGGAGTGAGCTGAAATTGCGCCACTGCACTCCAACCTGGGTGATAGAGCAAGACTCTGTCTTAAACAAACAAAAAACCCTCAATACAGTGCTTTGCAGAAGCCCTGTGATCTTACAGGTAAAAAAGGCAGTGCAGGCCGAGCATGGTGGCTCATGCCTGTAATCCCAGCACTTTGGGAGGCTGAGGTGGGTGGATGACCTGAAGTCAGGAGTTCAAGACCAGCCTGGACAACTTGGTGAAACCCTGTCTCTACTAAAAAATACAAAAAAAAAAAAAAAATTAGCTGGGCGTGGTGGCAGGCATGTGTAATCCCAGCTACTCTGGAGGCTGAGGCAGGAGAATCGCTTGAACCCAGGAGGCAGAGGTTTCAATGAGCTGAGATGATGCCATTGCACTCCAGCCTTGGTGACAAGAGCAAATCTCTGTCTAAAAAACAATAAAAGGAAGTGCAGAGACTACTTCTGTTTCTAGGCAAGGTAGAGTAACAGGGATCAGATCTATCTCCCCACCTAAAACAAAAGTAAAACTAGACAAAATACACGAAATAGTGGTTTTCAAGGCTCTGGGTGTTGAATGAAAAAGGTCAGAGATTACAGACAGATGGGAAACAAAGGTGAGCCCTGTGATTGCCCCCAGCCTTGAGAGTTTTCAGGCTGCAACATAGGGAGGGGAAGTAAAGTGGAGCCAGGGAACACCATGAGTTGAGGAGGTGAAACTAAAAGTCAGGGCAAAGTAACTAAAGTGTACAGGACAGAATGCCAGAGGGGAGAGAGCTGTCTAGAGAGAAACCCCTGGAGAGCTGCCGAGGCACCGCAGAAACCCAGCAGGATACCGATGAGCATGTGTGTGTGAGGGAAGGACCCAAGGCCAAGGAAAGGCCCATCAGGAAGGACTCAGGGAACAGTGCCCGCTACTCACTGGATGGGGACTGTGTCTGTTCCCACCAGCCACGGTATTATGCTAAGTATCGTGGGGTGTTAGGGAGAGGAGTCAGGAGGTCTTGCCTCACTAATGGTAAATAATTAGCTTTAGAGAGCACTGGTTGTATTTGCCTAAAAAAAATCTGTGTGAGCAAGACTCAAAAGGATTAAACCGTTTCCAAGTAACTCAAATGTCCCAGAAGAAAGCCCAAGAGGATTTACAGATTACTAATACATCCAGCACCCAACAAGCTGAAACTCACAATGTCTGGCACCTGATCAAAGATGATCAGTCCTACAAAGCAGCAGGCAATGCAATCCATAATGAGGGAATAAGCAAAACCAACCCACAACTGAAACCGATGCCAGAACAGGCAGATAAGTACATTACAAGTTATTCTAATTTTATTCCACATGTTCAACAAATTAAATAGATCCTCATACATATGGTCAAAAGATTTCTGACAGGGGTGCCAAAACCATTCAATGGCAAAAGGATTGTCTTTTTTTTTTTTGAGATGGAGTTTCGCTCTTGTTACCCAGGCTGGAGTGCAATGGCGCAATCTTGGCTCACCGCAGCCTCCACATCCTGGGTTCAGGCAATTCTCCTGCCTCAGCCTCCTGAGTAGCTGGGATTACAGGCATGTGCCACCATGCCCAGCTCTTTTTTTGTATCTTTAGTAGAGATGGGGTTTCACCATTTTGACCAGGATGGTCTTGATCATTTGACCTCGTGATCCACCCGCCTCGGCCTCCCAAAGTGCTGGGATTACAGGCTTGAGCCACTGCGCCCGGCCAGGATTGTCTTTTTAACAAATGGTGTTGGGAGAACTGAATATCCACATGGAAAAGAATGAATTTGGACCACATACCGCATACAAATATGAACTCAAAATGGATCAAAGACCTAAATGTGAGAGCTAAAACTATAATATTCTTAGAAGACAGAGGGGAAAAGTTTCGTTAACAGTGGATTTGGTGATTATCTTTTTTTTTTTTTTCTTTTTGAGACAGAGTCTCGTTCTGTCACCCAGACTAGAGTGCAATGGCCTGATCTCGGCTCACTACAATCTCTGCCTCCTCGGTTCAAGTGCTTCTTCTGTCTCAGCCTCCTGAGTAACTGGGATTACTGGTGCCTGCCACCATGCCTGGCTAATTTTTTTGTATTTTTAGTAGGGATGTGGTTTCACCATGTTGGTCAGGCTGGTCTTGAACTCTTGACCTCATGATCCACCTACCTCAGACTCCCAAAGTGCTGGGATTATAGGCATGAGCCACCGCACCTGGCTGGTGATGATCTTTTGGATATGACACCAACAGCATAGGAAACAAAAGAAAAACTAGATAAATTGGAATTCATCAAAATTAGACTTTTGACTGGTCTCAGTGGCCTATGTCTACAGTTGCAGCTACTTGGGAGGCTGAGGTGGGAGGATCACGTGAGCTCAGGATTTTGAGGCTGCACTGTGCAATCACTGCATCTGTGAATAGCCACTGTACTCCAGTCTGGGCAACATAGCAAGATCCTGTCTCTAAATACATTAATTGGCCAGGCGCGGTGGCTCAAGCCTGTAATTCCAGCACTTTGGGAGGCCGAGGTGGGTGGATCACGAGGTCAAGAGATGGAGACCATCCTGGTCAACATGGTGAAACCTCGTCTCTACTAAAAATACAAAAAAATTAGCTGGGCATGGTGGTGCGCACCTGTAGTCCCAGCTACTCAGGAGGCTGAGGCAGGAAAATTACCTGACTCAAGGAGGCGGAGGTTGCAGTGAGCCGAGATCACACCATTGCACTCCAGCCTGGGTAACAAGAATGAAACTCCGTCTCAAAAAATAAATAAATAAATACATTCATTAAATTAAACTTTTGTTCATAACAGGACACGATCAAGAGAGTAAAAAGGCAACCCACAGAATGGGAGAAAATATCTACAAATCAGATACCTGATATGGTTTAATACACAATATAAGAATAGCTTCTATAGTGCAACAAGAAAACAACTCAATTAAAAGAATGGGCAAAGAACTTGATTAGACATTTATTCAAAGAAGATATACAAACAGTCAATAAGCACATTAAAAGATGCTCAACGGGCCAGGCACAGTGGCTCATGCCTGTAATCCCAGCACTTTGGGAGGCCAAGGCGAGGGGATCACAAGGTTAGGAGTTTGAGACCAGCCTGATCCACATAGTGAAACCCTGTCTCTACTAAAAAAATACAAAAAATTAGCTGGGTGTGGTCGAGAGCACCTGTAGTCCCAGCTACTCGGGAGGCTGAGGCAAGAGAATCGCTTGAACCTGGGAGGTGGAGGTTGCAGTGAGCTGAGATTGCACCATGGCACTCCAGCCTGGGTGACAGTGTGAGACTCTGTCTCAAAAAAAAAAAAAAAGATGCTTAACAATAATAACTAGATAAATGCAAATCAAAATCAGAGTGAGACACCACTTCATCTACACGAGGATGGGTATTATTTTTACAAAACAGAAAATAAGTCTTGGCAAGGCTACATAGAAATTAGAGGCTTTGTGCATTGCTGGTGGGAATGTAAAATGGTACAGCCATTGTAGAAAACAATATGGAATTATTTAATTCCATATTGTTGAGGAATTCTTTAATTCCTCAAAGAATTAAAGAATACGATATGATCCAACGATTCTACACCGGGGTGTGTACCCAAAAGAACTGAAATCAGGGACTGAAGTAGATATTTGTATACCAACGTAGCATTATTCACAACAGCCAAAAAATGAAAGTAACCCGAATGTCCACTGATGGATGAATAAACAAAATATGGCAGAATATCATTTAGCCTTACAAAAGGAATGAGGTTTTTTTGTTGTTGTTTGTTTTTGAGATGGAGTCTCGCTCTGGCCACTGTTGGCCAGGCTGGAGTGCAATGGCTTGATCTTGGCTCATTGCAACCTCTTAAACCTCAGGTTTAAGTGATTCTTGTGCCTCAGCCTCCCAAGTAGCTGGGATTACAGGCACATGCCACCACACTTGGCTAATTTCTGTATTTTTGGTTGAGAGGGGGTGGTCTCTTCCTTGTTAGCAAGGCTGGTCTCGAACTTCTGACCTCAGGTGATCCAGCCGCTTTGGCCTACCAAAGTGCTGGGAGTACAGGCGTGAGCTGCCACACCCAGCTGGAGTGAGTTTCTGACACGTGCCACATCATGGAACAACCTGGAAGATGTTATGTTAAGTAAAATAAGGCAGGCAAAAAAGGGCAAATATTGTATGATTCCACTTATATGAGGCACCTAGAGTAGTCAAATTCAGAGACAAAAAGTAGAATGGTGGTTACCAGCGGCTGGGGGAGGGGAGAATGGAGAGTTAATGTGTAATGATATACAGTTTCAATTTTTTTTTTTTTTTGAGACACAGTCTTGCTCTGTTGCCCATGCTGGAGTGCAGTGATGCGATCTCAGCTCACTGCAACCTCTGCCTCTCACGGGTTCAAGCACTTCTCCTGCTTCAGCCTCCTGAGTAGCTGGGATTACAAGTGTCTGCCACAACATCCGGCTAATTTTTGTATTTTTAGTAGAGATAGGGTTTCACCATGTTGGCCAGGTTGGTCTTGAACTCCTGACCTCAGTTGATCTGTCTGCCTTGGACTCCCAAAGTGCTGGGTTTACAGGCATGAGCCACCACACCCAGCCCATTTCAATATGAGATGATGAAAAAGTTCTGGAGATAGTGGTGATGGTTGCACAAAAAGAAAAAGAAGAAAAGAAAAAAAAACAGATGAAAGAATCAAAACGTAAACAAAGGAAAAGAGTGCACCTGTGGGCAGGACTTCCATGGTCAGACAGTTTCAAGCAGTCTCACATACGAGTCATCAGAATTGCTGAAGCAAAGAAGAGAAATGAAGGATAGAAAACATATTTGAAGAAATAGTCTGAAACTTTCCAAGCTTAATGAAAACTATAAACGCACATATCCAATAATCTCAACAAATTTTAACCACAAGAAATTAAGAAAACCACACCAAATCATCTCATGATCAAATGGCTTAAAACCAATTAACACAGAGAAAACTTAGAAGCAACTGGAGAGAAAAGACTTACATACGATGCCGGGCGTGGTGACTCAAGCCTGTAATCCCAGCACTTTGGGAGGCCGAGGCAGGTGGATCACAAGGTCAAGAGATCGAGACTATCCTGGTCAACATGGTGAAACCCCGTCTCTACTAAAAATACAAAAAATTAGCTGGGCACGGTGGCGTGTGCCTTTAATCCCAGCTACTCAGGAGGCTGAGGCAGGAGAATTGCCTGAACCCAGGAGGCGGAGGTTGTGGTGAGCCGAGATCGTGCCATTGCACTCCAGCCTGGGTAACAAGAGTGAAACTCTGTCTCAAAAAAAAAAAAAAAAAAAAAAGACTTACATACGAAGAGCACAAAGATAAGGACAATATCAAATTTGCTGTTGGAAGCAATGGAAGAAGACAGTGGAGTAACATCTTTAAGGTACTAGAAAAGAAAACTACTGACCTATAATTTTCTTTTTTTGAGATGGAGTTTCATTCACTCTTCTTGCCCAGGCTGGAGTGTAATGGTGCAATCTCAGCTCACCAAAACCTCCGCCTCCCGGGTTTAAGTCATTCTTCTGCCTCAGCCTCCCAAGTAGCTGTGATTACAGGCATGCGCCACCACATCTGGCTAATTTTTGTATTTTTAGTAGAGATGGGTTTCTCCACGTTGGTCAGGCTGGTCTCGAACTCCTGACCTCAGGTGATCTGCCCGCCTTGGCCTCCCAAAGTGCTGGGATTACAGGCATAAGCCACTGTGCCTGGCCTGACCTAGAATTCTTTATCCAACAAAAATACAGTGGAGCAACATCTTTAAAGTACCAGAAAACTATCAACCTAGAAATTTTTATCCAGCAAAAATATATTTTAATAATGAAGGCAAAATTTTAGATGTACAGAAGCTGACAGCATTCATCATCATTAGATCCCCACTACAAGAAATGTTAAGGGACATCTTTCAGGCAGATGGAAAATGGTACCCGATGGAAATCTGGATATACAGAGGGTTAAAGACCACTGAAAATGGTAACTACCTGGGTACATATGTAACATTTTTTTCTTATTATTTATATTCTTTAAAGACAACTGTTTAAAAAGAGGAACTGGACAGGGACAGTGGCTCACATCTGTAATCCCAACACTATGGGAGGCCACGGTGGGCAGATCACTTGAGCTTGAGTTTGAGACCAGCTTGACCAACATGGAGAAACCCCGTCTCTACAAAAAATACAAAAATTAGCTGGGTGTGGTGGTGGGTCCCTGTAGTCCCAGCTACTAGGGAGGCTGAGGCAGGGGAATCACTTGAACCCGGGAGGCAGAGGTTGCAGTGAGCCGAGGTCATGGCATTTCACTCCAGCCTGGGCGACAGTGAGACTCCTCTCAAAACAACAACAACAACAACAACAACAACAACAACAACAACCCCACAATATTTGGAAACTAAATAACACACTTCTAAATAAGACATGACTCAAAAAAGAAATCAAGTGAAAATTAGAAAGTATTTTGAATGGAATGACAATGAAAACACACTGTATCGGAATTTCTGGGATGCCATTACAGCAAGACTTTAAAAGTTTATAGCACTAAACACTTAGATTAGAAAAGAAAGTCCTCAAATAAATGACCTCAGCTTCTACCTTAAAACACTAGAAAAGAGCAAATTAAAGACAGGGATGGGATGGGTGCAGTGGCTCATGCCTGTAATCTCAGCACTTTGGGAGGCAGAGGCAGGATCACCTGAGGTCAGGAGTTTGAGACCAGCCTGACCAACATGGTAAAACTCTGTCTCTACTAAAAATACAAAAACTAGCTGGGTCTGGTGGCTGGCACCTGTAATTTCAGCTACTCAGGAGGCTGAGGCAGGAGAATTGCTTGAACCCAGGAGGTGGAGGTTGCAATGAGCTAAGATCACACCACTGCACTCCAGCCTGGACAACAGAGCAAGAATCCATTTCAAAAACAAACAAACACCCAAAAAATAAAGACAGGTATGTCCACTCTCACCATTCAGTATTGTGCTGGATATTGTAGCTGTTGCAATCAGGCAAGCAACAGAAATAAAAGGCATCCAGATTGGAAAGAAAGAAGTAAAGCTATCTTTATTCACAGACAACATGATCATCTGTGGAGAAAATCCAATGAGATCTAAAAAAGCTACTAGAACTAATACATTAGCAAGGTTTTAGAGTATAAGATCAATATTTTAAAAAGCAACTGTTATTTCTGTACAACACTAGCAATAAAAAAAAATAAATGAAAACCTGCCATTTACAGGCTGGGCACGATGACTCAAGCCTGTCATCCCAGCGCTTTTGAAAGTTGAAGCAGGCAGATCATTTGAGCTCAGGAGTTTCAGACCAGCCTGGCTAACATGATGAAATCTCGTCTCTACTAAAAAATATGAAAGTTAGCTGGAGGTAGTGGAATGCATCTGTGGTCCCAGCTACTCGGGAGGCTGAGGCACAAGAACTGCTTAAACCTAGGAGGCAGAGTGAGCTGAGGTCCTGCCACTACACTCCAGCCTGGGCAACAGAGCAAGACTCCATCTCTAAATAAATAAAAATTTAAAAACATACCATTTACAATAGCATCAAAAATATAAAACACTGAGGAATAAATCTGACAAAAGAAGTGCAAGATCTAGACACTGAAAATATAAAACTTTGCTGAGAGAACTTGAAGATGACCTAAATTGAGAGGCATAATTTGTTCATTGGTTGGAAGATTTACTATTGTTAAGGTATCAACTCCACTGCCGGGCACGGTGGCTCATGCCTGGAATCCCAGCAATTTGGGAGACCAAGGCCGGAGGATTGCTTGAGCCCAAAAGTTTGAGACTAGCCTGGGCAACATAGGGAGACCTGTCTCCTTATAAAATAACTAGAGGAGCACTGAAGTGCGTGCCTATAGTTCTACCTGCCTGGGAGGCTGAGGTGGGAGGACTGCTTGAGCCCAGGAGGTCAAGGCAGCAGTGAGCTGTGATCATGCCACTGCCACTGAACTGTAGCCTGAGTGACAGAGTGAGATTCTATTTATTTATAAATAAATAAATAAAATAGAATAAAACAAGATAAATAGTGACACTTGAGCCAGGGGCATTGATTTGAGCCTGTAATCCCAGCTACTTGGGAGTCTGAGGCAAAAGGATTGCTTGAGTCCAGGGATTTGAGACTAGCCTGGGCAACATGGTGAGACATTGTGTCTGCAAGAAAAGAAAAAAAATTCATCAGTTGTGGGGGAGCACGCCTGTGTTTCCAACTATTTGGGAGGCTGAGGTGGGAGGATCGCTTGAGCCCAGGAGACCATGACTGCAGTGAGCTATGATCATGCCACTGCACTCCAGCCTGTGCAACAGAGCAAGGCTCTGTCACAACAACAAAAAAAAGAAAACACAGGAGAAATTCACTGTGACCTTGAGTTAAGCAAACATGTCTAACACCAGAAAGCAAAATCCATAAAAGGAGCTGGGCATGGTGATATGTGTCTGTAATCCCAGCTATTCAGGAGGCTGAGGCCAGAGGATCACTTGAGCCCAGGAGTTTGAGACTAGCCTGGGCAACATAGTGAAACCCGTTTCAAAAATCAAACAAACCAAAAAATTAAAAAAGAACAAATTAAATTGTTTAATTAAACAAATTGTTTAATTGAATTATTTGTTTATAAATTGAACTTCATCAAAATAAAAAAACCTTTGCTCTTCAAAACACAGTTTTCAATGAAAACACAAGCGATACACAGATTAAGAGAAAATCTTTTCAAAGCATTTACCCGATAAAAGATTTGTAGGCAGAATACATAAATAACTCTCAAAACTTGACGATAACCCAAAACCCAATACAAATGAACAAAAATTTGAACATATACTTCACCAAAGAAGATATATTTATCATAACAATAACAAGCACATGAAGAGATGAGCAATATATCATTAGGGAAATATAAATTAAAATCACGAAATGTTATACACCTGTAAGAATGACTAAAATTAAGAATATTAACCATACCAAGGGTTATTAGGATGTAAAGGAACTGGAGCTCTTGTACACTGCTGATGGTAATATAAAATGATACACCTCCTTAGAAAAGAGCATGGCAGTTTAGGTTAAACATACGCCTGACTTCCTCTCAACTTGGCGTTTGGTGGGTGGGGACCCACACAGGTTTAACATGCGTGTCGGGAAGTGTTATTTCTGTTCGGGGCCCATCTACCCTGGCCATGGCAGGATATTCGTCTGCAATGATCGCAAGGTGTTCAGATTTTCTAAATCTAAAAGCCATAAAAACTTTAAAAAGAAGCCCAATTCCCACAAAGGTAGGTGGACCAAAGCATTCTGGAAAGCAGCTGGTAAAGAGCTTACAGTGGGTAGTAATTCATTTGAATTTGTAAAACAGAAATGAACCTGCCAAATACCAGCGAGAGCTATGGAATAAAACTATTGATGCAAAGAAGAGAGTTGAAGAGATCAAATAGAAACACCTAGCTAAATTTGTGATGAGCAGATTAAAGAAAAATAAAGAGCTGGGCACAGTGGCTCATGCCTGTAATCCTAGCACTTTGGGAGGCTGAGGTGGGCAGATTACCAGAGGTCGAGAGTTTGAGACCAGCCTGACCAACATGGAGAAGCCCCATCTCTACTAAAAATACAAAATTAACCGGGCATGGTGACACATGCCTGTAATCCCAGCTACTCAGGAGGCTGAGGCAGGAGAATCGCCGGAATCCAGCAGGCAGAGGTTGAAGTGAGTCAAGATGGCATCATTGCCTTTCAACCTGGGCAACAAGAACAAAACTCCATCTCAAAAAAAAAAAAAAAAAGAAAGAAAGAAAGAAAAAGAAAGAGCTACAGAAAGTTCAGGGTATCAAAGAAGTTGAGCAAAACATCCATCTTATCTGAGCCACTCTTGCAGACAAAGGGAAGCAGCTGGAAGAGAAAATGGTACAGCAGTTACAACAGGATGTAGACATGGAAGATGCTTCTTAAAAATCTCTGTAACTGTTTATGTACATTTGAAAATGTCCTTTGGAGACTTAGAACTGCTAAATTATTGGTTTATTTTTTATATCAGGTCACTTAAATGAAAAGTGATTAAAATATCTTTCCTATATTACTATCTACTTTAAAGCATCAGATATTAAGGATGCTGGATTGCATCTCAGTGTTAAATCTTCTCTTATAGATGTAAGTACGTAAATCATGAAAATTCTACTTGTAACTATAGAAGTGAATTGTGGACGTAAAATGGTTAAACCACTTGGATAATGGCATTAGGCAGCATTTGTATAATAACTAATGGCAAAAATTCATGGCTAGTGATGTATAAAATATTCTTTGCAATAAGATATTCCCTTTATTAATGTTAAAGAAGAGGGACTACGACAAGGAACTAACAATTTGTATGACAGCATCACGTATTATTTTGATTTTAGTATTTCCTGTCTAGGTTTATTTGCATCTTAGAAGAGCATAATGGCATTGTTTGATGAAGCCTAATTATGCTGGACTGTTTTGACCTGGTTTAACTATTTCTGATAGGTAACTGTGGATGTTGGGGTGAGAACTGAATACTCTTTGCCTGGAGTGACACTACATTCTAGAATTTCCACTTTGGAGAATACTCAGTTCTAACTTGTGATTTCTAGTAGAACAAACTATTTTTCTAGCCTAGCAATGATCTAGAAGCAGAGGAATCCCAGTGCCTTTAAAAATTATGTGGTTTTCGCCTTTCCCCCTCGGACCCGACAGAATGGCTCCCGCAAAGGGTGGCGAGAAGAAAAAGGGCCGTTCTGCCATCAATGAGGTGGTGACCCGAGAATACACCATCAACATTCACAAGCGCATCCATGGAGTGGGCTTCAAGAAGGGTGCCCCTCGGGCACTCAAAGAGATTCGGAAGTTTGCTATGAAGGAGATGGGAACTCCAGATGTGCGCATTGATACCAGGCTCAACAAAGCTGTCTGGGCCAAAGGAATAAGGAATGTCCCATACCGAATCCGTGTGCGGTTGTCCAGAAAACGTAATGAGGATGAAGATTCACCAAATAAGCTCTATACTTTGGTTACCTATGTACCTGTTACCACTTTCAAAAATCTACAGACAGTCAATGTGGATGAGAACTAATCGCTGATCATCAAATATATCAAACTAACTTTAAAAATTGAAAAAAAAAATTATGTGGTTTTCTTTTAAGAAGCTCCTAATTGTTTTTGGAGAGAATTTATGGGTACAACATCTATTCATTATTTGCACATAAAACCCTTTAAAAAAATCAAAAAACCATATACCTACCATATGATACAGCCATTTGACTTCTTCACTTGCTCATAGCAACTTTATTTATAATAGCCCAAACTGAAACTACCCAAATGTCCATCACCAGATGAGTGGATAATCAAATTCCATACAATGAATAAAGAAGAAATGGACCATAGTCACACATAAGAACATGGATGAATCACTAAAAAGTAGGATGAATGAAAAAGTCAGACAGGTTGGGCATGGTGGCTCACAGCTGTAACTCCAGCATTTTCGGAGGCTGAGGCTGGCAGATCACCTGAGGTCAGGAGTTCAAGAGCAGCCTGGCCAACATGGTGAAACCCCATCTCGACTAAAAATACAAAAATTAGCTGGGTGTGGTGGTGCACATCTGTAATGCCAGGTACTCAGGAAGCTGAGGCAGGAGAATTGTTTGAACCTGGGAGGTGGAAGCTGCAGTGAGCCAAGATTTTGCCATTGTATTCCAGCCTGGGCAGCAGAGTGAGACTCCAACTCAAAAAAAAACAAAAAAACAAAAAAAACCCCACAAAAAATATATAGCGTAAGATTTTTCTTATATAAAGCTCTGGAAGATGCAAATTAATCTATAGTGACAGAAAGACCAGTGGCTTATTGGGGACGGTGTCTTCGTCTGTTTTATGTTGGTATAAAGGAATACCTGAGGCTGGGTGATTTAATAAAAAAATAAGTTTACTCATACTTTTTTTTTTTTTTTTTTTTTTTTTTGAGACAGTCTCCCTTTGTTGCTCAGGCTGGAGTGCAGAGGCACGATATCAGCTCACTGCAACCTCCACCTCCCAGGTTCAAGCAATTCTCCCGCCTCAGTCTCTCAAGTAGCTGGGACTATAGGTGCGCGCCACCACACCCAGCTAACTTTTGTATATTTAGTAGAGACGGGGTTTCATCTAGTTGGCCAGGATAGTATCGATCTCTTGACCTCATGATCCACCTGTCTCAGCCTCCCAAAGTGCTGGGCTTACAGGTGTAAGCCACTGTGCTCAGCCAGCTCATGAGTTATTAAACATTTTAAAAAATTTGTCTTAACTTTAGAGATGAGGTCTAGCTTTATTGCCTAGGCTGATCTTCTCCTGGTCTCAAGTGATCCTCCTGTTTCAGCCTCCCAGAGTGTTGGACTTACGGACATGAGCCACTGTGCCCGGTCTGGCTCATGATTCTGATGGCTAGAAAGTTCAAGATTGGGCATTTGCTTCTGGTGAGGTCCTTGGGCTCCTTCTGCTCATGGAGGAAGGTGAAGGAGAGCTGGCATGTGCAGAGATTACATGGGGAGAGAAGTGGGGGTTGCAGGGAGGTACCAGGCTCTTTTTAACAACCAGCTTTCTTAGGAGCGAAGAGAACTCACTCACCTTCTCTGCTCCCACCTCCCCCAGTGCACGAATCTATTCTTGAGGAATCTGCTCCCAAGACCCAAACACTTCCCATTAGGCTTCACCTCCAACCTGGGGATCAGATTTCAACATGAGGTTTGGAGGGGACAAGCAGGATTATAAAAAAGGGCATGAGGAAACCTGGGTATGCTTACTATCGTGATTGTGGTGATAATTTCATGGGTCTATGTGTCAAAACGTATCAAACTGTGCAGTTCATTTTACTCCAATTACCTATAATTTTACACACACACACACACACACACACACACTCCTTTAAAAAGGTAGCTATAATGTAGAGGTTGGAAGGACAGATTCAGAAGTCTGACTGTCCCACCTGAATACTACTCAACCATCATGGGACACCACCCCCATCCTGCCCCAGCAGGTTACCTCAACTGCTTGGTGGCTCAGTGACCACTTCTGTAAATGAGAGCTAGTAACAGACCTCATTTACAGCATCAGAGGCAGGTTATTATCTTGTATCGTATCCCAGATTTAATGGGCTAATCCATGGCAAGTGTTTAGAACATCATAACACAGGAATTACTCCATAAATAATAAGAAGTACCCTCCCCACTGCAGATGAGGAACTGAGGCTTGTGGTTAGAGAGGGTGGAGGGTAACAGGCCACTGTTTTGGTCTGCTTCACATCCCTTACCATGGGAAATGGTTCTTTCCTCATCAGCCATTCCAAGTAATTCTGGTGGGGCCGAAACTCACAGTATTCACCACCTTTAGAGAAAGTGGCCTCAAATCATACTCCATCCCCTTGGATATAGTGATTGGTCCAAGATGTGCAAATAATAAGCTGGGCCAATCAGAAATATTTCCTGGGATGTGTCTATATTGAATATACTGAAGTAGGGAGGAAAGTCTTCCCCTACCCCAGCCCCCTGGCATACCCCAGTGGATCATGTAAGCCTGGAGCGACTGGCATCCTGCCCTCCCTGCCTCCCCCATCAGGAGGAAGACTGGACAACGGGACAGAGTGAGGCTGGAGAGGAGCACAGTGGAGAAGGGGAAAGAGCCCTAAGGCTATCCTTTGAGCCCCCGGATGCAGCCAGACCCAAAGCAAAACGAACAAAGTCCTTGATGACTTAAGAACCAAGCAATTCATTTTTGGACTGAAATCAGTTTGACCTATGTTTCTGATGCCTGCAATTGAAGAACTGGGTTTCTTAGCATGAGGCGAGCTGACAGTAAAATACTGAAGCTGGGAATCCAAAACCAGGTTTTGCTGCTACCGAAACACTTGACTGCCATTTCCTACTTGTGAGATCAGAAGAGCAAAGGACTGCAATTTAGTATGGAGGGGCCAGGCAATGGACTTGTTCCAGGCAGGGAAGGGCAGTCGTGTGAGCCCTGGAGAAGTGTGACAGGACAGTGAGCCTCGAGGGAAACTATGTAATTCAAACCACTAGGGAAGGTGTCTCACCTCAGACCTCCAACCCCTGCATGAGATTGAAAACAAAACAGTAGGACAATGGCATATTTATTTACAATTGGACCAAAAAAAGGCATACAGGCATTTTTTTAATTAAAAATAATGATGATTTAAAAAGTCAGAAAAATTGATGATGTTTGAACTCTTTATGAGGTGTCCGTTTCCCATTCCCCCTAAAAAGAGAATCTCTTAGGGGAAAAAAAAAAAATCCAAGATTTGATGAACAAAAGATTCCAAAATCGCTCTCTATTGCTTGGGTTCCCTTCTTTCCAACCTGATGCTTGGTGGATGCTGCTTGGCGCTGCAGTCACTGAGGCAAGATTGAGAACTTCACTGGTTTGATGGGTGAGGCTGGTAGGGCCACCGGGAGACGTGGGGCAGTAAGGGGAGGGACACGTTCCTAGCGTCACCAGCATCCTGAGCTTTGTCTTGTGTTGGGATCCCCACAAGGGCTGGTGCAAGGGTTAGTGGCTGCTACTTGAACTCCAATCCCTGGGTGGATTTGGTCTCTTGTAACTTAAGAGCAAATGTTTGTGACATGCACAGCAGAGCAGAGGTTGGGAAGAACAGGGCTCTACGGAGGAGCCAGGTCAGCCATGTGAGCCCCTTCTTTCTAAGTTGGCTTCTTGTCTATTCCTGGGGGTTGGGGAAAGAATGACAGAACTTACCTTCCATCTTCCTTCTCACAAGCAGTGTTTTGGGTGTCCCCAGAAGGACGAGACAAGAACTCAGGTGTGGGATGGAGGAGATGGGCTGGCTAAAGAACTGAGTATGACCCTGGAGGCCAGAGAGGGCAGGGAGAGAATGCCCAGCCACTCACAGGAGGGGCTCTGTGATCTCTGGGCCTCCTTGTTCTGCCTGAAGTAGGGCAGGGCCCACTACCAGCACACCTTGGAGAGTGGCACCTCCCAGGGAAAGGACCAGGGAGCGATCCTGAGGGTAAGGACCCTAGCAGCCTTGGCCATCCCTTCACAGACACAGACAAGTGGATGCATGGCTTGGGAAATACTTGGCTCCAGATCCAGGGTTTCTTGGCACAAAAAACCCAGTTCACTGCAAGTCTCTTGTCTTCCTCCTTTTTGGTCCAGCAAACTCCAGCTGCTCTGAACAGGGGTGATTCCTACTGTCCGGGGAACCTGGCCCCCAATACTTCCAGGGTATTTTCTTGTAGCAACTAAGACTTGGGTTTGCTTCTGGTGAAAAGATGACCCCGAGGCCTGGCTAGAAACCCTGCCTTGGGCAGCCCTGGGGAGAAGAGGGAGAGAGGGCTGGCAGAGGCTTGCTGGCACTGAGGGTGCTGTCCGGGATGAAGCTGTGCTTTGTCGTGGCCTCAGTGGTGAGGATGAGCAGGGAGAGGCCTGGAAACCTCACTGAAGCCCTGGCGTGTTCTCTTCCAGTTAGTCGTAGGGTAGCCAACAGCCCTGAGGAACTAAGGTGGAGACAGTGACCAAAACCTTATCTTGGTGGATTTATCCATCCTGGATCCATTTGCTAAAACAAAGAAGGAAAAAATCCAAACCACAAATATACCTGAATAAACAGGTCAGAGAGTTCCTGTTGGAGGGAACTTTCTTAGCACTGAAGAAAAGCAACCTACAAAAAAACTCAACCCCCACAGAACTGGAGTAAGATGAAGAAAAATGCAAGATTATCTACAGGCCCTCCCGCCCCCCACGCAGCCCCAGGATCCAGGAACACTGTGCCAGGAGTTACATTCCAAATGAGCAGGAGTTATTTTATTTTGCGTGCCTGCAGTCCCCCACGCAGGGTGGCTTCCAGTCCGAGGATGGAGCGGGCCTGGCTGTGGTCCACTCCAATCAGTCTATCTTCACGGCAGCATAGATCTTACGGACAAACATGTAGGCTGCATAGAAGCCAATGGTGCCCGTGAGCAGCCAGAAGGACAAGACCATGAGGGCCGTGTAGCCAAAGTAGAGGAGAGAGGGGATGAACTCCACGATGTCCAGCTGCAGCCGTGAGCGGAAAGAAGACAGGGTGGGTGCTTAGTGCCAGGTTGCATGGCAAACTGGGGCCCCACCCTCACTGATATCACAGGGAAACTGAGGCCCGGCCAGGGGAAGGGGAGTGTTCCAGTGGGCAGCGAGGGGCAGGCAGAGCTCATAGGCACAGCTCTGTTTAATCTGGACCAGGCCTGTGTATTGCCCTGATGCCCATAGTCTCAGAGGCTAAGGCCACAATGCCACAGGGAGAATGGCCACAGCTGTGGTCATTCCTGGTCCTCCACAGTCCCCAGATCAGTATGGCAACACTCCTGGATGGCTGGAGCAGCAGTCAGGGAGTGGGTGGTAGAGTGGAGGGGCAGGGTGTCCAGATGCCCAGCTTCAGGACCAGGAGCCCTATCAGCCTGCCTCAGCCTCCGTTCCTCTCTTCCCCAGAATGCTTGTCACTTCAGTTAGCATCTCACAGAGATTCTGATCATGAAGCATTCTGGACTCCTTTAAATCGGGTAGAGTTTAGAGGCTGGGCAGGAATGTTGGGGATCTATGTTGTGTTATTTACAAATGGAGCTAATGTGGAACCTTGGTATCAAGATATACCCAGGGCCTGAGTGGAGCCTGTCCCCAGGACTCACAGGCAGACACATGGTCACAGAATGCCAGCAGTCCAGAAGAAAACAGTAAAGAAACAAAGAAAACAATATAGTCACCATTTGAAGCCCTCTCCTAAGCCTAAGGGGTAAAGGTCACATTTTCAGGTTCAGCACCCCCAACTCTTGCTGACCCCTTTTTCTTTGAAGGGACAGGGTCTCCCTCTATTACCCAGACTAGAGTGCAGTGGCATGATCACAGCTCACATCTTCACCCTCCTGGGCTCAAGGGATCCTCCTGCCTCAGCCTCCGAAGTAGCTCAGACTATAGATGTGTGCCATCACACGCAGCTAATTTTTATTTTTTCTAGAGATGGTGTCTTGCTCTGTTGCCCAGGGTGGTCTCAAACTCTTGGCCTTAAGTAATCCTCTCACCTTGGCCTCTGAAAGCACTGGGATTATAGGTGTGAACCACTTGCACCCAGTCTCCACTTCTCCTTATATACATTCTTGTGGCTGGAGGTGGGGGGAGGGGTGGGAGAGGGACAAGGAACAGAACAATGGTAAAAGGAGGCAAGGGACGGAACAAAGAGGAAGAGCTGGAAAGTTCCTCTTTTTATACACAAGGCACTGGGGCTGGAGGAAGAGATTTTTGGAGCAGAGCAAGAAGACTGGAGCAGAAGGGAGGAAGGACAGGAGGCTGCAATGTGATCTCTAGTTTTTGTCTGTCTAACCTTGTTTCTTGTCTTCCCGATGTTTTGAGAAACACACTCAAAACACCTGGTCCTGTTGGGGCCCTCAATCCTAGCACAAAACAGGCTGGGTGCAGTGGTTCACACCTGTAATCCCAGCACTTTGGGAGGTCGAGGCGGGCAGATCACATGAGGTCAGGAGTTCGAGACCAGCCTGGCCACCATGGTGAAACCCCGTCTCCGCTAAAAAATACAAAATTAGTCAGGCATGGTGTGGTGCAGCTGTAACCCCAGCTCCTCAGGAGGCTGAGGCAGGAGAATCGCTTGGACCCGGAAGGCGGATGCTGCAGTGAGCAAGATTGCACCACTGTACTCTAGCCTGTGCTATAGAGCGAGACTCCAACTCAAAAAAAAAAAAAAAAAAAAAAAAATCTTAGCACAAGACTTAGGCCAGTCTGCCCAAATGTGGACCTGGGAAACAGTGAGCACTGGGCGTATCACCTGAGCCAAGCAGCGTATGAGGGTAGATGAAAGACATTCTTTTAGTGCTAGGGCTGCAAAGCTGAGAAGAGTAGACTCGAGGGCTGCCACTGGCCATCTTTCTACTTTGTGAAAAGATCTTGCCTGCAGACTGAGGCCAAAAAAAAAAAGGACGCACAGGACTAAGGTGTGGGCACAGAGCCCTGATATTTTAGAGAGCCTGGGTCTACTATGGTTAAGGCTAGAACTCCAATTTCTTAATCTTTCCAGTTATATCAGCAAATAAATTCTTTTTGCTTAAGCTACTTTTTTTCTTAAGCTACTTTGAATGGAGTTGTAGTCACCTGCCACTTACAAGAGTTCTGATTAATATGGGCTATAGAGGAGGGAGATTAGATTTGTTCTAGATGATCCCAGAATTAAGACTAAGGTATAAAGATGGAAGTCACAGCAGGGAGACTACAGTGTGAATCAAGACCCTGATATTGACAGGAGCTGTCCAGAAAGAATGGGAGTGTTAGGAGCAAGTGTCTTCTCTGTTGCTGGATGTAGCAGAGCAGGGGTCTGTAATCTTTTACTTAAAGGGCCAGATTGTGAATATTTTAGTTTCTGTAGGCCATATGGTCCCTGTAACAACTACTCAAATCTGCCTTTGTAGTGTGAAAGCAGCCATAGACAGATATGTTAACGAATGACCATGGCTGTGTTCCAATAAAAATTTTTAGAAACAGACCTGCTGGCCTGGGGGGCTGCAGTTTGCTGACCCCTGAGCTAGAGAATCATCTGTTGAGACTATTGGAGAAGAGGGGCATGGTCACCGGACCGGAGGCAGGGGTGCAGCTCTACACAAATGATCCTTCCAGTCTTTTCCAACTTGATTGTTTTGGGAAAGGGCATTCTAAGCTTCAATCAACTGATCTACAACTCTATTTTGCAAATAACCCTGGGTGCTAGCAGAGGACTGCTTGCTCTGGGCTCCGTAGACTCAAAGTACAGCAGGTGAGAATAAGTATTAAGTGTTAGTTTTGAAGGTGAGGGGTCCAACAGGGCTCCTCCAAATTCCTCTCAATGGCTCATCTGGCTTGTGTATCATGCATGAATCTAGCAAAACTGTTGTGGGACATCTATATTCCTGCCAGCGCCTCTCTCTGGGGACAATGAGCTCTGTGAGTTTGCCCTAATCAGGTAAGCCTGGCTCCCTCTTATTAATGAACCGCACTTTACCTATGTGGGGTCACAGAGCGAGGAGGGCTCTGAAATGCCTGTGAAACCACTTCCCATCCTTACTCTGCAGGACTGAACAGTACTTGTGTGAAGAAGAGGACACCTGCAGAGACAGGATGCCTGTGGCGCTAAATTTGGGTTCTACTATTCAGACCGTTTCAGCATTTTCTGCTTTGATCTGTATTAACTCCTTTCTACTTTTCTTCTTTCATGCTACCCTTATCTTTTCCTTTTTCTCAAGGTGTTATTAGTCCCTCTCATTTCCTGTGAAAAGCACTGCAGGTGACATACTGCTTTCAAGTCCTGCTTTGGCTATGGCTATACCTCATAAGCTTTATAAGCATTATTCTCATTGTCACATATCCTGATGGCCTTTGTCTCCCAAACATAGAATACAGATTCTTTCTTTCCTAAAAGGATCCATCTTCTAGAGCAGGAACAGTTCTAGGTGGCTTTGGTCCTCCCCATTCTGGGTAGAAAAGGAAGATTCAGGCCCTTGGGTTTTTCTGCCAGTATCCTCCTCCTGACCTTCCTATCCTACGAGGACTAAGAGGACCCTTCAAGGAGGGCAGTACCTTGTTGACGAAATAAAAGATGGCATAAACCAGGACGTAGAATGCAGAGCCCCCGGAAACTAGGAAATTTCTCCACCACCAGCGGTAATCCTGAGGAGGAAACAGAGGAAGGTCACTCCTGTCCTGTGGCAGAATCCCTTCCTGCCAAATTGCACAGTTGCTTGAGGGGCTGAAGACCCTGGTAAGAGCAGTAACATACGGGGAGATGGAAATGTTTCACAGCGTGACTGTGATGGTGCTTCTACAACTGTAAGCATTTCTAAAAACTACAGAACTATGGACAAAGAAGGGTGAACTTTACTGTTTATACCTCATTAAAAAAAATCAACAAAAAAAGTAACATTTCTCAAGCAAATGCTTAGCATGTGGAAGGCACCATTTTTTTAGACAGTCTTGTTCTGTTGCCCAGGCTGAAGTACAATGGTGCAATCTCAGCTCACTGCAACCTCCACCTCCAGGTTCAAGTGATTCTCCTGCCTCAGCTTCCCAAGTAGCTGGAATTACAGATGCGTGCCACCACGCCTGGCTAACTTTTTGTATTTTTAGTAGAAACAGGGTTTCACCATGCTGGCTAGGCTGGTCTCAAATTCCTGACCTCAGGCGATCTTCCTGCCTTGGCCTCCCAAAGTGTTGGAATTACAGGCGTGAGCCACCACTTCCAGCCATTTTTTTTTTTTTTGAGGCAGAGTCTGGCTCCGTCCTCCAGGCTGGAGGGCAGTGGTGCAATCTAGGATCACTGCAACTTTTGCCTCCCAGGTTCAAGTGATTCTGCTGCCTCAGCCTCCTCCTGAGTAGCTGGGAGTACAGGTGCATGTCACCATGTCCGGCTAACTTTTTGTATTTTTAGTAGAGACAGGGTTTCACCATGTTAGCCAGGATGGTCTCAATCTCCTGACCTCATGATCTGCCTGCCTCAGCCTTCCAAAGTGCTGGGATTACAGGCATGAGCCACTGCGCCCAGCTGGCAGGCACCATTCTAAGTGCTATAGATGAATCCACCCATTTAATCTTGAGAGTAGCCCTCTATGTGAGGTCCTCTCACTCACCCCATCACGTGGAGGAGGAACGAAGTTAAGCAACTCGCCCAAGACCCAGATCTACTCATAGAGGAGCCAGGGTTCCAGCCCAGGCTGTTCATTCCAAACCCTGGCTTCACCCATTGTGCCAATGGCTAATTACCAAAGGGAGGCCAGGCCACCCAATGTGCCTGTTGGAGAAACTACTACTGCAGTGGACCTAGCACTGGCAAATCTACTGTCCTTTCATCTAGCTCTGGTGAGTGCCCCACACAACTAAGCTGGAAGGTATCTCATTAGCCCCAGGGTACAACTGAATACATGGAGGCTGAGAGAGGCACAGCAACGTACTGGCCCAAGAGCTCAGAGCCAGAAACAGGGGCCACATGAAGAGCCCAGACTCAGCTTCTCTGCAGAGCCTTACTAACCCATTCAATGCTGTATCCAGTTTCCCTTCCCCCACCTCCTGGCCCCGCTCTCCTCACCTCTGCACACAGCTGGAAGTACACCATGACGATGCTGATTTGTGAACAGGACACCACCAGGATGATGAAAACAAGGAACAGGAAGCCAAAGAGGTAATAGAACTGATTCTCCCAGATTGCCTGCGGACACACAGTGGGCCTTCAGCTAGCTTGCCCACCCTGCTCCTCTTCCCCTGGCATACCAACCTATCCCCAGGGCAGGAGTGGAGACATCATCATGACACCATCAGGGCCTGTGGGCCTGGCAGGTGGCTCTGGCCTCTCCTCCCCAGAGCAGGGGGTGGGCCACGCTGTCCTTAGGGAATGGCTGGGCTCGACTGACCCAGCAGCCTGAACTGGACCCCAGCCTGAACTCAGCAGCTTATAGAAAATAATGATTCTCATCCAAATCAAAATTATAGAGCAGCCACCACCATGCAAGCAGCTTACCAAGTGCAAGGCCTTGTGCCACATGCCTCATATACAATTGCTACATGTGTGTGTCTATGAAGGCGTGGCCTGGGAGAATTAAGAAAGTCAAGAATCAGAGAAGCTGGTAACTGGCCCAGAGTCACACAGATGAAACAGAGGGGGCCTCCCTGGTTGGTGCACATGGGCTTGGGCACCATGGGCAGCCAACACCTCCTCTGACTCTTCTCCCAGGCAAACCTGTGTGGGTGAGGTGGTCTCAGCAGGGAGGGGCTGGACACTACTCTAGAATAGCAGATACATGTCTGGTACTGACTTGGTACAAAGTACCATCTGTGCTGGGCCCTGAGCTGGGTCAGCCATGCTTATATGGCTCTGAAAGGTCTTCCTACCAACTTTCATGTTGGCACTCTTAGGGAGGAATCATCATCACCACTACAATAGCATTTCCTGAATGCCAAGCACTTTTACAATGACTCATTCCAAATTCACAATGACCCTGACAAGCAGGAATCATTCCATCCACTCTCCTAGGAGCTGTGAGTAATACAGAGAGGTAAAGATGTGCAAGAACCCAGAAATGAAAGCAGATGCAATGATGCCATTAGTCATGGCGGTGAATGACTGAAGTATTACTGAGGCAGCTTCTGTTTATCGAGCCCTTTCCACACACCAGGCCCCATGCACACTGCATATCTCATTTAACTGTCTTTTTTTTTTTTTTTTTTTTTGAGACAAGAGTCTCACTCTGATGCCCAGGCTGGAGTGCAGTGGCACTATCTCTGCTCATTGCAACCTCTGCCTCCCAGGTTCAAGCGATTCTCCTGCCTCAGCCTCCCCAGTAGCTGGGACAACAGGCATGTGCCAGCATGCCTGGATAATTTTTGTATTTTTTAGTAGAGACAGGGTATCACCGTATTGGACAGGCTGGTCTCAAACTCCTGACCCCGTGATCCACCTGCCTCAGCTCCCAAAATGCTGGAATTACAGACATGAGCCACTGCATCTAGCCTCATTTAACTTTCATTGCTGCCCTGAGAGAGGAGGCTGTTATCTGATTTTAGGGTGAAGAATGGGGCTCGGAGAGGTGAAGTGGCCCATCTGAAATTTCTCAGGCAGTAGGCGGCAGAGCACCCGAGTGGAGTGCGAGAGACCCAGCTAGCATGGGTGGAGGGGCAGGGGAGGCATGAGTACTCACACTGAAGATGAAGAAGAGCTCGATGAACATGGCGCCGAAGGGCAGGATCCCAGCCATGAGGATGCTGCCGCAGAACGAGAGGTTGACACTGTTAGAGACCAGCCCATGAGGAAGCCCCGAGCTCCCTCCCAAGCCAGCATGAAGAGAGAGCGCCTGCATGAGTGTGGTGGTGCTAATTCTTCTGGCATGTTTCTGTACTATTAGAATCTCTTGAGAGGTAGGCAGGGTGGGCATTATTCTCCCCATTTTATAGATTGGAAACTGGTGTGCAGAAAGGTGGGGTGACTTGCCCAAGGTCCCAGTGATGGTCCTAACTTGTCTCACCATACCCTTCCGTCCTTCCCCTTCCTTGTCCTGGCTCCTCGGATGACACTATGTCTGCCTGCAACCTGGTCGTCTTCATCTTGGAGTGAAGCTAAGCTTTCATGAACTCTGTTAGAGCCAGCTGAAGCGGCAGGAACTCTGGTCGCTGCACCCTTCCGGGGAGGGTACCCTCTTCCGTGTCCCCTTGCTCTTGCCCCCGCCAGAAGACTCACCCCACAAATCGGTTCATGTACC
Organism: Saguinus oedipus; assembly: GCA_031835075.1. Taxonomy (NCBI): domain Eukaryota; kingdom Metazoa; phylum Chordata; class Mammalia; order Primates; family Cebidae; genus Saguinus; species Saguinus oedipus. Next base: position 25,882,453 of record CM063173.1, on the reverse strand, counting down.
ACCGCTGCTCAGGGATCTGCCGGGGAATCTGGTTGGTGCGCACAGGGTTGTCATATGGCTGCTTTCGGAAGCCGAAGTAGTAGCCCAAGTAGACGAGGGGTAGGGAGATCCCGAACCACATGCACAGCAGAGCCACCATGGTGGGAAAGGGCACCTGTGGACACGGCGCCATGAGGCCCCCACGAGGCCCCGATGCCCAAGACGGGGCTGCGCAAGGGGGAGGGGAGCTTCTGGGCTCCACGGAAGGAGAAGCAACTTGTGCAGCAGAGCCAAACTCCCTGGCCCGACCACAGGGCTCCTGGCCAGAATCTCTTGGGGTTGACTCCCTGTGAAGAAGGCACCTCAGCATCCCAGAGGAGCTTGCCATCCAGGGAGGAAGTGGGGGAGGAACAGGAAGGAAGGGACTGAGAATGTGAAGAGGAGATGAACAGGTCAAAATGAAGAGATTACATGTGACACATTATGTGAAGAAAAGAAGGGAAAAACTAAATTGTACAAAGTGCTCCCAATCTTGTTAGAATAAAACTCCATGATATACTATTAAGTGAAAAAGCAGGCTATAAAACTATGTGTATAGAAGGATTCCATTTTAATAAAAATACAACATAGTTGGTCCTCTGTATCCATGGGTTCTGCATCCATGGATTTAATCAACTGTAAACAGAAAATGTTCCACAAGTGGGTGCAGTAGCTCATGCTTGTAATCCCAGCCCTTGGGGAGGCCAAGGGAGGTAGATCACTTGAGGTCAGGAGTTCAAGACCAGCCTGGCCAACATGATAAAACCCAGTCTCTTCTACAATTACAAAACAAAAACTTAGCCAGGCACAGTGGCGGGCACCTGTAATCCCAGTTACTCAGGAGGCTGAGGCAGGAGAATCATTGGAACCTAGGAGGTGGAGGTTGCAGTGAGCTGAGGCTGCACCACTGCACTCCAGCCTAGGTGACAGAGTGAGAGAGTGAAACTTTGTCTCAAAAAAAAAAAAAAAAAAAAAGTTAAAGAAAACATCCAAGGGGAAAGAAACAACAATAACAAAAAACCAACAAAATAAGCTGGGCACAGTGGCTCACTCCTGTAATCCCAGCACTCTGGGAGGCCTAGTGGGCAGATCACTTGATATCAGACTAGGCAACACAGTGAGACTGTATCACTTCAATTTTTGTTTTTAAATAGCTGGGTGTGGTGGTGGCGCCTTTGTCCCAGCTACTCAGTGGGGCTGAGGTGGCAGAATCACTTGAGCACAGGAGGCAAGAGGTTGCAGTGAGCTGTGATCACACCACTACACTCCAGCCTGAGCCACAGAGTGAGACCCTGTCTCAAAACACAAACAAACAAAAAAACAATAAAATAAAATACGAATTAAAAAAATACAGTGTAACTATTTACATAGCATTTACATTGTGTTAAGTATTTTAAGTAATCTAGAGAAGATTTAGAATATACAGGATGAGTGTAGGTTATACATAAACACTATGCCACTTTATATATGGGAATCGAGCATCCTTGAATTTTGGTACCTTCAGGGGTCCTAGAACCAATCCCCTATGGATACCAAGGGAAACTGTATTTATTTATATTTGTGCCTGGAAAGGCTTATACCAAAGAGCTAATAATACTTCCTTAGATGGGATATGGAGCATTAGAACTAATTTGTCATTTTCTTCCTTATCCTCTTCTTGACACTTAATATGTTTCTATAAGAATCAAATAAAAGAATATATATTATTTATATATTATATATAAAGTGTTAGAATAGTACTTATTACAAAGCAAGCACCATATAAATATATATAAATCTTTGCTGTTATTTTATAAATTTTAAATAATGTAATTATTTTTTAAGTATATCTATAAAAAGGAAAAAAGAAAGAACATATGTATTAAAGATCTACATGTATTTATCTCCGGGTGAGTAAATTTGGGGTTAAATTTCTTCTTTAACCCTTCTGTACTTTCCAAAATTTCTACAATGAGTGTTTATAATGAGCAGTTGGTAGCTGGGAGGAAAATGCTCAAAGAGAGCATTTTAAAGGTATAAAAAAGAGGAAGTGAGAGGAAGGGCATGACTCCGTCTTGAGAGTGGCTTCCTAAGTTGCTGGGAAAAACCCCCTCCTCTGGCTGCCTGGACCTCATGCAAGGACCTTTACGGCCACCCCCAGGTGGAGGGCAAGTGGCTCTACCTGCTAAAGGCTAGGATGGCAAATGTCTGCCCCATCTCAACTGCAGTCCTGCTAATTGACCAAGACCCCATTTCCCCTCCCTGCAACTGAGTTCAAAATCCTACTCTGTGTCTTGTGCAGCTGCTAGTAACATATTGGATTGGGCTGGCAGTATCCTCACTCTAAGGATAATACAACCTGATCCTTCATTTCCTCTCTCCTCTACCTCCAGGGGCTGGTGCTGGATGGAGGGCAAGGACACTGAGGACAGGCTTGCTTCGGGATGCTGACAACTCACACTGGGCAGTTCACTCTTGGTTAAGACAAAGGGAAATTCCCCAGTTGGCCCCTGGGCTGTGGAAACATCCTTTAGAGAAGTGGGCTTGGGCCGCTGTCTGAAAGAACTCACAGGAAGACCAGGACCAGGGCATGGAAGACCAAGGGCAGGGCTGGGGAAACCCCAGCTGGTCGTCGGCCCTCATGGCTGGGAACATAACTTTGGGGACTCAGAAAAGGGAAGGGAATGGCAGGAAGTGGCCTTTGGGACTGTGGCTGAGTGCGGCTGGCCCTCGCTTGGTGGGGAGGGGCTGAGAGGGTAGTGGAGGCACTTACCGCTCCTGATGAGTGCTTTCCCCAGATGAAGCAATTCAACACGAAGCAGATGCCAAAAACCACACCAGGGTACAGAGTTGCTGTCTGGAGCAAGAGAAGCCAGGCTGAGGAGCAGCATCCAGGGAGCTCCCCAACCTGTCCCAGTGGGGCCCCCAGACCAGAAGCTCTTGAGCCCTCCTTGTCTTTCAGACTCAGCTCAGGCATCGTTCCTTCCAGAAAGTATTCCCTGACCCTCAGACTGGGCAGGACTCTGTTCTATGCCCTCTCAGGTCCCTAAAACTGCCCCTTGTTGCTCTCATCCCAGTTTGAAATTACATATTTTGGCTACCTGATCATATCCATCTATCCCCAAAAGACTGTGAGCTCCTTGGGAGAAGTGTATCTACCTTGTTCTCTGATGTACTCTCATCGCTGAGGACCCAGCAACTACTCTGGTTGGGAACGGTGGCTCACCAGCACTTTGGGAGGCCGAGTTGGGCAGATCACCTGAGCTCAGGAGTTTGAGACAAGCCTAGCCAAAATGGTGAAACACCATCTCTACTAAAAATACAAAAATTAGGTGGGCATGGTAATACATGCCTGTAGTCCCAGCTACTCGGGAGGCCGAGGGTAGAGAATTGCTTGACCTGGGAGGCGGAGGTTGCAGTGAGCCAAGATGGCGCCATTGCACTCCAGCCTGGGTGACAGTGAGACTCTGTCTCAAAAAAAAAACACAAAAAAAGAAATGGTAACTATTCAATAAATATATATATTGAGTAGTATATACATATGTGTGTGTGTATATATATATATGTATGTGTATATATGTGTGTGTGTGTGTGTGTGTGTGTATACATACATATATATATTTTTTTGCGATTTCCAGAATCACTTGAGCTCAGGTGTTTGAGAACAGCCTGGGCAACATGGTGAAACCCTGTCTTTACAAAAAATTAGCCAGGTGTAGTAGTACGCACCTGTGGTCCCAGCTACTTGGGAGGCTGAAACAGATGGATCGCTTGAGCCCTGGAGGCAGAGGCTGCAGTGAGCCGAGTCACACCACTGCACTCCAGCATGGGTAATAGAGCGAGACTCTGTCTCACACACAAAAAAACAAAAAACAACCTTAGCAAAACACATGTCTGGGCTCCAACCCAAACTGCTTAGAAGGATGGTGATGCTCTGAGTCTTAGGAGTGGCAGATGCTGGGCTCCTGTGTACCTCGTCTCACCTAACTCTCCCTGCAGTCTGGAAGGCAAGTCTGTCATTATTCCTTTATACCCAGTCTCCTGAGGGTGTAGCAGAGGTATAAACCCAGGCAGTCCAACCCCAGAGCCCACGCTCCTACTGCAGTGTATTCTAGCTTCAGAATCTCTTGGGTGGGGTTGAGGCATAGGGATTTTAGTCTAGTCAATGCCCCAGAGTTACCGTTGAGCCTTTTTCTTCTGTTTTCTTCAGAGACAGGGTCTCACTCTGTCACCCAGGCTGGAGTGCAGCTCACTGCAGCCTTAAACTCCTGGGCTCAAGTGTTCCTCCCACCTCATCTGCCTGAATAGCTAAGAGGCACATGCCACCACATCCAACTAGTTTATTTTTTGTAGAGACAGGGTCTCACTGTGTTGCCCAGGCTGGTCTCAAATTCCTGGGCTCAAGTGATCCTCCTGCCTTGGCCTCCAAAGCACTCGACTGATTACAGGCGCAAGCCACCACAACTGGCATGAACCTTCTTGCCACACTGTGATCACCAGGCCAGGGACTGCTGTGGTGGCCTGAGCATCCAGGTGGGTCACTGACCACAATGATCAAGGCCCCTCTGTTACCTGACACTCAACCTCCATTGCCAGTTTCATCTTTGGCTTATCGCTCTGTACTCAACAACTGGTCACTGCTCCTGCACTTTCCCGTCTCTGGGCCTTTTTGCATAGGTCATCAACACCTCAGAGGATCCATTTCCTGAGGGCTGATGCTGTACCAAGGTCCTTAGGAACAGTTAACTCTAACTATCCTCATTGGAGAGATGGGAAAACTGAAGCTCAGAGGGCTGTTGAAAGTTATCAACCAATGAGTCAGACTAGGATCTAGGCCATTCCAAAACCTTAGGCCCCTCTGCTCGCTGCGTCCCTTCATCTGAAATCCTCCTCAAGGCCTGGCTCAAAGGTCACTTCCTCCCTTCCTTTGTGTTCCTGCATGACTCTGTTGTGTAGCAGAGAATTCCTCATTTGCTTTCCTGGCTAAAATTTACTGACTGGGCATGGTGCTAGGTACCAAGGGTAAGAATAGGAAAAAAAAACTCCAGGGAGAAAGGCAGACCCCTATGTGGAGAACACCACACCTGCCCCTACTTAGCTCTGCCAAGTGCTACTTAGGTTTCTTGAGGGCTCTGCCAGACTCAGGGTAGGAGGTAGGGGAGGTGGCAGCCTCCAGAGGACTGATGTAGGAGCTAAAACTTAAAAGGATGAGCCAGGTGAGAAGAAAGGGTGGTGTGGCCCAGGCAGAGGGGATGGTACAGGCAAGGCCATAGGAGAGTACACTGCCTTGGGCTGTCGGAAATGATCCCTGTGGAGAGGCACCAGGGAAGTGTCAGAATCTTGCAGGGAGACCACAGAGGGCCAAGTGAGAGGCAAAGATGTCTGAATCCAGGCCAGAGCCTTGAAGATGCAGAGATGAGGGTGGGTGGGGGGTGGAATTCACAGAACATTCATGGAACATTTGTTAGGAAGACCTTTAGCACTTGATGTCTGAGAAGGAACTGCCCGCATGAGGGAGGAGGACAGGCAGCTCCAGGTTTCTGGCTTGTGGGGACCTGGATGAATGATGGGGTCATTAGATGCAAGGGGTGGTCTGGGGAAAAAGACTGGGTTTGGTGTGGGACCCATCGAGGGAAATCCTGGAGAGTATCTAGAAACCTCACCAGGGAAGAATCTTGCCAGGAGGGAGTGATGGGTTTTACTCCTTTCTAGATCCCTGGCTCTTGGCATATGGTGGCCAGAGAAAAATGCTCCAATCATCAAGAATTCAGGAAGCTTTCTCTGATCCTTCCAAAATAGTCACAGTCACAGCTTTTCTCTACTGAGGGTTTACTTTGTACAGAGGTGTGGCAGCCAGAGCTGATACAGCCTAAACTCTCCTTGAGCTTTTGACAGCGGTGAGAATGGTTTCAGAATGCTGGGCCCAGAGACTTCTCCGAGTGTGGGCACCCAAGAGTCTTCCTAGTCCTCCAAGGGACTCACCCGCTCTGGGAGAAGGGGCTTGGGGCTTCTGGGAGGCGAGGTCAATCTCCAGACCCACTCTGGTTTCTATGGTCTTTTCTGCTGCCAAGAACTCTCCTCACCTCCAGGAGGCCAGAGAAGGGCAGGAGCCCTCACTGAAGAGAAACACAGGCACCGGTCTGGAAAACGGGCTGACAGGAACTTGGGCCTGGCCTTTTCTGGCCTAGATCGTTAATTCCCTCTTTACTCTGCTGGCCAGGGTGTTCTCTCAGCTGCCCTGCTATTCTAAATCCTGTTTCTTCTCTTGCTTGAACCATCAGACAATGTAGGCTAAAAATTATCTAAGTTCAAATCCCTCATATTACAGATGGGGCAGTGGAGGCCCTAGGAGGTGCTGCTGTGAGCCTGCGGGGAAGAGCCCAGGATTCCTGCCCCTGGGTCTGCTCTCCTTCTGCTACCTCTTGCTGCTGCTCAGCTTCTGCCCAAAAAATCCCCACCAGGGCCTGCCTACCTCCTCCTGAGGAGCCCAGGAAGAAGCTTCTCAGCTTCCCACCAAACATCAGAGAAGGTTTAGGACACTCACACAGAAGGCTCCTTTCTTCCACCGATGGCCTTTTAGAGTGCGGTACAAACGGCCAGCAGAAAATCCGCCAAACACCCTGTGGGAAAATGGCAAGAATCCACACCAAGGGGACCCATCAGCTGGCGTGGAGAAGGCCTGTGCCGCCCAGGGACAGGCGGCCCACTCAGACACACCTACCCCATGAACATGAAGAGGAAGCAGGCTGTGGTCATGAGAGCTCCCCGGCTGGAGGGCGACAGCATCCCAAGCATGGCCACGACTGTGGAGGGAGGGAGGGCAGAAAAAGGCAGGGTGGCTGATCACCAGGCCCCCTAGTCCCAGCCCCAGCCCCAGCCCCAGCCCCATCTTGGACAGACTGACAGGAGGACCCCTGGGCAGATGAGGCTCCTCCTCCCTTGTCTTCTCAACAGCATAGTCCCCTGCCCTCTACAGGACTGGGTCTTAGCTGGGGTTCAGAGGGGTGCAGCAGCTGCTGGGCCTTGGTTGGCCAAATCTTAACTGCAGCTTCCAGTCCAGTGAGCACTTGCAGTGAGTCAGGTGCTGGGCTGAGGGCACCACAAATGCCAGTTCTCTGAACGTAGCTTGCCAACTCTGCAGGGTGATTACTTTCCCCATTTCTCAGATAAGGAAACTGAGGCTCACAGATGTCAAGTGGCCTGTCCAAGGTCACAAAGCTTACAGGCATGAGGCTAAGATGCAAGTCTAGGCTGACTGACTCCAAAGCTGTCTAAAACTACTATATATTAGTGAGGTTTTTTGTTAAAGAAAAAAATACTTGATTTCAATCTTGATCCTGGTACAGAGTTTGGGTAAGTCACTTAGCCTCTAACTACAAAAGGAAGCCAATTTGATAGCAGGGATGTGTGGCTTCACTGAGGAAAAGACATGGTGGGTTCTGTAAATGGCTGTGAGGTGAATCACCAGTCCTGGGCTGAGGCTGTTGCTAAAACAGATGGCCTGTCTGGCCCAGAGATACTGACATGCCCACTTGGTAACAGGAGGTTGGCTCCCTTTCTCCAGAGAGGGAAGCCCACCCTTCTCTCCTTGAGGCACATGGAAGAGGAGGCCATGCCACCCATGCCCAGCCCTGCTGGGCCCACTCACAGATGACGATGAGGATCATACAGAACAGCTGAATCCCTGAGCCCAGCAGGGAGCTGAGGATCATGGGGTACTGGGGTGGCCTGAAGACGTCGCCATGTACCAGCTTCCACCCAGACTCCTCCATGGTGTCTTCCTGTAGTGAAGGGTCAGAATGAGGCTGGTTGAGGATGGAGGCAGCTCCTGCAGAGACCACCCCCAGGGTAACACCTGACACCCTTAGTGTCAACCGGCACTGCTCTGACACAGGAGAGTAAGTGATAGGAGAAAGTGCTTATCTGAAACTGTCACATGAAAAGGAGGCCACAAACCTGATGCCTGTAGCTGCATAAAAGGAAAAGCTCCCCAAATTCCACAAACCTCGCTTGTGGGAAAATAATGTAAATACCTCAACTCTCTAAAATGTTAACTGTAATAGGTCTTGGGTGGTGATATTTGGAATCAATTCATTTATTTTTTTCTGATTATAAAAGAAATATATACTCTTGGTTGGGCATGGTGGCTCACACCTGTAATCCCAGCACTTTGGGAGGCCGAGGTGGGTAGATCACAAGGTCAGGAGATCGAGACCATCCTGGCCAACATGGTGAAACCCCATCCCTACTAAAATACAAAAAATTAGCTGGGCATGGTGGTGCATGCCTGCAGTCCCAGCTACTCAGGAGGCTGAGGCAGGGGAATCTCTTCAATCTGGGAGGCGGAGATTGCAGTGAGCTGAGATTGAGCCTCTGTACTCCAGCCTGGGCAACAGAGCAAGACTCTGTCTCAAATAAAAAAAGAAAGAAATATATACTCTTCTTTGTGTAATAAAAAAAGTAAAAATTTGGTATGTAGCATGAAATTCAAATGAATAAAAATACATATTATAGAAAATTTAAACAGAAAGGTATCAAAATAAAATGACTGATACTCTCACTCAATAACACTGTTTTGATATAATTTCCTTATTCTCTTATGTATATATAATGTGTACATGTTTTAAACAGTAACACTGGGATCATACTATGTACTTTGTTATTTTCAGATGGTATTTGTGAACATTTCCTCTGTTATTTTCAGATGGTATTTGTGAACATTTCCTCATGTCAGTAAATGCTCTTTGACATTTTATTTCTAGACCAAGTATTGGTGTTTTGAATCTTGCCTTAGAAAAATTATAAAAGAACTGCTGTGTAAAGCAAGTTGCCTGTTTTAGTTCTTTTTTGTTTTTGTTGAGACGGGGTCTCCCTATGCTGCCCAGCTGGTCTTGAACTCCTGGGCTCAAGTAATCCTCCTGCCTTGGGCTCTCGAAGTGCTGAGATTATAGGCGTGAGCCACCATGCTCAGCCTATTTTCCAGTTCTTGATATTCACTGTTAATTACTTTTCAGAAAACTACCAACTTACACTTCCATGGGTGGTACTGGAAGGTGCTTGCCTCATGTTAACCCTGCCAACAATTAGTACTATCTAACAAAAGAAAAAAAAAATTCACCTTCGCAGGATAATTATAATCCAAGTAGCTGGGATTACAGGCTCCCGCCACCATGCCCAGCTAATATTTTTATTTTTAGTAGACACAGGTTTTCACCATATTGGTCAGGCTGGTCTAGAACTCCTAACCTCAAATTACCTACTGTGCTCGACCTAGTCTTTTTTTTTTGAGACAGAGTCTTACTTTGTTGCCCAGGCTGGAGTACGGTGGTACAGTGGGGCGTTCTTGGCTCACTGCAATCTCCGCCTTCCAGGTTCAAGTGATTCTCCTGCCTCAGTTTCCCAAATAGCTGGGATTACAGGTGCACGCCACCACACGCGGCTAACATTTGTATTTTTATTAGAGATGGGGTTTCCCCATGTTGGCCAGGTGGGTCTTGAATTCCTGACCTCAGGTGATCTACCTGCCTCAGCACCCACAAAGTGCTAGGATTACAGGTGTGAGCCACCACGCCTGGCCCTGACCTAGTTTTTTTTTTAAATGAAGAGATTTTATGTGAATTCTTTAAAATCATATAAAGAATTGATTTTATGATTTTAAAGAATCAATTCTTTAAAATTTTAAACTGAGCCACTTTTTCAAGTTTGTTGCAGATATTGTTTTGCTGTTGTGGCCTTCTGTTTTGTTTATGTACTTGACTTGGCTGCCTGTCCCCCCAAGTCCCCATGGAGGTTCTGTATTTTAAGAAACAGTGTGTTAAGTGTACAGATTTTATTTATGCATAATTTAATGGGGTCTGTAAATACTGGTGCACTTCTTACAACTTTTTTGAGACATGGGATCGAATTTTAATATTAACTTTGAATGGTGATGGGGTAATCTACAACGCACCGGAAGGTTTTATTCATATATATATACAGGGTATTGAGAATTAAGAGGATGCTGGGCTATGTTCTTGGCTTGGAAGAGTCTATTTAATTGAAGCTCTCTGTTCAGAAAGCAGTAACTTTGTGTCTCGTTCCTATTGGGCTGCTCCTAAGGTGAGTGTGCAGTACGGTGTGTGTGGGTGAAACGAAGACTCGGAATGGAACTCTGCCTGTAAATGTTCCCCAAATAATTGTGTGTATGATATCTGTACAATAAAACTATTCTCATTAGAATCTGTGAAAAAAAAAAAAAATTTTGTTATTTTTCCAGGTGGTCCCAATGACACATAACCAGTAGTAGCAACCATCAATGTATGACCATCTGTTATGATAGAAGTACTTGTGCTCTGTCATATAGCTTTTTTACCAACTGTGAAGGCCACCTGCTAGCCCTCATTTTTCACTGATGACAGCTGCACAAACATTGAATTTTGTGACCTGCTTAGGTATTTCTTTCTTCTCAGCTTTAGTAATTACTTTACTTGTATCCCCTAAAAAGATACCAGTTTCTAGGCTTACTTTCAATATGGCAGACCTGGTAGTTTCAGATTAGTTATAATATACAGTAGGTTCACAATTTTTAACGTCAAATCAATCAACTATTCTTTCTGTGATTTCTTCCACTGTTTTTATGCTTCAAAATTAGAAAGGGCATTCCTATCACTTTGGGTGAATAAAACTTTTTTCCTTACTTTTTTAGTATTAAACTTTTAGTATTAAAAGTATACTAAACTGTTTTAGTATTTTGAGGTTTCTGCTATGAGTGATAATATACATGCACATGCATGAACCCATGCACACACACGGTCCTCTTGCTAGACTGCCCTCCCTGTCCAACTTCACCCCTCCCCAGCCAAGACCTCGTACAATGTCATCCTCCTTGTTGTAGTTGGCGATGTCCTTCCGGAGGGTCCGAATGATAATCATGCTCAGGATACCTGAAACAGACGGGTATGAGGATGAGAAGTAGGTGCTGCCAGCAAGCCCATGCTCTATGCCTCCTGGACATGGTGTTTTACTAGGCCACAGCTGGCATGTATGGCTTGCTCCATTATGAACTGGCTATGCAGCCACCTCAGGGCCTCTTCTGGGGAGCTCCACTCCAGCTACCAGTGGGGAACAGCACAGAGTGTGGAGGTGGGGAGGAAAGGGCTGCTGGGATGGGTAGGGGCATCCTGGGGAGAGAAGCATCCCAGCTCTTCCGTGGTGTGGTCCTACCAACTTCTCAGCTTGTCTCTCCCAGGCCCACCTGTGGCTCCACCTCTGGCTATCTTCTGCTTCAGTTACGGTTCCCAGCCTCACTGCAACCTCACTGTGTGCCTTTCTTCAGGCTATCCTCTTTGCCCAGAATGGCCCGCCCTGCCCTGACTGACTCCGACTCATGCTTCAAGACTCACCCTGGGCATCTTCCCTTCCCAGCACCCTGATCAGTAGAGAGCTACCCCTGGCCTCACTTGTACTTTCCTGTTTCCCTGTCTAGGTAGCACTGGAGTGGTTAAAAGAACGGACCATATGACCTTGAGTTCACTTAACATTTTCAGGCTTGTTCACAGAGCTTCAGGGATTGAAATGTTAGTGCTTCTCATTATAGCAAAACCATCAGTGTCATTCTACCCTGCCTACCACCCTCTCACCACCCGGCTTCTCGCTAAGCCTATCTCACTGCATGACCATGATCCCTGCTGGCACAGACTTTTCCCGGGTCTCTGACTGGCTCCTTTTCCTCATAAAGACAGATCTTCCCCAAAGAGCCTTTGTACTTTCCTCAGCTGTTGTGTATTTGGCCACCCTGTTTATCTGCTTCATAGAACGTATCATTATCTGGAATTCCACTACTTATTTGCTTTTTGTTTCTCTCTCGCCACTAGAATATACACTGTCACAGTAGAGACTGGGTCGGGCTTGTTCACACCATATCCCCAGCATCTGGCAAAGTGCCTGGCACAGAATGAGCAGCAACCTCTTGTTGAATGAATCAATGAATGTGTGGAGGATGTGGTGTGTCTGTCCTTCACAAATGAGCTCTCCAGAGTTCTAGAGCTCTTTAGAGTTGAATCTTGTTCACCTAGGTACACTTGATGCTTAGCAGAGCCCTGATATCTGTTTTTGACCTACACTTGGCCCTGAGAACACCCTGTAAGTCCACCATACATGATGTGATGTCAGTCCCTCAACCCCAACCCCTGTCCCCTTTCCTTCAACCCACAGATCTCTCACCTGACAGGAAGAAGACCACAACAACGGAGTTAATGATAGAGAACCAGTGAATCTGGACATCGCTCATGGTCAGGTAAGTGTCCCAGCGAGAGGCCCACTTGATGTCACTTTCCTGGCAGGTGGGAGGAAGCACTCAGTCAGGCCTCCTGCTGGAGAATCTGACACAGACCAGAGCCCTCCTCCCCTGCCCATGAGCTCCAGCCCCTTCTCACCTCCCAGTGGACAGAGTAGGTGAAGTACAGCTGATTCTCCTTGGTAGGGTCAATTTCTTGGGGTGAGGAGTTGGTACCCTCGGGTAGAGTGCATGAGCTCTTCTCATCTGCTTTGAGGTCTGAGAGACACAAAGACTCAGTCTGTTCCTGCGGTGGCCAGTGCCACTGCCCAAGGGCTATTCCAGGGGCTGCCCTTGAGGCTGCCTGTTGTGGGGACCCAGCCACCAGGGTCTGAGTGGAGATTGGAAGCACAATGGGCAAAAATGGGTTAAAAATTTTTTTTTTAAACCTTATTTTTTTAGAGACAGGGTCTTGTTCTGTCACGCAGGCAATGGCAATCATAGCTCACTGCAGCCTCAACCTCCCAGGCTCAAGTAATCCTTCTGCCTCAGCCTCCTGAGTAGCTGGGACTACAGGCATGTCACCACACCTGGCTAATTTTTTGTAGGGACAAGGTCCTGCTATGTTTCCCAGGCTGGTCTTGAACTCCTGGCAATCCTTCTGTCTTGGCCTCCCAAAGCATTGGGATCAGGTATTAGCCACCATGCCTGGCCAACAGTGGTTTTTGAAAATTTCTCCCCAGAGCCCTGACTTTCCAAAGGTCCTTGGGGCTGCAGAGAGGACTGTGCATGGGGGTAAGAGGGTCCAAGTTTGGAGTTCCTCCCTGAGTCAGTGTTCCTTCACTCAACTCAAACATTCACCTACTATCCAGCCAGTCCCATTCAACACAAAACCTTGATTCATTCCATCGTGCCTACTTACTCATTTAGTCTATCTCTAAAGTCCTGGCACTTTTGTAATCAATCATTCAGATGTTTCCTCCATCCATTTGCTCATTTGTTCATCCTGTTATCCATCCACTCATTCAACCAACAAACTTATAGTAAGCACCAACTATGGGCCAGGTACTGTGCTGGGTGCATAAGATAAAATAGAAAAGGGGACAAGGAGACTCTTAAGCTCTAAGAGCCAGTAGGGGAGCAGATGGCCTCAAAACTATCACATACACAAACACAGAACTGCACTTGGGACGCTCCCAGCAGGAGATGTGCTAGAGAGTTCTTGAAGGGCAGGATCAATATGGGGCTTTTATTTTTTGAGATGGAGTTTCGCTCTTATTGCCCAGGCTGGAGTGCAATGGCGTGATCTTGGCTCACCACAACCTCCACCTCCCAGGTTCAAGTGATTCTCCTGCCTTAGCCTCCCGAGTAGCTGGGACTACAGGCATGTACCACCACACCTGGCTAATTTTATATTTTTAGCAGAGATGGGGTTTCTCCATGTTGGTCAGGCTGGTCATGAACTCCTGACCTCAGGTAAGCCGCCCACCTTGGCCTCCTAAAGTGCTGAGATCACAGGCAGGAGCCACTGTGCCTGGCCTATGTTTGGGACTTCTGTGTCTAATTTTGTTTAAACACTAAGTTCCGTAGTTTAAAAAAAAAATCCAAATACCACCAACATGGTCAAAAGGCTGGGTATGCTGCTTAACTGAAAAGCATACTATGGTGATCAAGGGCCAAGAGGTGAGGCAAAGCTGAACCAGCTCCTATGAGGCCCACCAGGACTGTGCTGGGCTCTCAAACTCCTGCATACCTGTGGATACTGGGCAAAGTTTAGTCTATGCCAATCACTCACACAGAGGGAGAGGACTGAAGAAACCTGCTGCCTGCCAGCTTTGTCTATATCCTGGCCCCTTGTTCTCAACCCAAGATGAGCTAGCTGGTTCTTGTGAGGAAGCCCACAAAGCCCCATCTTGCTGTTTGGTCTTGGCCAAGTCACTAGCCCCTTTTGAGCCTCTAGTTCCTCATCTGTAATCACCAGTACCTCCTGAGGTTGCTGGGAAGGGGCAAACTAGTAAGGTGTCAGCCCACAGCTGTCAGGTCTCCCCCACCCCCACCTTCTCTAATGGGAAAACCATGATCCTACCTTGGCTGGAGCCATATGCCACACCTGAGCCCATCAGCCAGCTCAGGAGGGAGAAGAGTGTGAAGACCCTGGGTGGAGAAGCCCAGGCCCATCCAGCCCTGCCCTTCCGGCCACACCTCCCCACTCACCCTCCAGCCTGATGCTCTGGGGAATCACCTCGAAGCGGACGACACGGTATGTGTGCTCCTGGTCCTCTTCCATGTCCTCCCGGTGGTAGTAAAGGATGAACGAGAGGTGGTTGTGCAGGTAGATCTGAAACGCAGCAATGGAGAGAGCAAAACAGAACATCACTCAGGGACGCTCCCCGGGTATTAGGCCTCTTGCCTCGCCCAGCATGCCTGGCTGTACCAGCCTTCCTAAAACGCTATTCTCATCACCCCCTACTCAGAAGCTCTTCAAGGGCTCCCTGGGGCTTATCAGACAAAAGCCCAATGCTCTCCACTTGGCATTCAAGGCCTTCTCTCATCTGACCCCAATACAACTGGCTGTGATCATCTAAGTCACATTAGTTCACCTGGTCTCCCCTGTGCCCACTGCCCCACGAACCAGTCCCCTACCCTGCATCTCTGTTCGTGGCATTCATTCACTGCAATTACAATGCCACCCCCAACTTCACTCAGCAAAAGCCCACCTACTGATCATGGTGCACCTCCTCTGTGACAACCTGAGTGTAAAACGAACTCCCTCTAACCTTCCTTGCCATGAACAGTCAGTGAAAGGCAGCTGGGACTTGAGGCCGAGAGCCTCCAACTGTCGGTTCTTTTCCCAGTTAGGATAGACGCCCTTTAGGGACAGGGCTGCACCTCAAAAGAAATGTTTTTGTCATTTATTCCCTAACTAATATCTTTCAGTTTAGAAAGAAAGAGAATCATGACTATAATCATTACATTATTAGCTTATTCTCAGGGGCTATGCTGGAAAGTGCTCATACAAATGTGCTCATTTACCCCGTCATTGCTGCTGCATACAATTCACAGCTAAGGAACCAAAGCGGCTCAGACTAAGTGAGGGAGGCAGGATTCAAACCGAGGGAGCCTGCACGCGCCTGGCCACTACTTAGTCCTCTATCCTGCATACTGATGAAGTTCCACGTTTTTGCTGTTGTTTTTGTTTTAATCTTATGAAAATGGAACCTAACTTCTTAAGAACTGTGCCTTCACCTCCCTAGCATCTCCCAGGGCCTTGCCCAGAGCACTCGGACCTCTGATAGACCGTCTTGCCCAAGGAACCTGGAGAAACTTGCTGTGGCTGAGCCCCACCTTTTCTGTGGCCCCAAGTGCTGGAGACTCATGAGGTGTGGCTTCCAGCCCTGTGAACACACCAAAGACACTCTACCTTGTTGACATCTGTGAAGCCAAGCCGATAGCCATGTTCAAACTGCACATCTTTTTCCTTCTTCTTGTCATCGCTGTCTCGGTTGGAGTAGAGCTCCAGCCGGGTGGCCACAGGCAGGTTGTCAGCAATGCTGAAAAGCAAAGGCCCTGCTCAGTCCCTCTCGACTGCCTCTCCCATCCGTGCCCTCCCCGGTGTGAGCCTGAGCAGCAGGGAGCTGAGGACGACTTACAGGTGGACGTAGTAGTCTTCTGTGATCCGCTCGGCCACGAGCCGGCTCTGCTCCACTGTCAGGGTCACTGGCTTGCTGGACTGGCTGCACAGAACTTCACACTTCTTCTCACTGTTCATGAGAACCTGGAAAGGGGTGTTGACAATCCGGTCCCCTCTCAGCACCTCTCCTGCCGTAAGAGAGACAGATCAAGCTCAGAGCTTCAGCCCTGAGGTTGCTGAGGTCAGCAGAGTCACAGAGACATAGGACTGCAAATAATGGGCTTCTAAGGACTTCAGCAGTGCCACAAGCTAGCAGCAAGGCCCTTCCCTATCAGTTCACGACTCGCTGGCCCAGATAAACCCCACCTGCCACCCTTGTCCTTAGGGCTCTAGCACCACCAGATCCCTTAGCACTCATCAAGCATCCTATCATTCCATGCCTCTGGACCTCAGTTGCTTCCTTTACCTGGAGTGCTGTTCCCTGCACCATGCTCCTGGCCTTCCCAGAAGCCCTGTTTCCATTCCTCTCTCTCTCTGGGAAGCCCTTCCTAACCTTCAGGACAAACTCGTCACTCTCTTCCCTGATTGCCCTCCGTGTGGAGGCAGCATTGTGGAGTGGAGAGATGGCTCTGACTCCAGGCTGCCTGCCTTAGCAGTCTTGGTAAGTCACTCCACCTCATTGAGCCTCAATGTCCTCATCCATAAAATGGGATAATAATAGTAGCTACCTCACAAGGTCACAGTGAGAAATAAAGGAGTTAATCCAACAAAGTACCATAAAATGGGATATGAACAGCACTCACCTCACAGTGTTATAGTGAGAAATAAAGGAAGTCAATCCAATAAAGTACCAGGCACAGAGTAGGTAGGCACCAAATGCTCCTTTATCATCAGCACCGATTCCTAGGTCAAGGATTTACTTCACACAATGTACTGATACCTGAGATTTTTAGCCAAAACATTTTTTGACACAATGAAGTGGCACCCCTTGTGTGCCTTTTGCCTCAGAGTAACCTGCTGCCAGATGTCACCCTAACAGGCACTGAGAAGTTAGCAACTATCAAGCAAATCCCATGGTGCTTTCATTCTAGCTGTTCAACAATTGATTCTACTGTGAAGATGTGAAACGAACAAGATGAAGACTAACACATCCACATGCACTTGGTCTAGCACTTTCCCACCAGTGTGGATGTGCTTGATATGGCACCCTGCCTAGTCATTTAGTCATTCATTCATTCATCCATGTGTACTGGGTACTGGCTACGTGCCAGGCCCTAAAGATACCAAGTTGAATAGATGTACTCACAGAGCGTATGGCCTAGCAGGAAGATAGGCTTTGCTGAATAATCAGCAAAATGAGAATATACTTGCTGCAGACACGGGGGAGTGGGTCTAGGATAGCTTCCCTGAGGAAGTCGTACTTGAAAGGAAGAGAGAAGTTAACTAAGCAAAGAAATGGGGGAAGAATATTCCAGACAGGACAGCATGTGCAAAGGCCCCTTTGGGGTGGGGGAAACAGTGAACATGAGAGGTCTGTGTGGCTATAATGCAGAAAGCTTGGAGGAGCTGCAGAGACGGGCCAGAGTTAGACCTCAGGGGGGCTGTGGCCACACAGTTTGATCTTTACCTACAAAGTAACAAAATCCAATGAAGGGTTTCTAATGGGGTAGAGAAAGACGTAATCTGAGTCTGGTTCCAGAAACATCACTCTGGCTGTTTTGTCAAGAAAACAGAGGATTGCAGGGGGAGCGGGGAGGCAATGGCAGTCAGCCATACATGAGTGACACTGGTGGCTGGAACAGACGCTTGTCAGGGTGGAGAAGAGTACACGGATTCAAGAGCTCCTGAGGAGGTGAAATCCAGGGGAACTGGTGCTGACTGTATACAGGCATGAGTGTGGCGTGGTGCCTATTAGGAACACTCTGAGGTTTCTACAACCAGGTTCTAGATGGGAAAACAGGAAGAACAGCAAATTTACATCAAAGGCATTTTCAGTTTGGATATATCAAGTGGGCACTTAAATATCAAGATCTCAGGCACAGAGGAAAGGTCAACACAGATGGAAACTGGGGGTTATCAGCCCAGACGGTAAATGGCAGGGCTGTGAGCTACACTGCTGTAGAGGGCAGCACTCTGCTGTGCAAAGCAGCCGGCTCTGGCAAGCAATGCTTCGAATGTGGAGGAGGCACCCAGGAGAGGGAGAGGGTGCGGAGGGGCCTGGATGAAGGCCTCACCCCCTCCACCCTGTTCTGGAAGGCTGGCAATGCAGGTTAACCTGCAAAACCCAGGATAGACTGGTCAGTGAGGAGCGAGGACACAGTAAGACATCTGCAGATCCCACTGCTGAAGTGGCATTTTATAGACAATAAGCTGAGGATCAGAGAGGGACAGTAACCTGCTCATGGTGATACAAGGGGTTGGTGGTAATGCCAAACCCCTGGGCTCTTTCCTCTATACCATTTCCTACTGCCCATTTCTTCTGTCAACAAAGCTATAGAGAGGAACAGGGCTGCAGACCAATTAAGGTAGAATCGCTTCTTGAAATTTAAAAATTAAGTTTAAGCCAAGAAAGAGGACATAATGGTCAGGAAATGGCTCTTTTTTTTTTTTGGAGAGAGTCTTGCTCTGTTGCCCAGGCTGGAGTGCAATGTTGCGATCTCGGCTCACTGCAACCTTATCTCCTGGGTTTAAGCGATTGTCCTGCCTCAACCTCTCAAGGAGCTGGGATTATAGGCACTACCACGCCTGGCCAATTTTGTATTTTTAGTAGAGATTTACAAATTTTTTTATAATTTTGTATTTTGGTATGTTGTCCAGGCTGGTCTCAAACTCCAGACCTCAGATGATCTGCCCACCTCGGCCTCCCAAAGTGGTGGGATTACAGGCATGAGTTACCGTGCCAGGCCAGGAAATGGCTCATTTCTAACTCTGAAGTACTCCTTTTAGCAAGGAGCAGTAAGCCATGAACGTCGGGTGTCCCAGAGAGTCCGAGGTTCTATCCAGAACACCTGCCAAAGCTGCTCCAATGCATACACCATGCCATGGATCTCCATCAATGTGACAGCCAAGGGCATGGCCCTCAGACGGCCCTACGGGCCTTTCTGGAGAAGGCAGCCTGGGACAACAGAAAGAACTCTGGCTTTAGAGTAAAAAAACCTGAGTTAAAAATCTCAATTTCTCTACCTATTGGCCATGTGACTCTGAATAAGTCTTTCAAACCCTTGAGGCTGCTGTTCCCTCTTATTACAAAACATTCAGCTTACAGAGTTACTATCAGAGTCACGGAAGCTGCTGTACAGAGTGTGGGGCTTATGGGCATGGATTCTGGAGCCAGAGTTCCTGGAGTTCTGCTACTTACTAGGTAAGTGACTTCACCTCCTTGTGCCTCACTTCCTTTATTTATAATAAGAAGAGAGTAAGAGAATCTACGCCTTACTGTGAGAATTAATAAGTCAGAGTTGTTGTGAGAATTAAGTTAAGGCACAGGAATGCTTAGAACAGTGCCCAGCTCATAGGATGAGCCCTCTAAGTATTAATGATGATGATGAGGATGATGATGTAAACAGCTTACAATCTGACAGGCAGGCAATCAACAATGGTTTTGCTCCACTCAGGTAGGACACTAACATTTATCGAACGCCTACTCTGTGACAGGCATTGGGGTAGAAACTGAGAAGAGATAGGAATGTGAGACACAATTCCTCCAGTCAAAGAGACCCTAGGCCATGAAGGCAGGCACTATACAAAGACAGAATGAGATGCAATATGGCAGGATAACATTTGTATACAGAAATCTCCATTGCTATGAGGCACAAACTTTCTCCAGCTCCACGAAGATGTGGCAGAGGTTCAGAGAAGTGAACGTCACCCAGGATCACGCTAAGAGTGCCTCAGTGGGGAGCCTTGGGCTGCCAAAGGGTCCACAGCAGCTCCCAGGAGAAGGGAGGTACAGTTGGGAGGGGCCTGATATCAGGACCCTGGAGGACCAAGTAGGTCAGGCTTCCTGGGCAGAGGCTCAGTGGCTGGAATATGGCATGGTGTGGAGAGGAAAGAAGGGCAATAGCAGGCAGGCACTGGTCCACAGACTGAAAGAGGCGGGGCCATGAGCTACACCACTGCAGACAGACAGTGGAGGCCAGCTCAGGCTCTGAGGCCAACCTCTGTTCAATGCTACAAGGCAAGACTAGGCACAGTTGGTATTAGGGGGAGGTGGTAATACCCAATTTTGGTTAAACTGGCTCCAAGGCTTGCCTCCAGCTGGTCCGGGACCCCCAATACCTGGCAGTAGCTCTATGTGTCAGCTAGGGGTTCCAGAGGCATCTGAGCCATGGGTAACCCTCACGGAGAAGGCAGCCCTTTCAGGGTTCTGCTCAAGAACCAGTTCTAAGGTGTAAGAAAAGAAAGACTCTTAAGTTCCCTGAGGTCAGGGAGAGCATCTTTCCATACTCTTATGTCCAGGACCTAACACAGTCCATAAAGAAAGCACTAATAACTGTATCATGAATAGATGCCTCTACACCTGAAGTTCTGCCAAATGGAGAATTATTTAAATTAGAATAAAATGGCTAATAGTTATGGAATACTTGTGTCAGACACTGCACTGGGTGCTTCACACATTATTTGAGGTGAGTCTTGCAGAGCTTAGCAAGAACTGTGGTGGCATCTCTGCTTGCTTTCAGGACAGAGGCACTCACTCTCTCTTTCCATTTAAAGCAGAGGAAGTGATGAAGCCGCGAGAGAGGAGATATCTAGAAATCAAGAAGAGGCGGTGTAAGTAAAAGTCGAGTGCTCCACATCTGAAGACTATGGATCCAAAGCAAAGATCACTTTGGCTCTTTTGTGAAGAAAACAGAGGCCTTGGTCCACAGTATAAGCAAAGGCATGTCATTTAACCTGCAAAATGGGAATAAACACAGCAACTGTTTCCCTGGGGCTGTTATGAGGTTTTTTTTTTGTTTGTTTGTTTTCTTTTTTTAATGTTATGAGGTTTAAATAAGCTAACAGGTATGCAAACAATGTAGACCAGTATCTAGCATATATCAAAGTGAACTGTTGTTATCATTATAAAAAGCATCAAGGGTTCCACCTGGGGACAAGCTGACAGCAGTGAGGGAGAAGAACTTACCCAGATTTTCTGCCTTGTAGGTTATCTTGCTGGGCTGGCAGAAGGGCAGTGAATAGTATTCATAAGGTAGCTGGGTTCGAGAGCTGGTGAGCTTCACGGCCTGATGGGAAAAGAGAAACTGGTGTTCTGCAATCCAGCAGAAACCACGATGACCAATAATTCTCCCTGGTACCCACACACCTTTAGTGCACTTGGTAATATTATCTAACAGGCAGATGAATTAGAAGAAAAGACAGCAGTACACTATACAATGTACTGTCCACAATTCTGAATTATTTCACATTTCATTCATTTTAGGCTACATTACAGATTTAGCTGAAAATCACAACCAAGTTTAATACGTAGTGAGAGTCTTGAACATGTTACACTCTTGGACCTCTTTCCTAAGGAAATAACTCCAAATAAGGAAAAAAAGCCTTTTAGGAGCAAAGAATTCCACTCCTTATTCATAACCATAGTGATCTTCTTCCTTCAGCTCTTCAGGTCAGTCAAGCGCTCTCCGGCCTCAGGGTTCAACCCACTGCTTCTTTCGGCCCTAGTCTGTGCATGCCTGGCTTCTCCTCATTTTTAGGTCTCAGCTCTCCCCTTGCCTCTAAGTCCTTCCCTCACCAAGATATCTAAACGAACTCCCCAACATCCACTGGCTGCCAGTATTCAACTGTTTACTTCACAGCATGGCTGATAAAATGTTAATTATTTTGTTTCCCTATTTTTTTAAAAATCAGTTTCTCCCACTAGCATCTAAGATTTAAGCTCTTTAAGTACAAGGACCACCTGTGCCTTGGTCACCTCTGTAACACCAGTGCTTTAGAGCTAGGCACAAAGTAGGTGCTCATTAAATGTTTGCTGAATGAGAGAAGAGAGGAAAAATGAAAAACAACTTCAACTAAAAGCTCCTGCAATGGGAAACTAATCAATAAACCATGATATATTCTTTCAATTAAATATGGTAAAGCCATAAAAAAATAAGGTTTAAGACAATGAGGGAGAATGTTCAGGAAATGCTACAAGCACACAGAATATAGCTCTGGAAACCACAGACAGAACAGAACCCATCAAAATGTTACAGAAAATAAAATTTTAATCCAAATGTAATTAAAACTACCTTTACTATTTAGGAACTATTGACCATTCCTCATATACCATCTAAAGCGTAACGGATTTTTGGAATACAGGTCTATAATCTTTTTTCAACTCTTTTTTGGGATCAGAAACTTTCTGGATTCCCTGTAATCCCAGCACTTTGGGAGGCCAAGGTGGTCAGATCACCTGAAGTCGGGAGTTTGAGACCAGCCTGGCCAACATGATGAAACCCCCTCTCTAACAGAAATACAAAAATCAGTCAGGCATGGTGGTGCACACCTATAATCCCAGCTACTCCGGAGGCTGAGGCAGGAGAATTGCTTGAACCCAGGAGGCAGAGGTTGCAGTGAGCTGAGATCGTACTCCAGCCTGGGTGACAGAGCAAGACTCCATCTCAAAAAAAAAAAAAAAAAAAAAGAAAGAAAGAAAAAGAAAAATTTCCAGATTTTAGAAGGCAATGTGGTGTACAAACCATAGGTTTCATAACACCTCCAAGCTGGATCTGACCAGTACCTCATATTCAATGACTATGTGTGCAGAGAAATGCAAAAGTACTCGTATTAAATGGGATAAAGTCAATAAACAGCTTCGTGTTCAGTTCTGGTCAGTTCTTACCTTCAATGAGTTTGGAAAAACTGAGTTTCAGAGCTTTCTGGATGTGAGACCACAGGGATTAAGGACCTCTATTAAGCACTTCATAAATTGCTTGAGGAAAAATGGACAAAAAATTACTGCCTGTTGTAACAATTTTGCGTTTCTTAGCATTCTCACTCACGACAATGAGAAAAGAATGTACATTACAGAGCAATTCGTCCCCCTTTATGTTGTCTCCTACTCCCTCTCTTCCCACCCAAGGTATCCACCCTCATGTACACAGCTATATGGGACTGGAAGCCAGAGCAGCCCTAGTATCCTCAGGCCACTGCTCTGCTCTGGAGGGAGCTTTTGGCAGAGGTAGTGGGAAGAAGGTACTGCAGTAGTTAAGAGAGAGGGTCTGGGGCTGGGTGTGGTGGCTCATGCCTGATAATCCCAGAATGAGGCTGAGGCATAAGAACTGTTTGAGCCCAGGAGTTCAAGAGCAGCCTGTGCAACATAGTGAGACCTCATCTCTACCAAAAAAAAAAAAAAAAAAAATTAGCCAGGCATGGTGGTATATACCCGTAGTCCCATGTTATAAAAAATAAAATTTTACTACTTGACAGGCTGAGGCAGGAGGATTGTTTTAGCCTGGGAGGTCAAGGCTGCAGTGAGCTATGCTCATGTCACTGCACTCCAGCACAGGCAACAGAGAAATACCACGCCTCCTCCAACAAGAGATGAGGTTTGAACTAACCCTATGTCTTCCTCACTATGTGACCTTGAACATGTTAATTTTCCTCCCCAGGCCTCAGTTTCCCCATCTGTAAAATGAATAGGACATCTGTGTAACATATGGAATTAGCCCCAGTGGGTTCTTGGGGGGCATCCTGAGCTAAGCCATGCATAATGCCTGGCATGTAAATAACCCCCAATAAATGTTATTTTAATGACTGTTCCTGCAAATTACAAGTCTGACTGCCAAGGAAGAGAGATGCTCACAATACATGAACAATATGAGCAAATGCTAGGAGTTATGCAGACAAAGCTGGTAACAGAGAAGATGATGGAGCAGGTGAGAAAAGGAGGCAGAGATGCCAAAGAGGCAGGTGGAGCAAGCCTGAGGCACAAAAAGAGATGGACACATACATGACAGAGACAGAATGCTTGAGAGCAAAAGTGAGAGTGCGAAAGAGACAGAGATGCACATATGCATAAGCATACACAGTGACAGAGACACAGAAAAAACCAGAAATGGAGAGGGGACCCAGAACCAGAGGTGCAGGGAGAGGGAGAGGCAGAGTTCCTGGAACTGTGGGGCTATGTAGTGCAGTAGGCAGCGAACCCTTTTCTTCTCGAGGTAACAGCACTTTGTTCTCTGCAACCACAGGATGGACATGAACAGCTCACCATGGTGGTCCAGCCAGTCTGTCTAGCGCAGAGGCTCCAAAAATCCAGGAAGACACTTACCTTGATTTCTACAGGATCGTTCTGGTGGAAGTTGATTGGTGCAACCCCAGGGACATAGAAGGCGCTTGTTTCACACATCAGGGAGAGAAGCAGTAAAGACCACGGCAACCAGTCCTGCTCAGAAGAGAGGCCATGGTTGGATTGGGGAGAAGTGAAGAACGCCCTGAGGCAAATCAAGTTATACCACCTTCATGTTTCTTTAACTGACCCTGTGTCGCCACCCCTGGCCCATGAAGCCTGAAGACCTTGTAAATGTTTCTCCCAAGTGCCCCCAAGAGTGCCACAAGACAATGACTCTGCACTTCCAGGAGTGAGCCACAAAGTAACATCTGGGCAAAAGCGAAGACTGTCACACAGGAACCGCATCTCCCCACTTCTGGATCAATGTTCTTTTGACCATTTGCAGTGTGTAACTCCCAGGACAGCTAGCAGGAAATAAAGCTCCATGACATTTAACTAATTCCCATTTCTCTGTATAGCAAACGGCTCAAGTTGTCAAAAAGCTCCTATGTTACCAGGAGATGTTCGTACAAGCTTCTCCAAAACCATGCTGGCCTCTGTCACCTCCCACCCTCCTCTGCCACATGGGGCTCCTTGTTGTCCTGACAACAAACCCTTCTGCACCCCTCAGGGCCTTTGCCTTTACTGTGCTTCTGCTGAAATGCCCTTCCCACAGGCACCTACATGGCACAACTTTTTCTTTTTTTTTTTTGAGACAGAGTTTTGCTCTTGTCACCCAGGTTGGAATACAATGGCACGATCTTGGGTCACTGCAACCTGCATCTCCCAGGTTCAAGTAATTCTCCTGCCTCAGCCTACCGAGTAGCTGGGACTACAGGTGACTGCCACCAAACCTGGCTAATTTTTGTGCTTTTAGAAGAGATGGGGTTTCACCATATTGGCCAGGCTGGTCTTGAACTCCTGACCTAAGGTAATCTGCCCACTCAGCCTCCCAAAGTGCTGGGATTACAAGTGTGAGCCACCATGCCAAACGGCGCATCTCCTTCTTATTTTATTCCGGTCTCTCTCAAATATCACTTCCTCAGAGAAGCCTGCACTGACCATTCTATCTAAAGGACAACCTCAGGGCTCCCATTATTCATTTCTCTAGCCCCTTATCTATTTCTCCTCATGGACTTATCTATTTGACATGAACTGTATCTATTTGTTTATTTGTGTATTGCATGTCCCCTCCACTTGAATGTGATCTCTGTGGGAGCAGCACCATGAACAGTGTCTGGCACAGCATGGGCACTCAGGAAATATCTGCATGCAGCGTAGGCACCTGGGAATCAAAGGCAAGAAAGGTCCATTGCATCTCTTTCTCTTAATAATAGTGCTTCACCCCTGCAAGGAACTAGAAGAGCTGCTGGACTCTCTTCCCTCTCTCTGGTCTGAACAAGGAACTTTTGTCTTCCACATCTGAATCACCAACTCAAGTCAGCTTCTGCATTTGACTGTGAAAGGCTCTCCCCAACCTTTCACTGCTGCTGCATTTCAGACACTTATTTCCTCCCACCTGAACACTGGCCACAGCCTCTTGATCACCTGTCTACACACACACACACACACACACACACTCAGTCTCTCTCTCTCTCTGATGACTCTGTGAAACTCAGTTTTATAGGAAATCACAATCACTGAGGGAGGGGGCTTGCCAAAAATGTAGACTGACCTGTACTTTTACCAGAACTACAAGTTGAGGAAAAAAATGGCTTTACAAGTTTCTGAATTTGTAAAAGGTTCTGAATTCAGTACACTTTTTGTAGACACATAGCTTGGTCAAAGTCTTTTAAGCAATATATTCATGGAGTTCGTCCTCTGATTCATTGTGAATGTTTAAAAGTATCTGCCAGATGATGTTCATTATGAAAGCCTGACCCCAATAAACACAGTGCGTGGTTAAGACAGGTGTATTATATTTTGCAATCCGGAGGCCAGATGAATTGGAGAGCAGGAGAATCTTTAAAAGAAATGACAAGACTAGTAGGTAAATTGCCTCATGGGGCAGGATTCTGGATAGAAAGACAGTATTTTTTTCCCCGTCCTTTTTTAAAAAAACTTTTTATTTTTAAGTAAATTTAGATTTACAGAAGAGTTACAGAGACGCTATAAAAAGTTCCCATAGATTCTTCACCCAGTTTCCCCTAATGCTAACATCGTGCATAACCATAAATAAGGATTTTTAAAAGCAACTAGTGTGAATATTTTTTTGAAAAAGTAAATTACAGTAAATAATTCAAGCAGTACAAATGGGTATGCCATGAAAAGTAAATCTTCCTCCCACCCATGGACAACTGCTATCACCAGCTCCTTGAAAATCCCTCTAGAGACATGCTATGCAGATACAAAGGGAATTCCAGTTAACCAAAATATAAAGAAGGCAAATCCTGTATTGTGGGCATAAACTGCCACCTAAAAGTTGTTAAAAAACAAAACAAAACAAAAACCTCAACCTTGAACTTTTGAAAAACAATATAGAAAGACAATCCTTACACAAAGATAATATCAACAAACCACAAACCAATTTATCTTAGAGTGATCAAGAGATGAAAAACAGCAAAGGATATTTTTGTAACATGCTAGAATCTGAATATAATGCTTAAGTTGTCAACCAAAAGCAATTTAGAAGTTCAACTTAGAACTAATGACTGTATCTGATGACACTGTTTTAGATATTAAAATGTCAGTGACTTGGCATTTTCACACAGCTGTAGGGATTATAAACTGGAACGCTACAGCGGGTTTATCTGGCACTCTGTATCTAAAAGTCCCCCAAAGTACATACTCTGTGACTCTGTAATTCTGCTTCTAGGCATGTTAAGAAAAATATGTTAAGTATGCCAAAATGTGTACATGAAAGGGTGTTCACCAACAGTATACTTTAAAATAGTTCACTACTGACTGGGTGCAGTGGCTCACGCCTGTAATCCCAGCACTTTGAGAGGCCAAAGTGGGCAAATCACCTGAGCTCAGGAATTTGAGACCAGCCTGGGCAACATGGTGAAACCTCATCTCTACCAAAAATACAAAATTAGCCAGATGTGGTGGCACATGCCGGTAACCCCAGCTCAGGACGCTAAGGCAGAATTGCTTGAACCCAGGAGGCAGAAGTTGCTGTGTGCTGAGATCACACCACTGTACTCCATCCTGGGCAACCAAGCGAGATTCGATATAAAAAAAAAAAAAAAAAAAAAGTTCATTACTTAACAATAGTAAAATATCAAATGTTAGTGGAATAGGTTAAATTATTATATGTCCATTTAAATAGTCACTGAAAGTGATGATGTTTCTTTTTTTAAGACAGGGTCTCATTCTGTTGCCTAGGGTGGAGTGCAGTGGTGCAATCACGGCTCATTGCAGGCTTGACCTCCCGGGCTCAAGGGATCCTCTCACCTCAACCTCCCAAGTAGCTGGGCCCACAGGCACACATGCCACCATGCCCAGCAAATGTTTTAATTTTTTGTAAAGATGGCATCTTCCTATATTACCCAGGCTGGTCTCAAATTCCTGGGCTCAAGCAATCCTGCCTCGGCCTCCCAAAATGCTGGGATATACTATACCCAGCCAATAAGTTTCTTGAGTAAGAATGTTCAATCTTTAAATTTATATAGTAAAAGAAGGAGCTATAACAGTATATGGCAGGATTCCTTTTTTAAAGTTATCTTTGGAAAAATAGGAGGCAAAATGTATTATCTTAGTGATAAACTTTTTTTGTGTGTGTGTATCTATATTTTCTAATTTTCTGAGAGGATTATATAGTATTTATACCACTTAAATAATAAACGAGGGGAAAGAAAACATCACTCTTCTGAACACTGAGGTTAGAGTAATCCTAGCTTGGTATGGAGGAACTTGCACTTGCCGGCCGCAGTGCCTTTCCAGCAGCACCTCCCACTTTTTCTAAGTTTCCAGGGAGACCTAGGGCTTGGGATACTGTATATATGTACACACACACACACACACACACACACACACACACACACACAGGAATACTCTTTAGCCATAAAAAAGAATAAAATCATGTCTTTTGCATCAACATGGTTGAAACTGGAGACCATTAAGTGAAACAACTCAGAAACAGGAAGTCAAATACTGTGTGTTCTCCCTTATAAGCAGGAGCTAAATAATGTGTACACATTAACATACAGTGTGGAATAGACATTGGAGACTCTGAAGGGTGGGGGTGGTGAGGGATGAGAAATTACTTACTGGATACAATGTACATTATTCAGGTGATGGTTACACTAAAAGCCAAGACTTCACCACTACTCAATCTATGCATGTAACAAAGCTGCACTTGGTACCCCCTAAATTTTATTTAAAAAAAGAAAAGAAATGCAGAATCTCAGGCCCTACCCTAGAACTAACGAATAAGAACCTGCATTTCAGCAAGTTCCCAAGTTAAAGTTTAAGCAGCACTGCTCTAGGTCATCCTAAAGTGCAATCAGGGTCAAAAGCCACTGCTTAGGTAGAAGTGTCCATCCCAGATGATATAAACCTCTTAGAAGGGATGTAGCGGTATTTCTCTTTGACTAGATTTAAAACTGCATTAGGCCAGGTGCAGTGGCTCATGCCCATAATCCCAGCACTTTGGGAGGCCGAGGCAGGTGGATCACGAGTTCAGGAGTTCAAGACCAGCCTGACCAACATGGTTAAACCCCGTCTCTACTTAAAATACAAAAATAAAAATAAAAATTAGCCTGGCATGGTGGTGGGCGCGCCTGTAATCCCAGCTACTCAGGAGGCTGAGGCAGGAGAATCGCTTCAACCTGGGAGGTGGAGGTTGCAGTGTGCCAAAATTGTGCCACTGCACTCCAGGCTGGTGACAGAGTGAGATTCCATCTCAAAAAAAAAAAAAAAAAAGAAAAACAAAAACCCTGCATCTTGACAACCAATAATAGGGTGGCTGTCATATGCTAGGGAAAGCACTGAGCCTGGAGCCCCAAAATAAAGCCAGGGAGTTATATCCTCCCCTCAGCTGTGCAGCACTGGGCAATGAACTTCAACTTTGCTAGGCTGTGTCCTCATTTACTAGGATGGATTCACGTGGTAGAAGCGGAGCTCAAAAAAGAACACGGATTTGAAAGCATTTAATCACCAGTAACCACAACCCTTATATGTAAGGTATGATTATCATTACTTCTTGTTCATCAATAACTTGTGTTCTGAATACTTCCTCCTAAGAAGCTGGACACCAGACCTTTCTGTCTCATCTGATATGTGATTTGAAACCAGTGCAGGGGATCACAATCTCCTCTGGTTATCAAGCCAATTAAGTCTAAGCAGTTCTACCTTCTTTCGAAACAGAATCCTCCAGATTTGGTTGAGAGACACCACCCTAGGGAACTCAAGGGCTCTCTGAGAAGCTCAGGTTGCAGAGGAATGAAAAGCAAATCCTGAAAGACTTCAGTACACTTTTGTTTCAGTCTCAAACCAGTGGAGCAAGTCCACACATTAAAAAACAAAACCAAAAGGCACAACAAGAATACCCCAGCAGGAAAACACCACCAAAAACCAAGAAGCCAGAGTCACTGAGCACCTCCCGAGTCCAAGGCACTGTGACAAACCTGGTTCCTTCTTTCCACTTACCGCTTACCAAGTCCCTGCACCCTGCTAAGCACTGACAAACACTGATTTGTGCTATCCTCACAACTACAGCTACCTGGAGATTCTGGTCACCATTTCGTAGATGGTGTTAATCTAAGACCCAGAGATTAAGTAACTTGCCCAAGGACATCCAGCCAGAATGTGGAGGAACAAGGATGCTCTTTTCAGGTAAGTGACTTGCATTACAAATGATGAGACTGCAACGATGTCAGTTAACATTTACTGAATGCTGCTATGTGCTAAGCACAGTTCTAGTTCTTTCCATGGAATAACTCAATGAAAACAATCCTATGAGGTAAGGATTCTTATTCCCATTTCAGAGATGAGGAAACTGAGAGTCAGATAGGTTCTTTGGATTAGCGTTGACCACTGATTAGTATTAAGATTAACCAGGATTTAGTATGGCTGGGTCAGGGTTCATACTCTGGCAAAGCCCAAAGCCCATGTTCAAACCAGTACAGAAATTAGTTCACCAACTATTTACTGATCACCTATTATGTGTCAAACACTGTGCCAGCCTCAAAGAATACATGCCCACATGGAAGTTTCAGGCTTTTTATCTAGGTGGGGGGACACAAGACAAGCCATCAGCCAATCACAACACTAGGTCCCAGATGCTCTCAGCAGGTTGGCTAATAACAGTATGTTGGGGAGTACATGGGAGCAGCAATATACCCAGTCTTGGGGCAGGGAAGGAATGCAAATCTAAGAACTCAAGTCTACCCTGAGACCTGAAGGGTGGGGAGAGAAAAGAGAGAAGGGTTCCAGGAAGAGCAAAACACAGGCTCTCAGGCCTGGTGGCAACTATGAACTTTTGACAGATAACATATAGGCTGGTGCTTCTTAAAGTTTAATGTGCATTTAAATCACTTGGTGACCTTGTTAAAATGCAGATTCTGATTCAGCAGGTCTGCGCAGGGCCTGAGACTCTGCATTTCTAACAAGCTCCTAGGTGATGACGACACTTTTGGTTCACGGACCATCCTATGAGTAGCAAGTGTTGGGCTTTGTTCTCAGTGCAGCGAGGAGACTCTGAGGAATTTTAAGTAGAAAGGAATAAATCACATGTGCAGTTTCAAAGATCACTCTGACTACTGTGTGTGTGTGTAAGGGTGCTGTGTGCAGCACGCTTCTGCTCTGGAGACGTAGTAATGTCCAGTCCTAGATCCGACACCTAATGAGGATAAATGAAATCATCTAACCCAGTGCAGAGGCTGACTCATGCCTATAATCCCAGCACTTTGGGAGGCAGAGGTGAATGGACTGCTTGAGCCCAGGAGTTTGAGACCAGCCTTGGCAACACACTGAAACCCCATCTCTACCAAAAATACAAAAAGTTAGCTGGGCATGGTGGCATGTGCTTGCAGTCCCAGCCACTAGGGAGACTGAGGTGGGAGAATCACCTGAGTCAGTAAGCCGTGATCACACTACTGCACTCCAGCCTGGGTGACAGAGTAAAACTCTGTCTCAAAAAAAAAAGAAAAGAGAAAGGAAAGAAGGAAAGAGAAAGGAAGAGAAAGAAAAGAAAGAAGGAGAAAGAAAGAAAAGAAAGGAAAAGAAAAGAGAAATTACTTATAAATTCTTGGTAATATGTGAAGAGAAGCAGCAGCCAGGTGCAGAAGCAGAATGCCATGGCATGCAGTGGTGAAACTTGAGCACACATGGAAATTACCAGACGGGCTTACTAACACACCAGAATCTGGGACAGGGCCTGAGAATGTGCGCTTCTACCAAGTTCCCAGGAGATCCTGCTGCTCTCGAAATCACACTTTGAAAACCACTGGTGTACTGGAAGAAGCACAAGCTTTGAGGGCCATTCAGGTATGACTTCAAATCCCAGATCTAGCACTTCCTAGCTGCATGACTTTGGGTTAAGTTTTTAAAACTCTTTTGAGTCTTGGTTTTTGATCTGTAAAACAGGAAAATGCTATGAACCTCATGGTAGGGTGATGGTGGTAAAGATTAAATAAAGTTCACAGAGCACTTGGCACACAGTAGGTGCTTGCTAAGGTAGGGTGGCCTTGTTTTGGGTTGTATAAGAAAGCAGAACCAAGGAGGACACTACGAGGGAGATGCAGCAGGTCCGCTCTAAGGGCTCTTCTAACAGGAGAGCCATGTAGCCAGCGAAAAGCTGTCATTGTGAGCTGAGTGACCATGGGAGGAGGTGGCAGAGGAGGTCTCTGCCCTGATGAACAGAGTGAATCAGAAGTCTCATGACCTCCCTTGAAGCTCAAGAAGTTCACAATTTCCTCGAAAATATTCGACATTTTATCAACCCAAGTAACTCAAAAGTAGAACAAAACAGGGCAGAGTTCCATTCCAAGTTGGGTTTGATAGGGTCAAAAAGACAATTTTTAGGTCCAGGTATGGTGGCTCATGCCTGTAATCCCAGCACTTTGGGAGGCCGAGGTGGGTGGATCACCTGAGGTCAGGAGTTTGAGACCAGTCTGCCCAACATGATGAAACCCCGTCTCTATTAAAAATACAAAAATTAGTTGGGTGTGGTAGTGAGCACCTGTAATCCCAGCTACTGGGGAGGCTGAGGCAGGAGAATTGCTTGAACCTGACAGGCAGAGGTTGCAGTGAGCCGAGATCACACCATTGCACTCCAGCATGGGTGACAGAGCAAGATTTTTGTCTCAAAAAAAAAAAAAGTTTTTAAAAGAACTTCAGGAGTCATATAATCCAGGAGACCAGAGAGGGAAAGTAACAGACCCACGGTCACACAGCAAGTTATCTGCAGAGTGAAGTAGTCCAGCTGCACCCAAATTGGCATAGCCAAGTGATCAGAGGTCTGTCACCAGGCTGGGAGCCATGCTTAGAGACAGTTTCGGGTCACGATTTGTGGTGTTCAAGAACTGTACTGCCACAGATGAACTGCTTACTTTTCTCCTTTGACCATCGTTCTCCAATTCTTTTCCTCCCCGACTGTTCATCTCCCTTGTCTCTCCCCTAATTCAACGCCTTTCTTTTAACAAACCATTGTAGTCAATCTGGTATTTGTCCTTTACTTTGGGATGATTTTGAAAAGAGGAATAATGAAGGCAGACTAGTTCTACTACACATTAAAATATAGAGCTATCCAGGCCAGGCATGGTGGCTCATACCTGCAATCCCAGCACTTTGCCAGGAGAATCACTTGAGGACAGACAGGAGTTTGAGAACAGCCTGGACAAAATAGTGAGACCCTGTCTACAAAATATTTAAAAATTAGTCGAGTACAGTGAAGTGTGCTTGCAGACCTAGCTACTTGGGAGGCTGAGGCAGGAGGATTGCTTGAGTCCCGGAGTTTGAGGTTGCAGTGAGCTATGATCGTGCCACTGCACTCTAGCCTAGATGACAGAGGGAGACCCTATCTCTTAAAAAAAAAAATACACACACACACACATACACACACACACACACACACACACACACACGAGAGAGAGAGAGAGAAAATGCATGAGGTAAAGAGCTATCCAAAGTGTCTGATACCAGTAGAAAGAATATAAAGACTTACAAGTTATAATTAAAATAGAAGTATTAGAATAAAATATGGATATGCTTTTCAATAATCTTGTGGAAAGTTTCCTAAGAATGAAGCAAAATCCAGAAGCTATAATAAAAAAAAGGATATATAAATGTATAAGGAAAATTAAAAAAATACATCAAAGAGAAAGAAAAAGACAGTTTAGGTAAAAACATTTAACACACGTGACCAAGAAATACTTTCTTCAATACATAAGAACACTTAGAAACTGATACAGGACAAATAATCCAAAAGAAATATCAATGGACAGTTAAAAAAAAGAACTTCAAATGGCCAAACACAAAAAGAAGCTCAGCATCATTCATAATTTAAAAACTGTCAGTCAAATTAATGACATCTCATTTTCTGCTTATCAAAATTATAAAGCTTTAAAAAGTATGATTGCTCTAGATGTAGGTAAACTGGTACAGTCTTTATGGAGGGTAATTTAGCAACACATACTTAAACAGAAGGTCGAACTGTCACTGAAGGACTGCCACCATAAGCTATTATGTAGGAAAAAAAAGAGGCACAGTAGGTTTATGGTTTGTGTATAGACTTGTCTCACTTGGCTAAAGATTTTTTTTTTCTATTATTTTTTTTTCTCCAGGCTTCTCCTGGTCCCTGAAGAGTCTAAATAAATTTTTAAGAACCATGTACCAAAGCCAGGCAAAGACATCACAAGAAAACAAAACTACAGACAACTATCCTGTGTGTTCATGACTATGATGAACAGGTGAAAAAATTGTTAACAAAATATTAGAAGATTGAATCTAGGTTTATATATCATGACCAAGTGGTGTTTATCGCAGGTTGCCTTAATATTTGAAAATCAATTAATGTAATATACCAGATACATAGAATAAAGGACAAAAACCATATGATCATTATAATAGATGCAGAAAAAGCCCTTGACAAAATCCAACATATTCATCATTAAAACTCTCAATAAATAAGGACTAGAAGGGAACTTCCTCAATCAGATAAAGGGCAGCTATGAAAATCCACAGCCAACATCACACTCAGTAGTGAAAAGCTGAATTATTTCCCCTAAGATCAGGAACAAGGCAAGGATGCCTACTCTTGCCATTTCCATTTAACACTATATACAAGCCAGTGCACTAAAACAAATATATTAATAATTAAGGGCCTCCCTGAAGAAGCATAGGGGAAAAAAAATTAAAAGAAAGAAGCAAAAAGTGCTTTTAATTTCAGATCACATGATCGTGTATTTAGAAAAATCAGAAGGACTACACAAAACACCTACTAGATCTAACAAGTTGAGCAAGATCAGACACAAGATCAATACATAAAAAATTAATTGTATTTCCACATACTAGCAACAACAATCCAAATATAAAACTAAAAACAAAGCTCCATTTAGTCTCAAAAAGAATAAAATATTTAGGAATATATATTTTAAAAGGACTTGCATACTGAAAATTCTGAAATTGCTAAGAGAAATAAAAGAAGATAATCAGGGAGCTATTCCATGTTCATAGACTGGAAGACTCAGTATTGTCAGGATGTCAATTCTCCCCAAATTGATCTATAGATTTAATGCAATCCTTACCAAAATTCCAGGTTTTTCTGTAGAAACTGACAAGCTGATCCTAAAATTTATATAAAAATACAAAGGACCCAAAACATCTAAAACAACCTTAAAAACATAATTGGAGGACTTACACTCATAATTTCTAAACTTATTATAAAGCTAAAATATCAGGACAGTGTGGTAAGAATATGCATATAGCTCAGTGGAACAGAATTAAAAGTCTAGAAATAAACCTTCACATTTATAGTAAATTGATTTTCTTTCTTTCTTTTTTCTTTTTGAGATGGAGTTTCACTCTTACTGCCCAGGCTGAAGTGCAATGGCTCGATCTAAGCTCATGGCAACCTCTGCCTCCCGGATTCAAGCAATTCTCCCACCTCAGCCTCCCAAGTAGCTGGGATTATAGGTATGGGCTACCAGGCCTGGTTAATTTTGTATTTTTTAGTAGAGATGGGGTTTCTCCATGTTGGTCAGCCTGGTCTCGAACTCCCAATTTCAGGTGATCCACCCACTTTGGCCTCCCAAAGTGCTGGGATTACAGATGTGAGCCATTGCGCCCAGCTGTAAATCGATTTTCAACAACACTGCCAAAGCAAATTCAATAGAAAAACAGTAAGTCTTTTCAAAAAATAATGCTTGGACAATTCGGTAACTATATGCACATGGAACCTCAGAACATACACCCAAAAATTAAGTCAAAATGGATCACAGAACTAAAGAAAAAAGCTAAAACTAAAAAACCTCTAGAAGGAAAAATAAGAAATCATTGTGATCTTGGGTTATGCAAAGATGTCTTAGATACAACACCAAAACCAGAATCCATTAAAAAAATTATAATAAATTAGATTTCATAAAAATTAAAAAACTTTTACACTTCCAAAGATACCACTAAGAAAATGAAAAGATGGGCTAGAGACTAGGGGAAAATTCTTTGCAAATCACATATCTGATAAGGAATTTGTGTCCAGAATATACAAAGAACACTTAAAACTTAACAAGAAAATGACAATCTAATTAAAAAATGGACAAGAGATTTGTATAGACATTCACCAAAGAAGATATATGAATGGCTAATAAGCATATGAGATATTTAATATCATTTGTCAATAGGGAAATGTAAACCAAAACCACAGTGGGGTACCACCACATACCCGCTAGAATGGCTAAACTCAAAACACAGACAAGTGTGGACCAGAATGTGGAAAAAATGGAAACCCTCATATATTGTTGGCAGGGATATAAAATGGTAGTCACTAATATAGTTTGGATATTTGTCCCTTCCAAATCTCATGTTGTAACATGATCCCCAATGTTGGAAGGGACAAATATCCAACCCAGGTTGAAGTGCAGTGATGCTCACTGCAATCTCAACTTCCCAGGCTCAAGTGACATTCCCCCCTCAGCCTCCCAAGAAGCTGGGACTACAGGTGTGTACCACCATGCCCAGCAAATTTTTGTACTTTTAGTAGAGACTGAGTTTCATGATGTTGCTCAGGCTGGTCTTGAACTCCTGGGCTCA
Source organism: Saguinus oedipus (assembly GCA_031835075.1). Lineage (NCBI taxonomy): Eukaryota > Metazoa > Chordata > Mammalia > Primates > Cebidae > Saguinus > Saguinus oedipus. The sequence goes on along the minus strand of CM063173.1, from coordinate 25,846,126 downwards.
AGTAATCCACCCACCTCAGCTTCCCAAAGTGCTGGGATTACAAGCATGAGCCACCACACCTGGCCAAATAAACTTTTTTCCTTTATAAATTACCCAGCCTCAAGTATTCCTTTATAGCAATACAGTCTCCCAAAGTGCTGGGATTACAAGTATGAACCACTGTGCCTGGTCCATTTTATAGCTTTTTAAAGACTGACAAATAAAAACTGAATATATTTATGGCATACAACATTAATGTTTTGATACTTTTATGGCTTTTTAATGCTTTTTTCTTATTCAAAATAAATACATTTATGGGCACAGTAGCTCACAACTGTAATCCCAGCATTCTGTTAGGCTAAGGCAGGTGGATTACTTGAGTCCAAGAGTTTGAGACCAGCCTGAGCAACATGGCAAAACCTCATGTCTACAAGAAAATACAAAAAATTAGTGAGGAATAGTGGTGCTCACCTGTAGTCCCAGCTACTCTGGAGGCTGAGGTGGGAGGTTCACTTGAGCTGGGGGGGCAGAGGCTGCAGTGAGCAGAGATCACGCCACTGCACTCCAGCATGCGCAACAGAGTGAGACCTTGTCTCAAAATAATGAATAAATAAATAAATAAAATAAAATAAAAATACATTTAGGCTGGGTGTGGAGCTAACATCTGTAAGTGGGAGAATCACTTGAGTCCACCAGTCTGAGGCTGCAGTTAGAGTTAGCTATGATTCTACCACTGCACTCCAGCCTGGAGGACAGGGTGAGACCCTGTCTCTAAAAAAATAAAAAACTTAAAAATAAAGATATCTACTCATTTGTATTTTAAGAAGCGAAGGAAATGGGCTGCCTCTGAAAATACCTAGATGAGTTCCACGGAAGATGTGCAGAGAGCAGGATATCTAAGGTAAGAATTATGAGAGGGGGCACCAGGTGTGTGGGTAAGCAGATAGATCAGCAAATTTGTAATCTTGGAGAGGGTGTCACAAATCCCTCTGAGAAACTTAATAAAGCTACAGATATTGCTCTCAGAAAAAATATTCCAATACACAGAGAATCAAGGACTAGAAGTTCATGGGCCTCTGGTAAAACCCCTGGATACCATTCCAACTTTTTATGATTCGGACTTTCTCAACTTCTATATTCCTGACAGCCTGATAGAGGATGTTTGGTCTGCAGTTCTTTCCTGCGAAGTAGCAGCAAAGTGCCTGCTTCTTGGGAAATTCCTTTAAATCTTCTTTTAATTTTTAATTGATCACCTTATTAACTCCCATGTGAGGTTCAGTCTGAAAAGTCAATTAAATATTCAGTAATCATCTTCTGCATGTTCACCGCCATGGAAGGAGTCCTAAGAGATGTGAACCAGCCCATTCAACATCATTTTGCTTTCGCTACTTGGTTTGCAAGTCACGAGACCGAAAACAAGGTGATGGCAATCTAGAAGCCTTTTGTGCTGTAATCTAACACTCCATCACTGGCAAATACACAGGTGACCTGGAACGTTATAAAGCTCAGGAGAACCAAGAATCAAGGTCCTTCCCTCCCTGTTGTACTCTTGGAGGTGGGGAGGACTGGGCTCTCAGAAACATCCGCCCCAAACAGCTGTCTAATGAAGGGCTGCTAGGACTAAAAAGTACCCCTAACCACTCCAAATTCACCCCACCCAGTTTAAAAGGTGTGAACAATTAACATTTTCCAAAGAAAATAGGAAGTTTTCCTGAGAACTAAAGATTATTTCATTGACTCACATTCTCTGTAAGCAGAAGTCAACCTTTTCTGAAGCTCTCTGCCTTGCAATCTCCTTTCCCATAAATATCATCAACTAGCAACAATACACCTGGCCAATCTGAAAAGAAAAGGCCTTTCCTACTGCAAAAGCAGCATTTTCCTTAATAGACTATATTCTTCTCTTTCTCAAAGACAGTCACCATTTTTTTTTTTTTTTTGAGACAAAGCCTTACTCTGCTACCTATGCTGGAGTGCAGTGGTGAGATCTCAGCTCACTGCAACCTCTACCTCCTGGGTTCAAGTGATTCTCCTGCCTCAGCCTCCTGAGTAGCTGGGATGATAGGTGCCTGCCACACACCCAGCAAGTTTTTTTTGTATATTTTGTAGAGATGGGGTTTCACCATGTTGTCCAGGCTGGTCTTGAACTTCTGACCTCAGGTGACCTGCCCACCTCAGCATCCCAAAGTGCTGGAATTACAGGTGTGAGCACTGCACCCAGCAACAGTAACCATTTTAAGACCATGTCAATAACTGTTCCCTCAGATTAAGCAGAAAAAGAGAGAGAAAGAAAAAAAGGCTTTGGGCAGAGTTTGCCAACAGTTAACTGCAATCAATTACTCAATCAGTTAAAGTTTAACAAGAATCCAACCGCATGTGAATGAAGACTATTGACAGCTAGAGACTACTTAACAAGCAGGGCCATGGAACCAAGGAACTCACAGAGCAAGAAAAAAAAAAAGAAAAGAGAAAACCCAAAACAAAACAAAAAAGGAATTAGCCACAGGAAACTGAAAATGTAGCCTCTATTTCAGAGCCCACAGACATGTAGCTGTTGAGCAGAGACACATGGAAGACTCAAAGCTGGAATTTGGGAGTAGGGAAAAAAAGCACAGCAGGCTGCGGAAGTCCAGGTGAAACTAATAACCACCCTCAAAAAGCAAAAGGCAACTGGACTTCAAGCTTGAGGCCAGAAAGTGAAGAAATGTACTGCTCTTCTGTCCCCACCTTGGGTGTTTATAAAAGAACTCAGCTAGCCCAAGCAGCAGGCTTGGATAACTCACCTTACTAGGACTTCAAACCTTGGAGTAAAGTTACAGAGCGCCCTCTCTGTGCTAGGCACTTTCATCTCATACTTCATTTAATCATCACAACAATCCCTTGAGGAGAGTATCATCCTTGTTTAAAAACTGAGACTATGAAAAAGTTCTGGAGACAAATGGTGCTAACAGCTGCACCATCCGTGGGAATGTCCTTAATGCCACTGAACCACACACTTCAAAATGCTGCAAGTGGTAGATTTTGTTATGTATGTTTTACCACAATAAAAAATTTTAACATAGGGTAATTGAGGCTTAAAAGGGCAAACAGTTTTTCCAAAATCACATAACCAGTCTAAAGTCACAAAAGTAATCACAGTGTCAGAGCTGGGAGTCTAGCCCAGATTCTCAGACCAAGCATAAGATCAGGATTTCAAACCCTGGGAGGTCTGTCGGTTTAATGCCAACAGGCATAGGTGAGAAACTATGTTAGGAAGGGAGAGAAGGAAGCAATGAAGAGGAATGAGATGGAGCTGAGAAGTCCTGGGTATCCCTATCCGTGCCCCATTTGGAAAACTCTAGTGTCAGCAAATGGTTCAGGGATCAAAGGAGACTTGGAGGTGGTAGGTGGCTCCCATTATTCATTTGTGGCCAGATGGCCCTGCTCATCCTGGGTCCTTCCCACCTTCTTGTCAGTCTCCATAGATCAAAACTCAACCTTCTCCAACATTCTGTGACCTGCTTCATTAATGCCAAGATCAAAGGGAGACGTTTGTCCAAGTTGTAAAATAGACACCCAAGAGGCAATATTAATGTGATCTCGACCTCCTCTGTACTTTCTGAGGGGAATGAAGGGCATTCCTTTAAAGCGACCCCCTCAGAGAAGCACATTTAACCAAGGCCTGATGTCAGTACCTCAGCTTCAAGGACACAGTAGCTCCTGCAGAACATGAGCCAGGTGGGAAATTTGTGCGATGAGACAGATGATACAACCAACACAACAGCTTGGAGAGATCACAGGGACCCATCAACATGGAGAAAACAAAATAAGTCTGATTTTATAGGCATATTAGCAAAACTCACCTTAAATGCAAGTATTCTAAACTACAAAAAGTCCAAACCTGAATTTCACATATGACGTAGGTGGAAGGCAGACTAATAAAGCCAAAGTAATTTGCCCCAAGCCACACAATGTATCAGTGGCAGTGCTGGGACCAAGCCCAGGCTGCTGACTCCTGCTCCACTGCTCCTTCGTCAATCAGCTGATGTCTACCTGCACATGGGGTCCAGAGGAGACAGCAATTTCCTGCATACAAGACTGATGGCAGAGTTCAGGCCTCTGGCCTTCTATTCCAGGACTCCACCATTCAACTTGATTGGCACCATATTCCACTGTTAAAAACAGCTTTGGCTGGGCATGGTGACTCATGTCTGTAATCCCAGCACTTTGGGAGGTCAAGACGGGAGGACTGCTTGAGGCCAGGAGTTCAAGACCAGCCTGGGCAACATAGCGAAACCTCATCTGTAGGAAAAATATAATAAAAAAATTAGCTGGATGTGGTGCTTGCCTGGAGTCCCAGCTACTCAGAAGGCTAAGACAGGATGATCACCTGAGCCTGGAAGTAGAAGCTACAGTGAATTATGATCACACCACTGCACTCCAGCCTGGATGACAGAGTGAGACCCTGTTTCAAGTAATAACAACAAACAACAAAACCAGTTTCTGTGCCTTTGACTGGGGCTGAAGGGACTACTAACATTGCCTCCATTAGCACAAAGGAACCCTGATGTCATTCATTCCATTCCTCTGTTTCTATATGGGATCAAACCCAAGTAGCTTCAAAACAGTGTGAACTGACACGGTGATTACACTCCTATACACCGAAGGAAACTGAAAACATATGTTCACACAAAAACTGACCCTGAATGTTCACAGCAGCATTAAATGAAAACAATCTCATTGTCCATCAACTGATGACTGGATAAACAAGCTGTGGTACATCCATACAAGGGAATTTTCAGCCATGATACAACATGGACAACTTTGAAAACATGATGCTAAGAAGCCAGACACAAAAGATCACATATTATAGAAATCTCTTTATATGAAATGTCCAGAATAGGCAAATCCACAGGGACAGAAGGTAAATTAGTAGTTGCCTAGGGCTGTGGGGAGGGAAGAGTAGGGAGTGACTCTCCTTTTGGGGTGATGAAATGTTCCGAATTACACAGTGGTGACAACCATCACATTTAGTGTATGCACAACCTGTGAATACATTAAAACCCACTCAATTGTATACTTGAAAAGGGCAAATTTTATGGCATATGAATTACATCCATAAAAAAGATTATAATAAAAACCAAAACAGTATGAATGAATGATGTGAGAGAAGTACAGAGTTTTATTCTCCAAACTGAAGTTTCCAGACTCCTGTGATGTCTACAAATGTACTCAATGGACATTTCCCAAATTCCAATGAAATAATATTCCCAAGAACCGTTTTCCATAAAGAGTGAGACATGAGCCTGCCTCTAAATTCAGACCTAGCTAGATCAACTCTGTATCCTGTAACTTCACAGAGTACTCTATATCTAAGGATGGAAGCAGACAGGAAAATGGAAGAGAACTTCAGTTTACACCAGCTGTCTTCTAAGTCTTGCCCTGCAGGTTCAGGAAACACCCACTATACTAACATTGTTGTGGGAGATGGCAGCCCAACCCTTGGGGAAGAAGAGCCATCCACCAAGGAAAGAGAAAGGGAAATGCTCACACACCACTTGAAACTTGCACCCACAACCCTAACTTTCAAAACAAAGGACAAACCAAAAACCCAGCTGTTCCCACGGCCCCTGAATCCACTAGTTCAGTTCCTCTTTGGCTGTATGACTCACCTCAGAAACCCATACACCATAAAGTAGATCTGCCGCATCCTCCCCATGGTTATGAAATGAGGGTGTGTATGAGGGTGTGGGGACTATTCTGACTTCCGTGTAATGAAGTGCTGACACAATGAAACTCAAGTCTGTGACTCCACTTTGCCCCTTACTCACATACCCCTGTAATAAATTTGCTTCCACACCTTTTCACTATTGCACCAGATGTGAAGTTTCTCCATATGTACCCTTCAAAAATTGACCTCTGTGGGTCACTGCATATGTTACATACTCAGTGACTGAGTTACTTTAAATCAGTTACTGTTTTCAGTACAATACTCCCAGGTGGCACAACAAACACTAAATCACTGTACTTTCAGGGTTTTGGTGGTGGTGGTGTTTTTATTGTTTTGTTTTGGTTTTTCTTGAGACACGGTCTCATTCTGTCGCCCAGGCTGGAATTCAGTGGCACGATCTTGGCTCACTGTACCCTCTGCCTCCCGGGTTCAAGTGATTCTTGTGCCTCAGCCTCCCGAATAGCTAGGATTACAAGTGTGTGCCACCACACCCGGCTAATTTTTATATTTTTAGTAGAGACAGGGTTTCATCATTTTGGCCAGGCTGATGTCGAACTCCTGGCCTTGAGTGATCCGCCTCCTCCGGCCTCCTACAGTGCTGAGATTACAGGTGTGAGCCACTACTCCTGGCCTGTTGTTTCTCAAGACAGGGTCTTGCTCTGTTGCCAAGGCTGGAGTGCAGAACTGTGATCAGGGCTCACTATATCCTTGGTATCAATCTCCCAGGTTCAAGTGATCCTCCCACCTCAGCTTCCCGAATAGCTAATACTACAGGTGCACACCACCAAGCCCAGCTAATTTCTTCTTTTTGTATTTTTTTTGTGGAGATAGGGTTTTGTCATTTTGCACAAGCTGGTCTCAAACTCCTGAGCTCAAGTGACCTGCCCACTTTGGTCTCCCTGAGTGCTGGGATTACAGGTGTGAGTTACTGTGTTGGGCAAAATCACTGTCCTTTCCACTGTGCTCAGACTAAAAATCCAAGCTCCCTTCCACAGCCTCTGTGCCAACTGAGAACAAGCTGGCTCCCTTCAAGTACTGTCCTGAACGGGATGGGAAGGGGAAGCAGTCTAACTGAACAGTGCAATTCAAAATGCAATCCAAGGACGACAAAATGTAGACTGCAGTCCATCCCAATTCCAGGCATGCTTCTCAAAACAGGTTCTCTTGCTTCCCTCCAGTTTCAACTCTGTATCATTTTCTCTTACCCCAACCCTCACCATGCTTCAGCCCCTCCAGCCTTGTGTGTTCCTCAAAAACACCAAACTCCCTCCCACCTCGGTCCCTTACACTTGCCATTTCCTTTGCTTGAAACATTCTTCGCCTGGCTGGTTCCTTCTGGTTAATTACGTTTCAACTCAAGTCACCTCCTCTGAGAAGACTTCTTTCTGACCACTCAATCCAAAGTAGTCATCAGTCACCCCAATCACTATCACTTCATTTTGCTGTCTTCACAGCATTTACCAGTGACATTATTTTGTTCACATATTTACTTGTTCACTGCCTGTCTCCTCAATCCAGAAAGGCTCCATAAGTGTAGGGACCTTGACCCTCTAATTCACAACTACACCTCTAGTTCCTGGCACAAAATAAGTACTCAAATATTTGTTGACTAAATAGATGTGTGCCACATATATATATATATATTGCTAGCTTATAATCTCTTAAAAAAAATCTCTGAACAAGGCAGGGATTTACAGTGCTGCTGTAAATACCACTTTATTCAATGTTTTCCTTACAGCAAGAGAGGGTGTGATTTCCTGTTACATTCTTATACCATCTTTGTTCTGAATGTGGTACTGGAATATACATATGTATAGGTTTCAACATATTACTTTTAGGATTTGCCCCATTCGTGGTTCAGACTGGTCTGAGACCACAGAAACCAGGTAAGTCCCTAAAATCTTTTTACCTGCCCACTGAATTTCTAAATAAGGAATCCCTTATTCAACAAAAGGTAAGTTCTCAGTCAGCTAAGAGAAGGAGGGAAAACTACAAGTCGATAATATACCCGTTTGGAGAAAACCAACGTAAATTATTTAAGCCAGAATCTTCCTTTGCTAAAGTCAAATTATTTCTTTTTCTCTTTGTCTTCCTTGTCATTCACTCCCAGGATGAAATTATCCGCTGAGGAAGCAGTCAGTATGCAGGAAGATCCAGAAAAACATTCTGGACTAAGTGACTCCAATTTTAGTTCTGGTATCTTGACAAGCAGAATTTGATCTAAACTTTTGGAAGAAGGGCCAGTCCTTCAAAGATTTACTTCCAGGGTTCTGCACCAGGAGCCAGCAAGCTCTGACCCAACTTCCAAGCATGGCTCTTTTACCTGCACCCTCATCCACACATAGACTTCCTCCTAACATATAGCTTCATCATAATGAGCCTTCATCCCTAACGAGCTGTGTGGCCATGCTGGGGAATGAGAAGGGGAACAGTGAGGTGAAGAAGCTATCAGTGTTTTTCAAAACGTAGTTCACAGACCACCTCCACCATAATCACTGGAGTGCTTATAAAAGGGCAGATTCTTGGGCATCACCTAGCCCTATGGAATTAGAATCTTTGGGAGTGGGGCTGCTCAGGAAACTGCATTTTTAACACGCCTTCCCCTATACACGCCGAGATTCTTATGCATAGTAAAGTTTGAGAACCAATACGGTAAAAGGTCCCTAGGAGAGAAGCAGGGAGTTGACTGAGAAGACAGGATGGGTAGGGAAGCGTCTAGGGATGAAAGATGGGTGTGGGATAGGTGAAGGCATGCTCTGGGGTAGCAGCAGTCAACAGGGGTGCGCGATGGGGACAGCTATGAGTGTAAGCAAAGACAGGACTCTGAAAAGGATCTGAGGCAGGGTTTGGGCTGGGAGGGTGGTCAGAGGAGATCATCTGCGGACTGGTTAGGATGGTGAGGAGGCGGGGAGAGCAGGGTCTGGAAGTAACGGGGAGGAGCAAGAATGAGAATAAGAGGGGGGGGCTCTTCATAGGAGTCAGGGCTGGGAGGTGAAAACTGGAAAATGGGGCTCACAGTGGGCGGAGACCAAAAGTAGAATAGGAACCGGCGAAGGCAGCAACCGAGGTCTCCCTCCGAAACGGCGCCTTAAATTCGGGGCCTGACAAGCCTGACTGCAGGTGCAAGGCCGGGGAGATGGATTTCGGGGGAGACAAGCCCAGTCAGAGATAGCTTTCAGGCCTAAGTCAGGGGTCCCGGAGGTGGCTCAGGGCCAGGCATGGGGTGCTGGAAGACTGGGATACCCCGGACGGCCCCACTCCAGCTCCCGCTCCCGGAGTCTCCTTCACTCACCATCGCCGTCGCCATCTTGGATCCACGTGTCGCCGTGATGACGTCAGCGGAAGTGGTGCGACTCATTGCGGAATTTAACTCCGCAAGGTGGTCGCCTGGCTTCAACCGCTCCTGTAGTGGCAGTCAGCGGAGTGGAAAAGGAGTCTTAGCTTCTGCTCGGTAGTCTGGTCTGGGAAAGTAAGGTCGCTGATTAGGTGAAAAGACAGAACGGTGTAACTGTGGAAGCCATATTAGCTCCTGGCAGAAACTGAGTTTCCCCCCCCCCCCCCGCTGCATTGTGGGTAATAGGGGTGTGTGAAAATGCGCTCGTGCTCTCGGTGCCATCTTTACTACTGGCAGGACGACCCATTGCCAGGGTTACCTGAGACCTTGATTTAAGGGAAATGGTGGGTACTCGGGATCCAAGAGCAGTCCGACTCCAAAAATAATTTCTAATTATATATTTAATTATTTGTTTGACTAGCCCATAGCCTCTCTAGTAAACTGTAATGCCTATGAGGGTAGAACCTGTTTTTTTTTTTTTTTTGAAGCTTGTTCTGCCTCATTCCCATCTGTAAAATGGGAGGGGAATTTTATACCTTCATCATAGGCTTGTGATGAGGATTCAGTGACACGATATTACATAGGATGTAGTCGATAAATAATTGTCAGTATATACTTAAGTATACTCCTTTGGCTTGTGGTAGGTGCCCAATACATAATTTTTTAAATGAATGAATGAAAAGCAGCATATTCAGTGGGGGGAGACATCTTTGAATGTGGATGTCATGCACTAGCTTAGTGTGTGACTCGATACAAGTCACGTAATCTTCCTAAGCCTCAGTTTCCAAATCTGTAAAGAGACTCAAAGAATCATGGTATTAAGATTAGAAAATGAACTTAAAGTTCATTTTGTCCATGTATAACACTTTAAACTGAATAGAGTACCAGTGCTATCTTAGACTGTTTCAAAAAGCTATTAAAACATGATTAAAAAATAATAATAATGATTAATAATAAACATCAGCATTTACTGAGCATTTGGGGTGTGCTGCAGCACTTAGCATTATGCTAAAACAATTTCTAAGACTCTTTTTATCTAATTCTAGGGGGCAAGAGGCAGTTGAACTGTGATTCCCCACCTACGGGCACCACTATGGTGGAGTGCAAAGATAGTGGCCATCTAGTTCTGTCCATTCTTGCTTGATGAGCATATGGTTTCTCTCCTCAAGAGATAGACTCTATTTTACCTCCTGTTGAATCTGGCTGGTCATGTCAGTTGCTTTGACCAATAAGATGTGCTACAAGTGATTTTGCCAGTACTGAGTCTAGGCCTTAAGAAGATTGAAAACGTCTGATTCTACCTTCTTGGGTATAAAGAAGTTTAGCTACTCCACTGGAAAGGCACCTGGAGAGAGAGAAAGGCCCCACCAACTCCTCAAGACATTCTAGAAACTCCAGCTGAGCACTATAATATGTGATTGAAGGCATCTTGGACATTCCAACCCCCACTGAGCTACTAGCTGAATGCAGCTACATGAATAACCTCATGAACACCATGTGGACCAAAAGAACTGTTCAGCTGAGCCCAGCTGCTTTAGATTGGGGTGGTTTATTATAGGTCATTTCAGTAATTGATTATTGAAACACATACCTATTAACTCTTGTGGCCTGCACAATCATCCTGAAGATTGGCAGGTTGGCTATTAACCCAAGGAGGAAGAAGCTTGAGAGACTGGGTTAGATTTGCTGCAGTCTCACAGATTGTAAGACTAGATTCCAGACTTGAAACCAGTTTTCCTGGAGCTTCAATCCTGGGTGTTTCCCACCATTTCTAGCCTGAAGAAGGATAACGGTAAGGAGCAAAGCTCCATAAATGGTCTATTATGTTTAGTATTTCCATTTTTTTTCTTCTCGTGCTTTGTATTTTTCCATAAGGGGCTTTCATATCCCAATCTCTTTTGGTGGCGTAAGCCAGAATCCTAGAACGAGACTGCCTGGGTTCAGAGCCCATTTCCACCACGAGCTCCATAAATGGGCAAGTTTCTTTTTTGTTTTCTTGCATTTTTTTTTTTTAGATGGAGTCTCACTCTGTTGCCCAGGATACAGTGCAGTGGCATGATCTCAGCTCACTGCAACCTCTGACTCCCGGTTTCAAATGAATCTCTTGCCTCAGCCTCCTGAGTAGCTTGTATTACAGGGGCATGCCACCAAGCCCAGCTAAGTTTTTGTATTTTTAGTAGAGGTGGGGTTTTGCCGTGTTGGCCAGGTTGGTCTAGAATTACTGACCTCAAGTGATCTGCCCACCTCGGCCTCCCAAGGTGCTGGGATTACAGATGTGAGCCACTGAACCCAGCCTAAATTTTCTTCATTGTTGTAAAATATGGATAACAACATATTGACTATTTTAATGGTTCTTAAGTGCACAATTCAGTGACAGCAACTACATTCACAATGTTGTCAATCATTATCATCATCCATCTCCAGAATATTTTCATTATCCCCCAAGCCGGATATCCACATGCAAAAGAATGAAATTGGACCTTTATCTCACATCATATACAAAAATCAATTCAAAATGGATTGAAGACTTACAGGGCCAGAAACTGTAAAGCTACTGGAAGACATACAGAAAACTTGACATTGGCCTGGGCGATGTTTTTTTTGGATATGACACCAAAAGCACAGGAAACAAAAGCAAAAATACACAGGTGGGATTGTATCAAACTAAAAAGCTCTGCACAGCAAAAGAAACAACAGAGGAAAAAGGCGAACGCCAGAACTGAAGAAAATATTTACCAATCGAATACAATCTGATAGGGGGCTAATATCCAAAACATATACGGAGCTCAAACAACTCAATAGCAAAAAAATCCCAAATAACCAGGTTTAAAACCGGGCAAGAGATCTAAACAGACATTTCTCAGGAGATAAGACAAATGGCCAACAGGTAAATGGAAAGGTGCTCAACATCCTTAATCATCAGGGAAATGTAAATTGAAATCACAATGAGAAATCATTTCACATCTCTTAGAACCGTTATTATCAAAACGAAACATAAGAGCAAGTATTGACGAGGATTCGGAGAAAGGGGACTCGTGTGCAGTTGGTAGAGTGTAAAGTGGTACAGTCACTACAGAAAACACTGTGGATGTTCATCAAAATTAAAATGAAAAATAGAACTACCATGTGATGCAGCAATCCCACTTCTGAGTGTATCCAAAAGGGAGTGATATCAATGCCTGCCCCCCAAGTTTATTGCAGCATTATTCGTCGTTGCCAAGATACGGAAACCCTGCAGCTCCATGCAGTGCCCTATAGAACTGGAGAATCTAGACTTTCACCTCAGAGGGTGCCGTAATAGATATAGTTTTTGTGCTAGTCACAATGTAACACTATAGACACCGCACACTGTTACAAATTAGAGCTGTAAACTATAATTTATGTTTAATATAAATATATGTTTGTAACCATATATCATTTCTATTTATAAATATAAAAAGTATATATGTTCTGGAGGAAAAGTTCCGCAAAGTCAAAAGTGCCCATGAAAGTCACCATGCAGCTCTGGTTGGCAGCTTGAAATTGGCCATGATGGGAATGTTTACACGACCAAAATCAGGAAGTGCTACTAATCAGGGCTTGAATTTTTGTTTTGCTAGCAACATTTTTTTTTTTCTGTAAAGGGCCAGATTAGTAAATATTTGGGGCTTTGCCAACCATATGGTTGTGTTACAACTACCCAACTCTGCCATCTTAGTGCAAAAGCATCCACAAATGTTACATAAGTAATAGACATGGCTGTGTTCCAATAAAGTGCAGTTTGCCATAGTTTGCCAAACCTTGGTCTAGACTTAAAGTGATGGAGAAAAATGCTAATATTTCAGATTAAATTTAACAGTGTGTGGTGTCTATAGCTGTTACATTGTGACTAGCACAAAAATGTGACTTTATTTAAAACTCTTTCCCTGTTGATCGAAGAATTTGCTCATATCATTGACTAGGTCAAGTTCTGATACATGTCTTCTTTATTTCACTTTCACCTTATTCATGAATATAACCAAAACTATCAACCCACATTCATGTTGGCACTATACTGGGGAAGGGTATGTTGCCAAGCAAATTAGCACTGTGAGCAACCGAAGCTTAGTCCCGTGGAGAAGCTCTGGGAAATCATGCAAACCACACACCTTAGAGTTACCCCACCCGGGGGCAAGGAAGCAAGGTTATTTATACACCAACTCCCAAAAGTCTTTAGTTGAGTACTGTTCCCAGAGGGTGTTAATTCCTTGGCACTGTCAGCCTTCTGAGAACACTGGCAGCTGGGGCTTTTTGCAGTTTTAGGAAAAAAATCCTCAGAAACAGTGATGCAGGATAATGGCCCCTGAAAAGTTCAGCCCACTCTAAGAGATACGAGCAGGGCACTGGCAGTGCGTGCTGCACCCTTGGAGGTGAGAGTGTAGAGGAAGATTGTCCTGGTCGATATGGTGGTTGTGTTGTAAAATGTCCCCAGGGATCCAGGTTTCATCCAGCGTTGCCATCTGTAGAGTTTGTTTATCTCCTTCAGGGTCCAAGATGGCAGCTATCGCTCCAGCTTTCACAGTACATTCTAGGCAGCAAGATAGGGGAAGAGATAAAAAATAATGGACACTACATGGAACTGCAGGTAACCCCCTTAACACACACATATACTATATCACACACCACCACACCTGGCTAATATAACTATATATATATATCTATATCTAATCTCTATCTGTCTATCTGTCTATCATCTATCATCTGTCTATCTGAAGGGGCAAAGATCCTATACCACTTGTCTTTTAAGAAAGGTCCCTGGGCCAGGTGCAGAGGTTCATGCCTGTAATCCCAGCACTTTGTGGGGCCAAGGTGGGAGGATCGCTTGAACCTAGGAGTTTGAGATAAGCTGGCCAACATGGTGAGACACTGTCTCTACAAAAAAATTAAAAATTAGTTGAGCATGCACCTGTGGTCCCAGCTACTCAGGAGGCTGAGGCAGGAGAATCCACTGGAGCCTGGGAGTTCGAGGCTGCACTGAGCCACGATTGCACCACTGCACTCCAGCCTGGGCAACAGTGTGAGACCCTGTCTCAAAACAAAGAAACAAAGAAACAAACAAAAAACCAAAAGGTCCCTGGAATCTGCTACAGCATACTTCCACTTTCCACCTACAACCCGTTGATCAGAACTTAGTCACACTTTGCTGCAAGGGGAAGGTAGAGTGTGGCCTTCATTCTGGGTGGTCATGTGTTCCTGATAAAAATTCTGTTCCTCTAGAAGAAGGAGAAGCTCTCATGAGATCTGGGGGGGTGGGGACAACTAGTAGTCATTGCCAATCCCTATAGTGGAAGGGATGGGTCGAGCATGGTTGTTCATGCCTGTAATCCCAGTGCTGTGGGAGGCTGAGGCAGGTGGATTGCCTGAGGTCAGGGGTTTGAGAACAGCCTGGCCAACATGGCAAAAACCTGTCTCTATTAAAAATACAAAAATTATCTGGGCGTAGTGGTGGGCACCTGTAATGCCAGCTACTTGGGAGACTGAGGCAGGAGAATCACTTGAACCTAGGAGGCAGAGGTTGCAGTGAGCCGAGATTGCACCACTGCACTCCAGCCTTGGGGACAAGAGAGAAATTCCGTCTCAAAAAAGGGAAGGGATATAAATAGAGTGCAAATTAATATAGTCTTATGGTCACAATATAATGTGATGGGGACAGATACATGATCAAATCAAGGGTCCAATTAGGGGAATAAGGCAGTAGCTTTCTTCCATATTATAGGGCGAAAATGAAACAAATGCTTTATATATATTTGAACTCAAGCCACAACTTGTGGCTAGACTGAAACAAGTCATTAGTGCCTTAGAAAGGAGCATGTTACCCTTGCCTCCTTTTGTCACCTTCCGGGGGAAGACTGCATGCAGAATTGGTGGCACAGAATTCATCCCCATGTTTTTGTTTGTTTAGTTAATAAACTTTTTTTTCCCTAGAGACAGATTCTCATTCTGCTGCCTAGGCTGGGGTGCAGTGGCATGATCATAGCACACTAATTAATAGACTTTTTTACCCCCTAGAGACAGAGTCTCACTCTTGCCTAGGCCGGAGTGCAGTGGTGTGCTCAGCACACTACAGTCTGGTACTCCTGGGCTCAGTGATACTCCCACCTCAACCTCCCAAAATGCGGGAATTACAGGCGTGAGGCACTGTGCCCAGCTGACAAAAATTTAAAAGCAGTTTTAGGTATACAGAAAAATGATTAGAAGGCACAGTTCTCATATACACCTTCAGCTTGCCCCCAGTTTCCCCCATTATTAACATCTAGTGTTAGTGTGATACATTTGTTATAATCAACGATCTGGCGTTGAGACATTATTAACTAAAGTCCACACCTTACATATGGGATCATTTCTCATGTTGCAACTCTGTGAGTTTGGGCAGATGTATAGTGACATGTCTACGCCATCACAGTTTCATATAGAATAGTTTCAAGGCCCTAAAAACCCCGTGTTCCCCCTATTCCTCTCCCCTCCCCTGCTACACCAAACCCCTGGTAACCACTGACTTTGCTGCTGCCTCCATAGTTTTGCTTTTCCAGAATGTCATATAGTTGGAATCGTACAGTATGAAGCCTTTTCAGATTGGATTCTTTCTTAGCAATCTATATTTAAGCTTCCTGCATGTCTTTTTATGGTTTGACAGCACTTTTTAAAAAAGATTTATTTATTTATTTATTTATTTTTGAGATGGAGTCTCACTCTTTCACCCAGGCTGGAGTGCAATGCCACAATCTTAGCTCACTGCAACCTCCGCCTCCCAGGTTCAAGTGATTCTCCTGCCTCAGCCTCCCGAGCAGCTGGAATTACAGGCACCCACCACTGCACCCAGTATTGTATTTTTAGTAGAGACAGGGTTTCACCATGTTGGCCAAGCTGGTTTCGAACTCCTGACCTCAGGTGATCCACCCTCCTTGGCCTCCCAAAGTGCTGGGATTACAGGTGTGAGCCACTGTACCTGGCCTTTTTTTTTTATTATTTTTATTTTTGAGACGGGGTTTCACCATGTTGGCCAGGCTCGTCTTGAACTCCTGACCTCATCGCCCATCTTGGCCTCCCAAAGTGCTAGGATTACAGGTGTGAGCCACTGCACCCGGCGTGTGGCCTATTTTTAAATGCTCCTTTTGAGACAGAGTTTCACTCTGTTGCTTAGGCTGGAGTGCAGTAGTGCAATCTCGGCTGACTGCAACTTCTGCCTCCCAGGTTCAAATGATTATCATGCCTCAAGAAGTAGCTGGGACTACGGGTGTTTGCCATGAAGCCCAGCTGATTTTCTATATTATTAGTAGAGATAGGGTTTCGCTGTAATGGCCAGGCCGGCATCAAAATCCTGGCCTCAAGTGATCCACCCTTCTCAGCCTCCCAGAGTGCTGGGATTGTAAGTGTGAGCCACTGTGCTTGGCCGTTTATTTATTTATTTTGAGACAGGGTCTCATTCTGTCACCCAGGCTGGAGTGCAGTGGCACAATCACGGCTCACTGCAGCCTAGACCTCCTGGGCTTGGGTGATCCTCCTACCTCAGTCTCCTGAGTAGCTAGAACTGCAGGCACCCACCACCATGCCTGGCCAATATTTGCATTTTTTGTAGAGATGGGGGTTCACCATGTTGCCTAGGCTGGTTTCGAATTCCTGGGCTCAAGTGATCCACCTGCCTTGGCCTCCCAGAATGTTGGGATTACAGGCATGAGCCAGTGTGCCCAGCCAAAATTATTTATTTATTTAATCTCACTCTCTTGCCCAGGCTGGAGTGCAGTGGCACAATCATGGCTCACTGCAGCCTCAATCTCCTGGGCTCAAGTGATCCTCCTGCTTCAGCATTCTGTGTAGAGCTGGGACCACAGTTGCATGGCCACCACAGCCAGATACATTTTAAACTCTATGTAGAGATCGGGGTCCCACTTGTCCAGGCTTGTCTCAAACTTCTGGGCTCAAACAGTCCTCCCACCTTAGCCTCCCAAAGTGCTGGGATGATTTTCTTAATGCTGAATAATACCCCGTTATATGAATATACTGAAATTTGTTTATCCATTCACCTATTGAAGGACATCTTGATTGTTTCAAAGTTTTGGCATTTATGAATAAAGCTGCTATAAATATCCATGTGCGTGTGTGTGTGTGTGTGTGTGTGTGTGTGTGTGTGTAGACATGAGTTTTCAACTCACATGGGAGCACGATTGCTGGATTGTGTGGTAGTATATGCTTAGTTTGGTAAATACCTTCCAAAGTGGCTGTACCATTGTGCATTCCCACCAGCAAAGAATGAGAGTTCCTGTTGCTCCATATCCTCATCAGCATTTGGTGTCATCAGTGTTTTGAATCTCAGCCATTTTAGCAGATGTGGAGTGGCGTCTTATTATTTTATTTGCATTTCCCTAATAACATATGATATGGAGCATTGTTTCACATGCTTGTTTGCTATCTGTATGTCTTCCTTGGTAAGGCGTCTGCTTAGGTCTTTCATATGTTTTTAAATTGAGTTTTTCTTTTATTGTTGGGTTTTAAAAGTTCTTTATATATTGCGGATACCAGTCCTTCATCAGATATACCTTTTGCAAATATTTTCTCCATGCTTGGGACTCATGTTTTTCTTTTCTCTGTCCTTCTTCCTCCCTCCCTGCCTCCCTCTCTCTCCTTCATTCTCTCTTTCTCTCTTTCTTTCTTTCCTTCTCTCTTTCTCTTTCCCTCTTTCTTTCTCTCTCTCATTCTTGTTTCCATATTGTTGCCCAGGCTGGAGTATAATGGTGTGATCTTGCCTCACTGCAACCTCCACCTCCTGGGTTCAAGCAATTCTCCTGCAGAGGTTCAAGTGATTCTCCTGCCTCAGCCTCCTGAATAGCTGGGATTACAGGCACCTGCCACCACACCCAGCTAATTTTTGTATTTTTAGTTAAGACAGGATTTTGCCATGTTGGCCAGGCTGGTCTCAAACTCCTGGGGTCAAGTGATTCATCTTCCCTGACCTCCCAAAGTTCTGGAATTACAGACATGAGCCACCATGCTCGGCCATGTTTTTATTTTCTTAATAGGGTCAGATGCAGAGCAGAGTTTTTAATTTTAAAGAAGTACAATTTATCTTTTTTTTTCTTTTGTGGATCATGCTTTTGGTGTTGTATCTATCCCCATGTTTTTACCTTTTTGGTGACCAGAGAGACAAAGTCAGTGTTGGTTTGGGCAGTAAAAATTGAAAGTGCAGGAGGGCAGGAATTGATCCCTTGACCTTGTCCGTAAGCGATAGATTCCAACTCCTGATATCGTGCCTTAGTCGCTGTGGCTATCATACTTCAATGAAACAAAACAACCTTGGAATGCAAAGGCTTGTCAGAATAAGCATCTATTTCTCTCACATGTCCGCAGCTCAGACGGAGTTCAGCTGATCTATGCTGGGCTCAGGCCTGCAGGTTCATCTAGGTCTGCTCCATCTGTCACTCATCTTCCTTGGACCACGTTCTTTTCAGGGCAAAAGGCTGGAAGGCAAGCCCAGCCCCACAAGCACCTCTCAAGCCTCTGCTTGCATCACATCTGCTAACATCCCATTGGCTAAAGCAAGTCTCATGGTCAAGTTCAACACTGACGGAGCAGGGAAGTGTACTCCTCCCACTGGATTATTATCAGATATCGTAAGGGCAAATTTCCATCATAAGACCCTGGGCTCTGTTTTCAGGTACCCAAGACACAAACTAGAAAGCAAGAAAGTAATTAAATGAGCAACTAGGCAAGTTGAAACACTACTAGATTTATTTTCCACTGTTCTTATATTCAGTTCCCGAGGTCAGAACCCCACACTACTCAGGGATACAGAATCAAGTTCATGTAGGATTCCATGGGACCCTGGAGGGGGATGTGAGGTAGAACCTTCGGGGGGTGCAATAATATAGAAAGGCGATGTTTGCTTTTCACTCATTGTCCACTTCTTTTTGTCTTTCTCTCTATGATAAAAATCTAAAAACCTAGCTGCCAGGGACTTTCAGCTGAGGCAATATTCAAGAAGCCCCCAGCACTTCGTCTTCTCTTCTTCCTACACAGGGCTCCCGCCCTTCTGCTGAGAGCTTCCCCTGTAGGGTACTAAACACTTCTCAGCAGCCATATCTCCGGACCAGGATTCCTGCAACAGTAAATACCATCTCAACAAGTATGATGGCTGCTTGGCCATGGGAAATGTTAGGCCTGGGGGCAGTCCCCAGCCCTGGGGAGCTGGAAACTGACCAGCTCTTGTAGCAATGTGGCCTAACAGGAAAGTCAGGATCCCAGATCATGAGAAACCATCCTGGAAGACCCAGGTCCTTGGAGGCAAAACCCATCCAGCATTTGGAGACCAGCGGAGAAGGCAGAATAATGCTCCCTCTACTGAAAGATGTTCACGTTCAGGACCCTCAGAGCCTGAAAAATGTTACCTTGCATGGCAAAAGGGGCTTTGCAAAGCTGATTAAGAATCCTGAATGAAAAGATTATTCTGAATCATCCAGGTGGATTCAAGGGGTTCTTACAAATTAAAGAGGGCAAGAAGACTCAGAGTCAGAGAAGAAATGAGGACGAAAGCAAAGTTTGGAGAAATGAATGAAGCGGACTGATGAGAGAAGGAATGGGAGCAACCTCTAGAAGCTGGGAAAGGCAAGGAAACAAATTCTGCCCTAGAGGCTCCAAAAGAAATGCAGCCCTGCCAACCCATTCAGTCCCTCTGACTTCTGGAACAGTAAGGTTATCCATCCATCCATCCGTCCATTCATCCATTCATTCATTCATTTATCTGTTGAGACAGTCTTGCTCTGTCACCCAGGCTGCAGTGCAGTGGCACAATCTCGGCTCACTGCAACCTCCACCTCCCAGGTTCAAGCAATTCTTGTGCCTCAGCCTACCCAGTAGCTGGGATTACAGTCACCTACCACCATGCCTGGCTAATTTTTGTATTTTTAGTAAAGACAAAAGAGTTTCACCATGTTGACCAGACTGGTCTCGAACTCCTGACCTCAAATAACCCACCTGCCTCAGTCTCCCAACGTGCTGGTATTACAGGCATGAGCCATTGTGCCCAGCCCAGTAAGGTTATATATTTGTGTTGTCTTAAGCTACCAAATGTGTGGTAATTTGTTACAGGAGCAAGAGGAAACTAATACCAGCCAGCAACTATTTTAGGGCAGTTAGAAAACTTCACACATTGAACCCCAATTTTCTCTCCTTTTTCTCTTTCTTTCTTTTTTTTTGTTTTTGAAACAGTGTCTCACTCTGTCACTCAGGCTGGAGTGCGGTGGCACGATCAGAGTTCACTGCAGCCTCGACCTCCTGGGCTCAAGCACTCCCCAGCAACTCGGTCTCCCAAAGCACTGGTGTTACAGGTCAGAGCCACTGCACCCAGTCTGAACCCCACTTGCCTTTGTACTTCTGGTCCCCAGGAGAGTCCTTCACACTTTCTGACTTCTCATACAGCAAGAAGGCATATAGATATTCGGGAATTGGAAGGACAGGAAAACCAACCTTTGGGTAAAGATTTTGGCATTTATATCTTTTATTTAAATATTCATTTCACTATTTTGAAAGTTTCCCATCCAAACCACAGCTGTAACTGAAATCCAACCATTCCAGGAAACAGAAATATCAAGTTGGGGGCTTCCTGAGAATTTCAGATTATGGATTGCTAGAGTCAAAAAGAGATTTTCTAGTCCAACCTACCCACTGGACAGATGAGGAAACTGTGGCTGAAGCAAGAGTGGGTGTCTGGGAGTAGGAAGGGAGCCTGGGCCCTAGTGGGTGGTGCTGGAGCCACCTTGCAGCCACCACCTGGGCCCCTGGCCCTGCCCTGGTCCTGCCCATCATGGCTGCTGTTGGTACTGGCTCTCTGTGGCCGTGTAGAAGTCATCCAGCACACTCTGGATGTATTCAAAGGTCGGCCGCTCCTCCGGACGGTTCTTCCAGCAGCGCGTCATGATGCTGTAGAGCTCCTCTGGGCAGTGCTCTGGGCAGGGCATCCGGTATCCACGCTCCAGAGCTCGGATCACTTCAGGGTTTGACATCCCTGAAAAGGAGACATGGAATTAAAAAGGAAGCAGCTGGGAAATGAGATCCCAGAGGTGTCAGGCCCTGTGGCCTCGCCAGCAGCTGTCACTCCCCACCTCACCTTGCAAGCTGAGCCCCTCTCACTGTGGAGCCAGAGACTTCCTCCTCCAGCTTCACTTGCAGCTAGGACATGGGCCTGGGACATGGTTTTGGCCAATGGGAGCTGACAGGGAGGTCTGCTGGGAGAGGCCAGGAAAGGTTTTCCTCCCACTTAGAGGACAGTCTTTGGAGAACACACCCTTCATCTCTTCCTTTGGACACTGTGAGATACTTATGATACTCGGATCTGCAACCGCCACCTTACCACATGGAGAACATCATCACAGAGACAGGAACCCAGAGTCCTGACTCAGTCCTGCTGAGCCGCTGAACTAACCAGTCACCGGTGCCAGAGGGGGAGTAATAGCTTGCTCTGTTTCAGTTACTCTTAGTCTGTCATTTTGTGGCTTGCAGCAGAACACATCCTTCTGGATTTGGCATCTATAGTGTGTTGTCTGGTTCTGCCTAGTGCACTCTCAGGACAAAACAGTCAGGTGGCCAGATTCAGTGTCACCCTGTGGGTGGGACCATTTTTTTGTTCAATTTAAGTTTCTATTATTAATAAGAATAGCTATTCAATGTCCATGATCCCCAATTTTATATTATTAGTTTCAAACTCCAAACTCGGGAGGCCCAGATATGTGGATCACTTGAGATATGGAGTTCAAGACCAGCCTGGCCAACATAGTGAAACCCTCTCTCTACTAAAAATACAAAAACTAGCCACATGTGATGGTGCACACTTGTAATCCCAGCTGCTCGGGAGGCTGAGGCAGGACAATCGCTTGAACCCAGGAGGTGGAGGTTGCAATGAGCCGAGATCATGCCAGTATACTCCAGCCTGGGCAACAGAGCAAGACTCCATCTCAAAGAAAGAAATAAATAAAAAGTAAGGCATCAGAAAATAAAGGTGACTGCAATTCTGACCTCTACTACTGCAACTCAAGTGCTTCCTTAACTTGTATGTCTCTATACTTAAGTCATCTCAAATTTAAGAGGGTTAAAATGGAGCTCTCCAATTTCTTTCTTTTATTTTTTTTTTTGAGATGGAATCTTGCTCTGTAGCCCAGGCTGGAGTGCAGTGGTGCAATCTTGGCTCACTGCAACATCTGCTTCCCGGGTCCCGGTGCAAGCAATTCTCCTATCTCAGCCTCCCAAGTAGCTGGAATTACAGGCATGAGCCACCATGCCCAGCTAATTTTTGTGTGTGTTTTTTTAGTAGAGTCGGGATTTCACCATGTTGGCCAGTCTGGTCTTGAACTTCTGACCTTGTGATCCACCCGCCTCGGCCTCCCAAAGTGCTGGGATTATAGACGTCAGCCACCGCGCCCTGCCAGAGCTTCCCAGTTTCTATCCCTGGACCATCACCCACCCTGTGGTGCAAAGCCATGGTAATCATCCTTGATTCTCTCTCCCTCACCTCCTAAGTCAGCAAGTCAGATCTTTCCTTCTTTTGAAACGTAGCACCAGTTCGTCAATGTATGCTTGTTACGAATCCACCATCCTATGCCTGGGCCGCTGCTGTGGCCTCCTCATGGGCTGCCACACTGTTCCCCTTCCTTCCCATTCACGCTTCACGCTGAGCTAAAGCATCACTTAAAAATGGAAATCACCAGCCCAGCAAAATAGCAACACATCGTCTCTCAAAAAATTTAAAAAATTAGCTGGGCATGGTGGTGTGTGTGTGTGTGTGTGTGTGTGTGTGTAATCCCAGCATTTTGGGAGGCCAAGGCTGGAGGATTGTTTGAGCCTGGAAGTTTGAGACCAGGCTGGGCAACAATAGTGAGACCAAGTCTTTACAAAAAATACATATAAAACAAATAGCCAGGCATGGTGGCTCTTGCCAGTGGTCCCAGATACTCGGGAGGCTGAAGAGGGAGGATCACTTGAGCCTAGGAAGTTGAGGCTGCAGTGAGCTATGATTGCACTGCTGCACTCCAGCCTCCTCACACAGAGTGAGACCTTGTCTGAAGAAGAAAGAAAGAAAGAAAAAAAAGCGTGGAGAAAGGACAAGATCTGATTCACAGTTTAGAATTATCCTTCTGGCTGCAAGTGGAGAATAGGCTGTAGGATGAGTGGGGAGAAAACAGTGAGACTGATGAGGAGGCCACTGCGCCATCCATGGGAGACGATGCTGGCCTGGATGCAGTGGAGACTGCGGGGTTCAAAGTGGTGAGACTTGGGATATGTTTTGGAGTCAAGTAGCCAAAACCTTGTGACTGCTCAGATGTCATAGGGGTGAGGCCGGGCATGGTGGCTCACGCCTGTAATCCCAGCACTTTGGGAGGCTGAGGCAGGTGGATCATCTGAGGTCAGGAGTTCGAGACCAGCCTGGCCAACATGGTGAAACCCTGTCTCTACTAAAAATAGAAAAATTGGCCGGGCATGGTGGTGGGCACCTAAAATCCCAGTTACTCAGGAGGCTGAGGCAGGAAAGTCGTTTGAACCCAGAAGGTGGAGGTTGCAGTGAGCTGAGATTGTGCCATTGCATTCCAGCCTGGGCAACAAGGGTGAGACTCTGTCTCAAAAAAAAAAAAAAAGAAAAGTAATGGGGTGAGAGAGAAGGAAGGGCCAAGGAAGTCCCCAGATTTCAGGCTTTAGACACTGAATGGATGGTGGTGCCTTTAACTAAGACGGGAAAGGTGAGGTAAAGTTGTAGGTGAGGATCAAGAACTCAATTTGAATGGGCACATTGATGAGATGAACCCATTGCCAGTCTGGGCCCTGAAGGCAGCCCCAAGCTGATGCCCCTTCCCTACCTGGGTAAGGGATCCGGCCATAGGTGACAATCTCCATGAGCAGGACACCAAAGGACCAGACGTCTGACTTGATGGTGAAGGAGCCAAAGTTGATGGCCTCAGGAGCTGTCCATTTGATGGGGAACTTGGCCCCTGTAGGGTGGAGCAAAGCCGAGTCAGGGGAAGGCTGGGGAGCAGTGAGGTTTGGAACCCTGCTAAGGTGGGGGAACAGGCAAGGGCAACAGCTGCCAACATCTGCCCCTGCAGAACTGCAATTTCCCTGTTAGGTGGCCTCCCTGTGGAAGCAAGGGACATCCATCCTGAGGACAGATGGCTAGACAAGGAGGAGTGGGCAGAGGGATCTGGGGTGTGGTGTGGAAGTTCACTCTCTAGAGGCCTCCTTGTTGATCAGCTGATACCCCAGGAAACTACAACTCCGAAGAGTGGAGTCCCAGAGGTCACAGATCTTTGTGGACAGAAGGACTTCAGGGGATCCTGAGTCCAGGTTGTAGCCAATGCCTCAGTCCTCTGACCCCGGGAGATAGGGGAAGGAGGATTCTGACTCTCAGCTCATGAGGTTCCCACCAGTCACTGTGTGTCTCCCACTTCCCTCCTCCCACATAGTCTGACATGGGTTTAGTTAGCCTTTTCAATTTTTTTTTCTTTTAGAGACAGGGTCTTACTCTATTGCCCAGGCTGGAGCATAGTGGCACAATCATAGGTCACCGCAGCCTTGAACTCCTGGCCTCAAGCTATTCTCCCACCTCAGCCTCTCAAGCAGCTGGGGCTAGAGGTGTGCACCACTATGTTCAGCTAATTTAAAAACAAAAACAAACAAGCAAAAAACCTGGCCAGGCACAGTGGGTCATGACAAGGCTTCCTTTTTTATAGAAAAGGAATATGAAGGGCTGGGCACGCTGGGTCTTGCCTGTAATCCTAGCACTTTGGGAGACTGAGGTGGGTGTAGTTTCGGGCACACAGGAGGCTGAGGCTGGAGGATTGCTTGAGCCCAGGAGTCAGAGGCTTCAGTGAGCTATGATCATACTCCTCCACTACAGCCTGGGCGACAGAGCAAGCACCTGTCTCTTCAAAAAATAAATAGGCCTGGTGTGGTGGCTCATGCCTGTAATCCCAGCACTTCAGGAGGCCCAAGCAGGTGGATCACTTGAGGTCAGGAGTTTGAGACCAGCCTGGCCAACATAGTGAAACCCCCTCTCTACTAGAAATAAAAACTAGCCAGACATAATGGAATGTGATTATGATCCCACCTGCTTAGGAGACTGAGGCAGGACAGTCTCTTGAACCCAGGAGGTGGAGTTTGCAGTGAGCCGAGATCAAGCCAGTGCACTCCAGCCTGGGAAACAGAGTAAGACTGTCTCAAAAAAATAAATAAATAAAAATTAAGCTAACAGAAAATAAAGGTGACTGCAATTCTGATCTCTATGCTATAAATAAATTTTGTCTGTTTCTTTCTTTAACAGCTTTACTGAGCTAGAATTCACAGACCATACATTTCACCCATTTAAAGTGCATAATTCTATGGCTTTTAGAATAGTCACGAAGTTATGGATTTCAGAATATTTTCATCTCATTTCCCTGCAAAAAACCCACAGAAGTTACTCCCCATTTCTCCTGATTCCCCACCATCAGCTGTAGCCACCACTCGTCTACTTTCCCTCTCTTTAGATTTGTCTGTTTTGGGCTGGGCGTGGTGGCTCACGCCTGTAATCCTAGCACTTTGGGAGGCTTGACGTCAGGAGTTTGAGGCCAGCCTGGCCAACATGGTGAAACCTCGTCTCTACTAAAAATACAAAAATTATCTAGGTGTGGTGTTTGTGCCTGTAACCCCAACTACTCAGGAGGTTGAGGCACAAGAATTGAATCTGGGAGGCAGAGATTGTAGTGAGCTGAGATCATGCTAATACACTCCAGCCTGGGTGACAGATCAAGAGTGTCTCAAAAAAAAAAAAAAAAAAAAAAAAAGATGGCCTGTTCTGGACATTTCACAGAAGAGGAATTAAACAGTATGTGGTCTTCGTGTTGGCTTTCCCTTAACATAATGTTTTCAAGGGTCATCTGTGTGCTAGCCTGACATAGCATTTCATTCTATTTTGTGGCCAAATAATATTCTATTGTATGAATATACCACATTTTGTTTATCTGTTCATCCATCAGTCTGTGGACATTGAAGAGGGTTGTTTCCGTCCTTTGGCTATTAGGAAGAATGCTTCCATGAACATCCATATACAAGTTTTGTCTCTTTTTGAATTTTACAAAAATGAAACCAATTGGCATCTTCTCTTTTTTGGTCTAATTTCTTTCATTTTGATATACCTGTGAGAATTACCCATTCTGGTGCATTTAGCATTGGTTTGTGCTTTTTTTTTTTTTTTTTAAGGCACCAGGCTAATTTTTGTATTTTTAGTAGAGACAGGGTTTCACTATGTTGGTCAGGCTAGTCTGGAACTCCTCACCTCATGATCCACCTGCCTTGACTTCCCAAAGTGCTGGGATTACAGGTGTAAGCCACCGTGCCAGTCTTTTTTTTTTTTTTAAAGACAAGGTCTTGCTCTGTCCACCAAGCTGGGTACAGTGGCACAATCACGGCTTACTGCAGCCTCAACTTTCTAGACTCAAGTAATTCTCTCACCCTAACCTCCTGAGTAGCTATGACTATAGGCATGTGCCACCATGCCTGGCTAATTTTTTAAATTTTTGTAGAGACTAGGTCTCCTGTGTTGCCCAGGCTGGTCTTGAGCTCCTGGGCTCAAGCAATCCTCCTGCCTCCTAAAGTGCTGGGATTATGGGCACAAGTCACTGAGCCTGGCCAGTTAGTGCTTTTGCATCACTGCGTGGTATTATATTTTGTGAATAAACCACAATGTATACATACATCCTCCTGCTATGGACATTTGGATATCGGCCCTATTTTTGTCTGTTATACACAAAGCTGCTCTTACCCTTAATTTCAACATATATTGCCTAACTCCCTCTAAAATCTATCAGTACTTCTCCATCTGATGTAAAATCTCCTCAAAGTCTCTGGGTGAGACTCTGAAGTCCAGGACACCATCCAGAAATATCCACCGAGCTCAAGAATGCACAGCTAAGACTGGGGCAGACCCTTGCATTTTGCCAATCACTCTCACACGTATCAACTTTCAACACTCACAACCATCCAAATGGGCAATGTGGGCCTGCTTGGCAGCGTCCCTACCTTCCCGAGCCGTGTACTCATTGTCCTCGATGATCCGGGCCAGGCCAAAGTCGGCAATCTTACACACCAGGGAGGCAGACACCAAGATGTTGGCGGCTCGCAGGTCTCGGTGGATGTAGTTCCTCTGCTCGATGAAGGCCATGCCTTCTGCAATCTGTACCCCAAACAGAGACCCTTTTGTCCTCAGACCTGGCCTACGCCAAGAGGGCCCCACCCGAAAGCAGCAGAGAGGTGTTCAAGTGGAAGACAATGGGAAATGTCTGCACCAGCCCTCACTCTTTTGTTGGGAGGGCCCCGGGGCTCAGGCTGGCATTCAGGTTGTGGGGATCCCTAAGGCCTGGGTCACTTTGGGGGATTCCCTAGATTTCCAAGACTTCCAGAGAGCACTTTGAAGTGTTCTCAAGGAAAAAGCAATGAGACTATTTCTCCAGGACCTATTCCTCCAGGAACACACACACACACACACACACACACACACACACGCACACACACACGCACACACAAAAACTCTAGGACACTATGAAGAGCTTTCATCTTCAACCGTCTTTCTGGGGACAATCTAGGCTCTTGTCATATTCTGCTGTACCTCTTATATCTTTCTCATGCCCCAGCCCTGGGTAGGGAAAATTCACTTATTTACTCAACAGAAATCTGAGTGTCTTGTGGGTGCCAGACATGTTGCTTGAACAGGTGGTGAGCCAGGCAAAACCGCTGCAGGTAGAAAGTCCCATAAAGAAAAGATAAAACAGGCTGGGCGTGGTGGCTCACACCTGTAATCCCAGCACTTTGGGAGGACGAAGTGGGTAGATCACTTGAGGCCAGGAGTTCAAGACCAGCCTGGCTAACATAACAAAACCTGTCTCTACTAAAAATACAAAAGGAAGATGAGCGTGGTGGTGCACGCCTCTAACCCCAGCTGCTCAGGAGGTGGAGGCACGAGAATTGCTTGAACCTGGGAGGCAGAGGCTGCAGCGAGCCAAGATCATGCCACTGCAGCTTGGGTGACAGAGCAAGACTCTGTCTCAAAAAAGAAAAAAAAGATAAAACAGAGTAACAAAATATGACCCATAGAG
This sequence comes from Saguinus oedipus, assembly GCA_031835075.1. Lineage (NCBI taxonomy): Eukaryota > Metazoa > Chordata > Mammalia > Primates > Cebidae > Saguinus > Saguinus oedipus. Next base: position 25,817,982 of record CM063173.1, on the reverse strand, counting down.
GGCTTTTTCAGATTGGGTGTTCAGGGAAACCTGCTTTGAGGGGGTGAGATTTTAGCAAAGATAGGAATGATGATAATAATAAGTGTGTCACATAAGAATATTCTAGGCAGAGAGAACATCAGGTGCAAAGGCCTAGAGGTAGGAAAGAGCTTGGGTGTTGGTGGAACAGCACAGAGGCCAGTGTGGCAAGCAGCAGATGCCACAGAGAGAGTGGGGAGGGTTGAAGTTGAAAGGGTAGCCACAATCATGAACAGCCTTGTCGGCCAGGACAGGAGGGTGGATTTTATTCTGAACGGGATGGGGAAATATTAAGAGGCCTTCAAGCAGGAGTGTGACATGTTCTGGTGCACATTTAAAGATCACCATGGCTGCTGAGTGAAACAGACTGCATGGAGGATGCTTATTCACACTGGGGGCCCTAGAAGCCTTTGATGAAAACACAGGGATTATATCTCACAGTCATTTTTACTTACAAGGGTTTGGACAAAAGAGGTTGAAGATGAACCCTCAGATGCCCAGAAAGCAGCACTTTTGGCTGACAAACTGGGCGACAAGCAATTTGAGGCAGGAATGATCATGATCTCTGTTTTACAGACATGGAAACACTCGTTCCAGTTCACACCACCAGAAACATTCTGAATGTCAGGCTCAAGCCAGTCTGAGCATTCCCAATCTAGTGCTTCCTGTTGCCTCTAAATAACCCAGCACTCCAGTGCTTCAGCGGACTGCAGCTGGGTGCAGTTTGATGCAATTACTCTGGAAGTGAGAGCGTCTGACTAGACAGACCAATCAAAGCACCACCAGCTGGCCTCCCAGCGTCTGAGTCAAGTGAGTGGCACACTTTCAGGGAGTGGACAGCAGGGGACACCCGAGGCAGTTAGAATGGAGATCCAGGCTTTTTTTTTTTTTTTTTTTTTTTTTTTGAGACTGGCTCTTGCTCTGTCACCTAGGTTGGAGTGCAGTGGTGGGATCACAGCTCACAGCAACCTCTGCCTCCTGGGCCCCTGTGTTGCCCAGGCTGAGCTCAAACGGTCCTCTCACCTCAGCCTCCCAAAGCGCTGGGATTACAGGCCTGAGCCACCACGCCTAAGGGAGACCCAGACTCTTCAGTAAAAGCGTGTAAGAGATTGATTTTGTTTGGAGTCGTAGGGGTAGGGACGAGATAGGGATGAGGTTGCCAGGAGGGAGTGAGACAGCATCTTGGTCCTGGGAGTGTGGGAAATTTATGAGTCCTTAGATGAACAATTAACAGACATCATAGCTTGTTTACAAGATGATACTTAAACACTTAAGTGACAGTTACCTTGTGCTTTGGAGGAGGCACTTTTGCTGTCATCCCCCTTTCCACAGATAAGAAAACTGAAGCCCAGAGAAATAGGTAAGTGACCCCAGCTTACACAGCTTGCAAGTTGCGGAGCCCGGGCTGGAACTCCAAAAGCGCTGCCTGGGGTCTGCGCACTTGTCTGTTACTCTGCCCAACCTTTTTGCCTGGCTTTTCTTCTGGAACAAGCACTAATGCCAGGAGTTACCGCTGTTTGATCCCCACTGGCAGATGCTCATACTACTGATTTTCACAGGAGCTCAATGGACCGGGGCTGACACCCCACTCGGGAGACAGCAGAGGGTATTGGCTAAATGGCTCTGGAGCTGGACCAGCTCAGCTTGCATGCTGCAGCTCTGTGATGTCAAGCAAATTGTGTCATCTCTCTGTACCTCACTTTCTTCTCTGTAATAGCACCTGGTTCCAAGGGGTCAAGTGAAGATTAATCCCCTAAACCTACATCAAGGGCTTAGTGGAGTGTCTAGCACATAGTGAAGTATATATTTCAATAGTGGCTCCCGGTGCTCTCAGTGGGGGAAAGTGGCACTCAGAGAGGTTAAGCTACTTGCTCGAAGCTACACAGGCAGACCTGAGATCAAAACAAAACTCAACGTGACTCCTAAGCCCAGATGTTAGTAGTGCTGCCTCTCAAGGGTTTGCTGACTGAATGAGTAAGAAGTAGGTTTACTGAGCCCAGGTGTCAGCACTGGGGGTTGATAAGGTGGTGAGATTTTATGATCCCCAGACAGGGTGCCATGAGATTGGGCATTGGAACTGGGTTTGCTTCCAAGAGTATCAGGGTGTCACAGCATCAGACCTGGAAAGACCTGTAGAGCTCTTCAAAATGAATCCTATGGATGCCTCGAGGTTATATGGGGGCGGGGGAGACAAAAGAAAGGCCACAGATAAGCCCCCCACCCTGCTTTGGTCAGAGCAGCTCTGTTTTGACTTGTTTGTATGTACTCAGCTACCGCATACCATTTCATTTGACCAACACAGCTGTGACTACCAAAAAAAAACCACATTGTGGTCCAGTTCCCTCCTTTGACAAATGGGGAGACTGAGACCCAAAGTGGGTTGGAGGTCAACAGCCAGTTGGTGGTGACAGGCTGGGGAACCCACCTGCTGCTCCAAGGTGCCTCTCCGAGTCTGGAGGTGAAGACCAAGGCCCCAGGTGGGCTCCTTTCTTCCCCTGGGCTCTAAGTCTACCTCTGCTTCTGGACAGATGAAGGCCCAGAACCTCTTTTCCTTCCTTGGTTTGTTTCCCTTTTGTGAAACAGGGAGAGTGGCTCTTGACCTGGTCCGTGACTGCTGCCCAGCAGGGTTTCTGCTAGTTTGGAGATGATAATTTAGCAACAGACCAGTCTATTGTCTCCCAGGAGACTGGGCCCACTGGAGTGAAAACATATTTCCATATCCCTCTGGCATTCCAGGCTCTGAAAGTAGTCTTTTGTTACACCTTGTGGTGGGCACCTGGAATTTACATACTCAAATGAGCCCTGCCCTTGGCATCTGCAGCAGGCCCAGCTGAGGCCCAGGCTGGGTCTCACTCAACTCCTACCACCCCCTGGGCTCCTGCCAAGTAGGCTAAACTCCTTTACCTACTTTTGCACAGGCTGTTTCTTTTGTCTAGAAGAATTTTCCCTTTTCTCTTCATCTACCGAACTTCTACTCATCCTTCAGACTCAGTCTAAAGGCCATTTCCTCCAGGAAGCATTCTCTGATTGCTAAATGCTCTAACTATGCACTCCAGTAACACGCCGTCCTCACACTCTGTTTTCCCACACATTGGAGAGAGCATGAGAGAGGACGGAAGTAAAAAAATCTGCTCAGGCTGGGGATGAGAGGAGCTGCAAGGCGCGAGGGAAACATGAGAAAGAAAATGAGGTTTTCAGCAGTGTTTCTGCGATTTGCAAACATTATTTACTTTGTTGGATACTGTAATTGTTTGACTCAGCCAAGACCCCTTAGGTCATGCTCCCTAAGAGATTCGGTTATTTAATACCTTACTTTCCATCTGGACTGTAAATTCTATTAGGACAGAAACATTTTCATTTTGTTCCCTGCTATATCCCCCATAATTAGCACAGTAACTTATGCAAGCCACTTAACCACACTGGGCCTCAGTTTCCTCATCTTTACTTTACTTCTGCTCTATGCCTCAATTTTCTATTCTGTAAAATGGGATGATAATTACCTCCCTATGATCAGACTGTTACATTTGGGGGGGTCCCTGGGATTTGTGCCCTTGGTCATTCCCCTCCCACACTGATTCTGGGCATAGCCATGTGACTTGGCCAATGGGCCATTAGCAAGCCTGATGCAGCCAGAGGCTTAATGAGAATCTGCTCATGAAGGCTTGGTCCTTGTCCTGCTTCATTTTGGAACCAAGCTGCTGCGCCATGAAGAAGCTCAGCCTGGGTGATTGGTTGGTGAGGGGCCATGTGGAGGCTGAGCTGTGTCTTGGACATTCTAGCCTGGGCAAGTGCCAACAGGATGCATCCGCACCTCACTTTACAACAACGAGCAGAAGAACCACCCAGCTGAACCCAGGCAACCCACAGGATCATGAAAAATAATAATTGCTGTTGTTTCAAGCTAGTAGAACTTGGGATGGTTTGTTATACCAAAATAGATAACAAGAATCCCAGCCTATAAAGCTTACATGATGATTAAATGAATGAGTACACGTATAATTATATACATGCAAAAAGCATAGTTTTATACTGAGCACTCAATACATTTTACCCATTATTATTACTGCTATCATCATAGTACATGGTCAGTAAATATTTGGCAAATAAAAAATTGAATCCCTGTCTCCCTTCCCCATTTCCTCATTAGGCTCTCACCTGGGCTGAGAAGTCAATGAGTTTTGGCAAGGGCTGCTTGCTGCCCTCATCACTTTTCAGAAAATCCAGCAGGCTTCCTATATGGGGGAGAGAGGAGGAAGGTGTACTACTCTTATTATTTTATGGCAAAAAACACAATTACTTTTGTACCAATCTAATACTAGCGAGTGGTGAAGATTTTTCATAATAGTAGATTTAAATAAAAATATTTGTTTGTGGCCGGGCACAGTGGCTCATGCTTGTAATCCCAGCATTTTGGGAGGATGAGGCGGGTGGATCACCTGAAGTTGGGAGTTCGAGACCAGCCTGACCAGTATGGAGAAGCCACATCTCTACTAAAAATACAAAATTAGCCAGGCATTGTGGCGCATGCCTGTAAACCCAGCTATTCAGGAGGCTGAGGTGGGAGAATCACCTGAACCCGGGAGGTGGAGGTTACAGTGAGCCGAGACTGCACCATTGCACTCCAGCCTGGGCAACAAGAGCAAAACTCTGTCTCAAAAAAAAAAAATTTTTTTTTTTTGTTTGCAATTTCTAGTGTTTGAGAAAGAGAATTTGAGTTTTTGATTGCTAGATGGGTTCTATGACTGAGACAGCCCCTGAGCCTGGATGGCTGGGATCATGCCTTCACAGGACTCGCATAATTGCATAGTTGAAATGAAAAAGGCTGGAGGTTTCAAATCAGACTAAATGGCATTGTGTGAGATGATTCTGTTTATCCAAAAATGGGCAGAGTGGCTAGGCATGGGCTAACGCCTGTAATCCCAGCACTTTAGGAGGCCGAGGTGAAAGGATCACCTGAGGCCAAGAGTTTGAGGCCAGCCTGGGCAACACAGCAAGACCAAATCACTAGAAGAAATTTATAAATACGTATGTTAGGCCAGGCTCAGTGGTTCATGTTTGTAACCCCAGAGCTTTGGGAGGATTACTTGAGCCCAGGAGTTTGAGACCAACTGGGGTAAGATGGCAAGACCCTGTCTCCAGAAAAACTTTTAGAAATTAGCTAGGTGCGGTAGCACATGCCTGTAGTCCCAGCTACTGTGGAGACTAAGTCAGGAGGATCCCTGGAGCCTCAGAGTTTGAGGCTGCAGTGAACTATGATCACGCCACTGAACTCCAGCCTGGGCAGGCAGAGGGCAACCCTCTCTCTAAAAGTAAATAAGTAAATAAATAAAATTAGCTGGGTGTGTTGGCATGGGGCCTGTGGTCCCAGCTGCTTGGGGGGTTAGGATGAGGGGATCACTTGAACCCAGGAGTTATGATTGCACCATTGCACTCCAGCCTGAGTGACAGAGCAAGACTCTGTCCCTAAAAAACAAACAAAAAATGGTCAGGGTTTGAAAATAGTTGTGAAACAGTGGCCTAAAAAAATTCCCCAAGAAATCCTGAGTTGTGGCAGGGCATGGTGGGGGCAGAACTGCTGCTTTGCCAGCTTCCCTCTCCCAGGGCACTGGCACATATGGGGAAGGTGGCTGATGTGGAGAGTGCCACCCCCCCCACCCTGGCCTCTAAGGCTCATTGTGAACCACAAGCCCCTTCTCCCATCACCCAGGAGTATTCTGGCCCCATTCCCTTCTCCTGGTAGCCCCATGTTCCCCGTTCCCCTTGGTGGCCCCTTAACATGATCTCACCCCACTAACCAGGAGGGCTGGATGGTTGCACATAGAATCTCAATGAGTACTTGTTGGAAGAGCTCCTGGCCAGAGTGGGGCCATCTCAAGGGCAAGAACCATGTCCAAGCAGCCCTTGAACTCACAAAATTGACCGGTATAGGCCATAGCCTGCACCCACAGCCCCAGCATGCAGCACCTTTGGCCATGAACTCCGTGATGATGTAGATGGGCTCCGTGGTGACCACTGCATGAAGTTTGACCAGCTTGTCGTGCTGCAGAGTTTTCATCACATTGGCCTCTGCCAGGAAGGCCTCCACTGACATGCTCCCTGGCTTCATCGTCTTCACTGCCACCTTGGTGTGCTTGTTGTAGGTGGCTGGAGGGGAACAGAGAGCAGGTAAGGTGGTCAGAGCTCACTGGTCTCCCGTACCATCCTAGAAGGCCCAGCTGCAGACCTGCCTCCTCCAGAAAGCCTTTCCTGCTCATCTCAACTCTCCGAGAGGGAAGTGAAGTCATGCATGCGCTTAAGCCTCAGACAAATGTGGGTTGAAAGGCAGGCTCACCACTTCCCAGCTGTGCACACTAGGGCAAGTCACTTAACCTCTCTGAGCTGTGGCTTCCTCATCTGCAAAGTGGAAATGGTAAGCCCTGCCTTTGAAGTGCTTTTGCAAGGATTTAAAAATAACTTTACAATGCCACTCAGGTTATGTCACACACATACACTGCCCACTTTCATCTTAACACTGCTCTTAAATAAATGCCAGACTTACTCTGATCCCCCTGCCCTGCATGGCCCAGCCTCATCCACCTCTCCAGCCTCATCAGCCACTAAGCTCGACTTGCCTTTAATGTGCCAGTCACCCTCCAGGTCACCCAGTCCCTCAAGCACCCAAGTCCCCTCCCACCACAGGGATTTGGCACATGCTGTTCCCTCACCTCATCCCACCCTGCTTCATTTGGTGGGTCTTGTCAATTTCATAATGGCTTGGCTTTCCATTTTGCCTTGGCTTCCAGGAAGCTCTAATCCAGAACCGTGGGCTTCCCGTAGTAGGAGTCTAGGGCCTTATATGATATTTTTGGCTTTCCAATCTCACCACTCAGATCTGTCTTACCTTCCTCTCCATATTTCTGCTTTTGCCAAATTCTTTTTAATTTTATTATTATTTCTCAGATAGAGTCTCACTCTATCCCCCAGGCTGGAGTGCAGTGATGTGATCTCAGTTGCTTGCAACCTCCATCTCCCGGGTTCAAGTGATTCTCCTGCCTTAGCCTCCCAAGTACCTGGGATTACAGGCTCCTGCCACCACACCCAGCTAATCTATGTATTTTCAGTAGAGACAGGATTTCACCATATTGGCCAGGTTTGTCTTGAACACCTGACCTCAAGTGATCCACTCCCTTCGGCCTCCCAGAGTGCTGGGATTACAGGCATGAGCCACTGGAGGGGATTGCCCGGCCTTGCACATAGCAGTATTCAGTAAACACAGTTGAAATACATGGTTTTTAAACTTATTTTTATCTGGCTGCATTGTCTGCATCCCTGTAAGCTGTCTTCACTCCCATTTGGAATGCAGTGAAGTATTAACACAGCAGGGAGCCCCACACCGGGCTGGGCACTGCATCTACCCCACACCCCTGCAAAGCAGGCAATGTTGTTCTTAAGTTCTTGGGGAAAATCAGCAGGGGTGAGATATGCCTTTCTGGTTTTCCCACAAGATCCTAACGCAGTGCTGGGCACATAGTAGGTCTCAGAATATCCTGTTCATCAGTTGCCTGGAAGTCTCCAAGCTTCGTTTCCCCATTTTTAATTTTCATCATCCAAAGAGTCCTCTGGTTATCTCAATCCCAAACTGCTAGACAGTGCCCACTCCATATGAGGGCGGGACTCCTCATCCATGACACCTGCTTCCCATAAGGAGGTTTTTGACCCCTACAGGATTGGTCTCAAAGGCAAAGCAGTGTTTGCACAACAAGACAATTTGGTTTGTTATCAGGGAACTCCCTCTTTCCAGCTATGATTTAAATCTCCCCTCCTGCCTTGGGTAGCATTTCCACTTTGCCATAAGGTGTTCCTGGAAGCGAGTGACCTCCCTCTCCCCGCTCCTCCACCCTCTGGCCCTGTGGGCTCTGGCCCTAAGTTCTTACCCATCCAGACTTCCCCAAACTGCCCAGCTCCAAGTTTCTTCTCCAGCTTGAGGGATTCCCGGGGAATCTCCCAGGCATCTTTCTCCCAAGGCTTCTGGGGCTTGGAAGACACGCAGGGCACCGACAGTTTCTGGCAGAGCCCATCACTCCCCTCTGGAAGAGAGTCCTCGGTCAGCTGAGGGCAACAAGCTCCGAGCCAGCCAGAGGTTGCCCCTCAGAGCCCCCTTGACTTGCCCCTCGGAGCCCTCCCTGCCCGGCCCCCTGTATCTGTCCGGAGTTCCACCTGGTTGCCACCATCAGAGACATTCCCAAGCAAGCAGAGTGTGACAGGGTGCCACCTCGACATCCTGGCCACCCCACTCTCCTGCTCAACAGTCCTAAACCTTCAGAAGCATCCAAAGCAACTATCTGCCTGGGGGAGGGCCAGGAAGGGCACAGCAGGTCTCAGGGGCTGCAGTGCATGTGCAACTAGGGGCCTCTGGGCCCATCTCGGGGTGGGGGGTGGATGCAACCCCTGGGGTGGGACTCACTCTTGTAGTGGACCACCAGCTCCTGTAGGGTGCTGAAGGTGCTTCGGGGGGATATGTAGAAGCCCCCGTTGTCCAGGGTCCGGATCTTGTAATGTTTCACAGTATCTCCCTGCCGAGGGTCGTAGTCTCGCACGGACAAAGAGTAGCTTCCTGAATTTGCCAAAGAGAAACCCCTCAGAATGGCATCTCGGGGGCCTGCCACCTCATGTCAGCACTCTGACACCTCATAAGGCTACTACTGGCGCTGTCCTGTCACCTGGGTAGAAGTGCACGAGGGTCTGAGTGGGCTGTGGGAGCCAGGCATCCTGGGTTCACATCCAGGCATTACCACATTCACCTGTGAGACCTTGGCCACGTGACTATGTCACCTCTCTGCCTCTGTTTCCTCATCTGTCAAATGGGAATAGTTCTCATGCCTCCCTACATGATCCCGTTGCCCTGGGGTTAAAACAAGTTGTGTCTGTAAACAAGTTGGAATTTGAACACTCAGCAGATGTCGGCTATCATCATCATCTTCATTATTCCTGCTCTATCAGTCTATCTTTCTATCATCTATCCCACAAAAGTCAAGAGACTATACTATACTTTTTACTTTTTCTTAAAAACTCAGGCTATGACTTTTCTGGAAAAAAATCCAGAGGTCCAGTTCACTTATTGAAATGTGAATGTGCTGTGGTAGGCTGAATAATGGTCTCTCAAGATGTCCATGCCCTAAACCCTGGAACCTGGGAATATGGCACCTTACATGGTAAAAGGGACTTTAGAGATGTGATTAAGATAAGGGTCTGGAGATGGGGGGGATTATCCCAGATGATCCAGGTAGACTCAATGTAATCACTTGGGTCCTTGTTAGAGGGAGGTAGGAAGCTCAAAGTGGGAGAGGTGAAGATGGAAACAAGAGCTTGGAGAGATATCAGGAAGGGGCCATGAGCCAAGGAATGCTGTAGCCTCCTGGAAGCTAAAAAAAGCAAGAAAATGAATTATCCCCTGAAGCCTCCAGAAGGAACCAGCCCTGCTGACGTCTTGAGCCCAGTGAGGTCAGACTACTGACCCCAGAACTAACAATTCTGAGAACAGACGTGTGTTGCTATAAGCCACTAAATTTGTGTTAATTTGTTACAGCAGCAATAGGAACCTAACATACATATTAGGCTGGTGCAAAATAATTGCAGTTTTTGCCATAGAAAGTAGTGGCAAAAACTGAGATTACTTTTGCACCACCCTATACTATCACAGAGCAGAAAAACATAAGTCTTCCAGTTCATGACCACCATTTTGCCATTTGTGGGCTATGTGCCCTTGGGCAAGTTATTAGCCCCTCTGTCTCAGTTTTCTCTACCATAATAGTACAAAGTCATAGGACTTGGTAGGGGTTAAACTGTTTTTTTTTTGGGGGGGGCAGAGTCTCACTCTGTCACCCAGGTTGGAGTGCAGTGATGCAATCTTGACTCACTGCAACCGCTGCCTCCCAGGTTCAAGGGTTTCTCCTACCTTAGCCTCTTAAGTAGCTGGGATTATAGGTGCCTGCTATCATGCCCAGCTAACTTTTGTATTTTTAGTAGAGATGGGGTTTCGCCACGTTGGCCAGACTGATCTCCAACTCCTGATCTCAGGTGATCCACCCGCCTCGGCCTCCCAAAGTGCAGGGATTACAGGTGTGAGCCACTGCGCCTGGCCTGAGGTCACACTTTATACAATGTACTTGGTTTACTTGAGTCAAGCAGTTGTGAAGCTAAATGTATTAGTAAAGTTGCACTCAGCACATGAAACCCGATATCATAAGAATCCTACTGATGTTCATTTCCTTGGGGCAATGAGCCTCAATCGATGCCAGTTTGAGCTACGTGATGTTTTCCAGCCCTGGTCTTGCCATCTGTGCACCCAACCAGCATGAGCCCACCCTTGCAGCACAGATGTTCCAGGAAGCTGGTCACCTGACATTAAAACTTCCAGAAGCTTCCCAGGAGCATTTTCAGCAGGGTCCCAGAGAAGGCTGGCTTGAGTCTCTTCTGGTGACCTCATCCTACCTCATTTCCTTATGGAGGGAGGGAAGGAGGAATGAGGCCTGTGGATAAGCTATATTGTAATGGACATTTTATTTTATTTTTTTAGAGACAGGGTCTTGCTCTGTTGCCCAGACTGGAGCGCAGTGGCTCCTTTATGGCCCTTGAACTACTGGACTCAAGTGATCCTCTGGCCTCACCCTTCTGAGTATTGGGGAGTACATGTATGCGCCACCACACTTGGCTAATTTTTAAAATTTTTTGTAGTGATGGGTCTCACTATGTTGCCCAGGCTGGTCTCGAACTTCTGGGCTTAAGTGATCCTCCTGCTTTGGCCTCCCACACTTGATCTATTATGGGTATTAAAAAAAAAAAATGAGGCCAGGTGTGGTGGCTCATACCTGTAATCCTAACCCTTTGGAAGGCTGAGGCAGGCAGATTGCTTGAGCCCAGGAATTCAAGACTAGCCTAGGCAATATGGCAAAAACCCATCTCTACAAAAAAGAAAGAAAGGGAAAGGAAAGAAGAGAAGAAAGAAGAAAGAAAGAAAGAAAGAAAGAAAGAAAGAAAGAAAGAAAGAAAGAAAGAAAGAAAGAATGAATTAGCCAGCATGGTGGCATGTGCCTGTAAGTCCCAGTTACTTGGGAGACTGAGATGGGAGGATCGTTTGAGCCCAGGATGCAGAAGCTGCAGTGAACTGGGATTGTACCACTGCACTCCAGCCTGGGCAACAGAGTGAGACCCTGTCTCAAACAAAGCAAAACAAAACAAAAACAAAAACAAATGAAAAACAAGTTAGTGAAGATCAAGCTTCAGCCAGATGTTTCTTTGTTTTCAGGGCCTAAGCCACATGGCACTCATTCCACTGACTTAAGCTGGCAGGTACGGGGGATAAGAAAGGTGAAGCCAGGCACAGAGCCTTAACCCTCCCAGCTCGGGTAGCCAAGAGCAGGAGAAACCTGGCCGCTGCAGCACCCGGCTGGGTCGTTCAGCCTTTCCCAGGGCATCTTCCAAGGGAAGGGTGGTGGCCAATCCCACCTGGCACACCTCTGCAGGGAGGACAAGGCGGGGAGGGCTGAAGTCACCTTTCGTGGTCTCACTATCTCGGATCATGAAGGAGCCCAGCATGTTGCCGGGAGCCAGGAGCTGGCGCTCTGCGTCCTTCCGGCTGATGCCCTTGAAGAACCACCTGACGGAAAAGGGAGGAGACAGATGTGAACATGAGGACGGGCAGTCCTGTCCTGCCTACACAGGGTACCTGTGGCCATGCGGGACCCAGGGGAAGTTAGGATACAGAGGGCCTGGCTTCCCGCAGCATCAGTTTTACTCAAGGATTTTTTTGGGAGAGAGGGGAAAGGAGCCATTGTTTTGATATCAAAATAGACATTTTACCAGAGGTGAATCCTGTCTGCTGAGACTGAAGCCTAGGCAATTTGGGGGAACTTGCTTTAAGAAAAATAATACAGCATTACAAGTACAAAGAGCTGATGGGTCATTCCAGTGCCACTAGCTGTGAGGGACAGGGAGATGGACAGGAAGACAGAGTGGAAAGAGACAGGAGTCTTAACCAACTGTGGTCAAAGTCTTACTTTTGCAGATTTCACAAGACCACGGGGAAGATCTCTCTTGGGGCCTCGGAAGCCTGTGAAGGGCCTGGGTTTCATTAGCTTTTCAATGGATCCTCCTCTGCATATACTGAGTTGAATATAAATAAAATTGGCATGAACTTCTAAGCTACAATGTGAGATTGGAAAGAACGTTGTACTTAGGACCATGCCCTGGGACCTTGTCTTCATTCTTCCTGAATATTGGAGACATTGGGTGGAAAAGCTCAAGCAGCATTAGCCAAATCCATTCCCTTCACTCACCTTCACTAGTGTGAGGAGCAGTTGGAAAAAAGCCGCAGACCTGAGCTGAGCCTGCCCTGACCCTGCCACAAACCTGCAGTGTGACTTTGAGCAAGCGGCCTTCCTCTTTGGGCCTTTGGTTCTTCTGTTATTAACTGGCAAGGAAGTGAACATCTATCTGGTAATCCATCCAACAACTCTATGGAGTTGTCACCTTTACCATTCCCGTTTTTTGTTTTTCTTTGAGACAGTGTCTCGCTCTGTCACCCAGGCTGGAGTGCGGTGGCGTGATCTTGGCTCACTGCAACCTCCGACTCTTGGGTTCAAGCAATTCTCCTGCCTCAGCCTCCTGGGTAGCTGGGATTACAGGCACGCACCACTGCACCCAGCTAATTTTTGTATTTTTAGTAGAGACGGGGTTTCACCATGTTGGCCAGGCTGGTCTCGAACTCCTGACCTCAAGTGATCCCCCAGCCTCAGCCTCCCTAAGTACTGGGGTTACAGGCATAAGCCACTGCACCCGGCCCCATTTGATAGATGATGAAAGTGAGGAACAGAGAGGGCAAGTAACTTGCCTAGAGTCACACAGCTGGGAAGTTGTAGAGGCAGGATTTGAAGCTAGGCAGTCTAACTCCAGAACCAAAGCTCTTAACCACCATCCTATGTGGCCCGTCTACCTTCTTTGCTTTTATGTTGTAAAGTGACTTGTGCCACGGTAAAATAGTCAACAGTGTAAGAGTAAGAACTGTGTCCCTGACAATTCTGCTCCTAGGAAGTTATGCCATAGACCTTGCACAAGGAAGAAGTGATGTATCCCCCAGGAGATTCGCTCCAGTACAGGACTGGAAATGACTTGTGCCCGCTGCATCGGACAGAGGTTAAATGGTTGTTGGACATCTACAGGACAGATGCCCTCTGGTATAAAAAGGAAGGAGGTGTGCAGTGGACGGTCCGAACAAGAGTACGGAACAGTGTGTGGTGTCTACCACTTGGGTGAGATAAGCACGAAGAGCTGTCTTTTCTTATACAAGGAGGAAGCGAGAAACTGGTTGCTTTTGAGGAGGGGAAGTGGCTGGTTGGGGACAGGGTGGGAGGAAGACTTTTCACTCTCTCTTCTGAAGGCTTCCCCACATTTGCATTTGAATCATTTGGAAGTATCGCCTCTTTCCTATTTCAAGGGGGAGTGAGAGAAACTAAGATTCCAACCTGCCCCATTCCCAAGGTCCCAGATGCACTCCTTAGAGGCAACATCTGTTAGGAGTTTCTTGATTTAGACACAAGGGCCCCTGAGTGCACTGAAAGGACAGATAAGTGTATTTATTTTTGAGACGGAGTCTCACTCTGTTGTCCAGGCTGGAGCGCAGTGGTGCGATTTCGGCTCACTGCAACCTCTGCCTCCCAGCTCAAGAGAATCTCGTCTCAGCCTCCTGAGTAGTTGGGATTACAGGCACCTGCCATCACACCTGGCTAATTTTGTATGTTTAGTAGAGATGGGGTTTCACCATGTTGGCCAGGCTGGTCTGGAACTCCTGACCCCAAGTGATTCGCCCGCCTTAGCCTCCCAAAGTGCTGGGACTACAGGTGTGAACCACCACCCCAGGCCATATATATGTATTTAGATCAGTGGTTCCCAAGATGGATCTCTGGAGCAGCAGCTGCTGCCGCCTCGCCCAAGAACCTGTTAGAAATGCACATTTGGAATCAGACAGTGGGGCCCAGAAACCACTTGTTAGCCCCAATCCAGGTGAAGCTGATGCTGCTCAAGTCTGAGGTTATTGCCTTGGTTTGCAATGATAACCCCCAATCATGTGGTCTACACCCTGCCTTTTCCACTTAGCAATTGTGTTGCCTTTGAGAAGTAATACCAGCCATGCCTCCTCCAAGATTGCTGCAAGGACCACATGAGGGATTCTGTAAGCATTCAGGCTCTGGAGTGGAGAAACAGAGCATGGGATGACCTGGGGAAAAGGCCAGAAGCAGGACAGAGAAGCTGCTAAGAGCCCAGTTCCATGAACTTAAAATAGGGTGGCCTTATGTTTGGTTTGTTTGTTTTAAGACAAATATCGCCGGTGGCTCAAGCTTGTAATCCCAGCACTTTGGGAGGCCGAGGCAGGTGGATCACGAGGTCAAGAGATCGAGACCATCCTGGTCAACATGGTGAAACCCCGTCTCTACTAAAAATACAAAAAATTAGCTGGGCATGGTGGCGCGTGCCTGTAATCCCAGCTACTCAGGAGGCTGAGGCAGGAGAATTGCTTGAACCCAGGAGGCGGAGGTTGCAGTGAGCCGAGATCGCGCCATTGCACTGCAGCCTGGGTAACAAGAGCGAAACTCTGTCTCAAAAAAAAAAAAAAAAAAAAAAAAAAAAGACAAATATCGCTTTTGTCCCCCAGGCTGGAGTGCAGTGGCATGATCTCGGCTCACTGCAACCTCTGCTCCTGGGTTCAAGCAATTCTTCTGCCTCAGCCCCCTGAGTAGCTGAGACTACAGGCGTGCACCACCACCCTCAGCTAATTTTTTTGTATTTTTAGTAGAGATGGGGTTTCACCATGTTGGTCAGGCTGGTCTCAAACTCCTGACCTCAGGTGATCCTGCCACCTTGGCCTTCCAAAGTGCTGGGGTTACAGGCATGAGCCACCATGCCCAACCAGAAAGGGATGATGGGAAAAGCTTAAATGTTTTCATTTTCAATAGGCAAGCATTCCAAACCCATGGCACCATCTAGCTAGAAAGAGGAGACAGAAGAGACAACACACCGGGGACTGTCATCTTTCAACTTTTTGACTGGTTTTTAATTGGATGTACTGTCACACCACAGTGTAGTCATATTTTTACTCATCAGCCTCACCCACCATACAGGGAACATCTCCAGCAGGCAGCCCTATCTGAGTCATCTTGTATTCCTGGAATGGGGCCACATATACAGTAGGGAATCAACAGGTATCTGCTGGATGATGGATGGATGGATAGAGGGAGGGAGGGATGGAGGGAGAAAGGGAGGGATGATCGAAATATACTTTTAGAGTCAAGCTAGACACAAAGAAGAACCCACAGCAAGGACGAAGGGTTACAGGGAGCTCCTTGAGGATAGGGATATGTCTTATTTGTTCTCACAGTCCCTTAGCCTGGCACAGGACTTAAAGAGTCCTGGGGATGTGTTTGTCAAATGAATCAAATGAGGGATGGGCCAGGTGCAGTGGCTCAGGCCTGTGATCCCGGCACTTTGGGAGGCAGAGGTGAGAGGATCACTTGAGCCCAGGAGTTCAAGACCAGCCTGGGCAACATAGGGAGACCCCCTATCTCTACAAAAAAATACAAAAAAGAAAAAAATTTAGCTAGGCATGGTGGTGTGCACCTGCAGTCCCAGCTATTCGGGAGGCTGAGACGAGAGGATCACCTGAGCCTGGGGACGTTGAGGCTGCAGTGAGCAGTGATGGTGCTACTGCTTTCCAGCCTGGATGACAGAGTGAGACCTCGTCTCAAAACAAAACAAATGAGGGATGACTGGCCAGGTGTGAGCTGTCTCGCCTCTCCAGAGACCCTTCTTGGCATGACCATGTGCTTCATTCAACAATATTCCTGAGCACCAACCACATGCCAGCCTGTGCCGAGGATGCAGCAGCAGACCAAGTCCCCGCTCTCACCAGCTCTCTTCCTTGCAGGGCAGGCAGAAAATGCACACGTGACCAACCAAAGAAACAAGGTCGTTTTGCTAGTAAAACATGGTCAGAAGGGAATAAAACAAGATTTCCACAAGACAGAGTCACGGCAGGGACCCACTTTAGTGTCTCTTCCCTGACAGGAGGATGAACCCCGAAGAAAGAGAAGGAGCCAGCCAAACCCATGAGCCCTGGGAAGAGTGTGTGCCAGGCAGGGGGACAGTGTGTGCAGAGGTCTTGAGATGCGAATGAGGCTGGCTTTGCTCATGCCCCTTCTGGAAGGCAGGAAATGGGATACTTACTCCTCTGTCTCCAGAGAGTCAACACGGGCGACATAGTTGCTTGGGATGTAGCCCTCTTTCCGGGTGGTCAGGGATCGAGCCTTCCACCACTCCCCAGATCTGAGGGACAGGAGGGAGTGAAGGTGTTAGGGGGCAGAAGGATCATTCTCCAGTCCCTTCAAGCTCTCCAGGCTTGACCTAGAACACCCTCTGCCTCCAGAAAGCCAGTAGGGTGAGGGACAGGGCTGTGACTATGTCAGCCTGTGCCCATGATTAGGGCAGGGATCCTTACAATGGTTCCCGCTGGGCATCTGAGGGTCTGGAATCACCCCGTCCACAGCCCACAGCCCTGGGTCTCTGGCTCCACTCCTGTTCCCTGGACTTGCAGCTTTGGCCTTATTACCCATACCCATGGCAGGGCCCTGTGCCCACGGGAGACTCAGAATGTTTCAGCTGGGGCTGAATAGGAGAGAGTGGGCTTGGGGGGTCTGACCAGGCACGACCACTCCCATTTTCAGGCTTCAGCACCTCCTGGACACTATACCCACGGACAGTGAAGGCTGTAGGGGATCAGGTGTGG
Source organism: Saguinus oedipus (assembly GCA_031835075.1). Lineage (NCBI taxonomy): Eukaryota > Metazoa > Chordata > Mammalia > Primates > Cebidae > Saguinus > Saguinus oedipus. The sequence continues at coordinate 25,801,151 of CM063173.1, read as the reverse complement.
CAAACTCAGAGATCTGAGGATTTCCGAATGCAAGGTCACCTCGATGAGCCTGGTCCACAGGTAAGCCGGTAGCTTAATCACAGGAAAGTGTCACCTGTTCACCCCAGGCTGGACGTGCACTCTTAGTAAATGCACAGTCCCCTTCATCCAGGTTGGCAGCAAACACTTCACTGTTGTGATCAGCTCCTCATTAGCCATGTATACCCAGGACAAGATAGCCCATCTATCAGCTTCTTTATGGGAGCACAGAAGAGCACATAGTTGGGTAGAAGTGGCAGGTCTGTCTTAGGGGGAGTGGGATGGGGACTCACTCCTCCAGGACCACCATCTGGTCCCCTTTCTGGAAGCTGAGGTCTTCGTGGTGAATGGCCTCATAATCATACAGGGCAACCACGACGATGTCCTCTGAGCCTGCTGGGAAGGGAGACACAGGAAGGTGGGGTTTCGTCTAAGTGCCTCCACAGCCCTGGGTGACCCTCACCCGGCACCTGGCACAGCTCCGGGCCCATTGCGTGGTGGCTCCTAGTATAAGCGGGTGTCTCACCATAAGTGAGACCAGCTTATACCTGGTCTCACCAGCTTATACCAGTATAAGCTGGGTATAATTCTCAGGTTTAAAGCTAAACGTGTTTTGTTCATGTTACTAAACAGCGATCTAGAAACACAATAGCCCGTGCAAAGTACCTCAGAGGAAATTTCAGGTATTCTCAAGAGGGGTTTGGCTGTTTGGGATTTTTGACTCAAGCTCTGAGTGGGAACCTAGCGGAATCCTCTGCAGGACACGTGGCTCCACTGCATCTGCTCAGAGATACTTACCCTCCCCGACTCCTGGTGGGCTGCTGTTGTTGCTATTAGGCCCCTGTGGGGAAGAAATGGGAGAAGGGAATGAATCTGACCAGTGTGCGGGGATCCGTGGAAGGTCTGTGTTGAGAAGGATACCCAAGAGCATCTCACCCTAGCCCTCCACGTCACGGGAGGAGGCCCATATAGGGCAGGGGACGTGCCTGGCACCACAAAGCACATTAGGGGCAGAGCTAGCAAAACGATCCGAGGTTTTTTTTTTTTTTTTTTTTGACATGGTGTCTCACTCTATCAGCCAGGCTGGAGTGCAGTAGCACAATGTCAGCTCACTGCAACCTCTGCCTCCTGGGTTCAAGTGATTCTCCTGTCTCAGCCCCCCTGAGTATCTGGGATTACAGGCACACGCCCGCATGTCTAGCTCATTTTGTACTTTTAGTAGAGACAGGGTTTCACCTTGCTGGCCAGGCTGGTCTTAAATTCCTGGCCTCAGGTGATCCTCCCACCTCGGCCTCCCAAAGTGCTGGGATTACAGGCGTGAGCCCCTGTGCCCGGCCAGGATCCAGGTTTCATGAGTTGTGGCCTCGGCCTTCGGTCTCAGACATACCAGGGAATACTGCTTGACCCTTCCCCTCAACACTCAGTGAGGGGCTTGGTCCAGACCGGCATTTTCTGACTAAATTTGAAGAAATCGTAGGTCCACCAATGATTTATATTCCATGAACAGATGCTCCATTATGTATGTGAAACAATTTAAATGTCCATCCAAAGGCGAAGTGGCACCTAAACTGTGGTGTTCTAAGCAGGCTTTTTTTTTTTTTTAAGAGACAGGGTCTCCCTGTGTTGCCAGGCTGGAGTGCAGTGGTGTGATCATAGCTCATACAGTCTCAAACTCCTGGGTTCAAGCAGTCCTCCCGCCTCAGCCTCCCAAAATGCTGGGAGTATAGGTGTGAGCCACTGCACCTGGCCCGTGTTCTTATTTTCAAAAGGAACGTATTTGTGTGTTGCAGCTGTAAGTAAACATTAATATGAAGAAACAAGTTTGAGAAACACTGAACACTACATCCTATTTTTGGGAGCTTCGCAAAGCCCATTACAAAGATTCACAAAGGCTCCGAGCAGTCCAGCAGGGAGGGAGCCTGTTTCACTCAATGTTTTCCAAACTGCTTTGACCCCAGAGCCCTTTCTCTGATGATTATTGACACCCTATCCTGAAATAATCCTGTGTAGGTAACAATTAATCCTTAACTGATTTACACTGAACTAAAGCCCTGCGGGAGGGGAATAGTAAATGCCTTGATAACCGCTGCAGGAGAACAGTGAATACCACCTGGCAACTGCATCCCTCAGATCTGAGGCTCAAACAGGACAACCAGAAACCGGTGGGAAACCCTGTACTTCCTGCTGATGACAAGCCGGAGGGCCTCAGAGGACCTGAGAACCTGGAGCCCTCACCAAGAAAGGGCCCAGGGCCACAGAGGTCAGGAGAGAAGCAGACATGGGAATGACTTAGGGTTTATGGTCCGAGGTCATCTCAGGACATCACCCGAGTGAGAAGTGTGTGTAATTTCAGGCTGTATTAATAGAGGTCAAGTGTCAGAGGGAGGGAGGTGACTATTCCATCATTTTCCCATTTCCAGAATTAGTCCAATTCTAGGTATAGTGCCTGGAGAAGGGCGAGCAGGATGGAAAGGGGCCAGGAACCCTTGTCCTGTGAAAGATGGTTTGGAAGGGATGCATGGGTTGGGATATGATCTCTGCTTTCAATCTCTGTAAGCTGTTATGGGGTAAAGGGAGTGGATGTGTTTTGATCAAGGAGTGAGTGTTATGAGGGCAATAGATCTTTCTTTAATATAAGGAAGAACTTTCTAAGGGGTCACCCCAGGAAGGACTGCACCCCACCTCGGGAAACATCAAACGCAGACTGAGCTCCCAGAGAAAACCACAGATAAGAGATGGACTCAAGGGCCACAGAGGAGAGGGAACTCCAGGTTTAGGGTCGGAGAGACCCGACTCTACCACTTCCCAACCAGGGGACCCTGGGGACCATTTAACCCCTTTGAGCCTTTGTCATCCTGTACAGTGGCAGAGCTCCTGCCCCTCAGCTTTCGGTGAAGATTAATGAATAGGAACACCTCCGTCCAGTGCCTGGAACACAGTAGGTGTTCAAAGAACAGCAGTGATCATTCCAGCTGTTCCTGCTGCTGTTAGTGCTGTCATCACTGTCACAGTGCTAGTACTATTACTTTATTACTACTATTACTGCTCCCATGGCCCTTACTACCACAAACACCAATGCTAGAGAAGCTACGACCATGGCTGCCGCTACAGCTCCTGCCACCATTACCACGGCAGCCATTACCATGGCCACCATCACCATTACTGCTGTCCCTTCAGTTGCATTGGGCTTCTGCCTGTTACTTTGCCCTGCCCTGCGCAAGTTTGAATACTGGCTCCATGGCTTACTATCATGTGGCTTTAGGTAAATTATCTGAACTCTGTAAAATATTAAGCCAATTTGCTGGGCACAGTGGCTCACACCTGTAATCCCAGCACTTGGGGAGACCGAGGCGGGTGGATCACGAGGTCAAGAGATCAAGACCATCCTGGCCAACAGGGTGAAACTCCATCTCTACTAAAAACACAAAAATTATCTGGGCGTGATGACATGTGCCTGTAGTCCCAGCTACTTGGGAGGCTGAGGCAGGAGTATCACTTGAACCCGAGGTGGAGGTTGCAGTGAGCCAAGATTGCACCATTGCACTCTAGCCTAGTGAGAGTGAGACTCCGTCTCAAAAAAACCAAGTTAAGCCAATTACAAAATAACACCAGGAATACAGTGCCTTGACTGTTATTTAACATATTGTTTGAGCCATGTTATGTGACCTCATCTTTGTCATTTAATATAAAAATGGGCCAGTGCAGTGGCTCACGCATGTAATCCCAGCACTCTGGGAGAAGAAGGCTGGTGGATCGCCTGAGGTCGGGAGTTTGAGACCAGCCTGGCCAACATGGTGAAACACTGTCTCTACTAAAAATACAAAAAAAATTCGCCAGGCATGGTGGCTTGTGCCTGTAGTCCCAGCTACTCGGGAGCTTGAGACAGTAATTGCTTGAACCTGGGCAGTGGAGGTTGCAGTGAGCTGAGATGGCACCACTGCACTCCAGCCTGGGCAACGCAGTGAGACTCCATCTCAATTAAAAACAACAACCACAACGACAACAGAACAATGAGGCCACCCCCTTCTCTAACAATAGAATCGCTTCTCTGTCCTGTTTGCTCTGAGCTGACACTGCACTGAGTATTTCCCCATCAGAGGTTATTACCATCCCCATTTTAGGGATTATTACCCCAAATTATAAAATGGCCTACAGTCTCATCCATAAAATGGGTATAATGAAAACGGTTACCTACGATAGGATTATTGAGAGGATTGGGGTGCTAACAGTCATAGAGGCTCAGAACAGTGCTTGGTTCCTAGTCAGCTCTGTATACGCATAAAATAAGTTGGGAATACTGCTCCGAGCATGACTGCTTCTCTTTTTACAGCTCTTGCTGTGGCTTCTGCTGCTGTTCTTGATGTTATCCTTGTGCAATTAGGGTTGGTATTGTTACTATGACAATTGTTACTTATTTTCGCAATGCTGCTGATACTACCACTACGTCCTCACTTCAGCTGCTGTTGTTACTGCTGGTCACTCACGACTCTCAGCACTGCTTTTGCTTCCGCCCAGGACCGAGGCCTCAGATGCTCGTGCACACCTGTTTGGAGGAGCCCAGGCTGTCGGGCCAAGCCCAGGCTGCAGTACAAGGAGAGGTGACTTCCTTGCTCCTATGCATCCTGGCGCTGTATCCGGAGAGTCAGAGCACTGTGGGTGGCCAGTCAGCTTCATTTCACCCCAAGCTCACTCTGCCCAGTCTTGAAAAGCCAGGAGGCAGTTAGGGCAATGTTGGGGCAGCATCTAGCAGCCCCCAGGGAAACTGGGACCTCTCCTACTCACCGGCTTGATGGTAGATGTGGGATCCGGCACATACACAGGGCAGTGCGGGTTGGCGCTGGGTTCAGTTTTTGAGAATGTATTGTCTCCAGCACGGAGGAACTTGGACTTCACGCACCCCATCCTGCAGCAGACAGAAGGGAGGTGAGCCCCGGTTACCCAGAGCCCCATGCAGGGAAGTTTCTGATGCTGGTGTTCCGTGTCCCCTGCCCCCAGGCTGGCTCCCACTGGCTGTCCCACTCTTAACTCCCCTTCCAGCTCCATGCATCCTCATCCTCCCCACATAGAGCCCACTCATCCCTGCCACCTCCTGGCTTCCCCATGTCCATGTGCCACAGCTCTGGCCCAGAGCTGACAAGCTGTCATTGTCATGGGTACCAAGGACCAGCATGATGGGAGTTTATTCAGAGGATGGCATGAGGATAATAGAAATGTAACAGGTGGAGCTGTTGGGGGGCAGAGTGGGGAGCAGGTGGTGGGCACTGCCAGCTCTCAAGTCAGAAAGCCTCAGCTGATCCTCGGCCCCTCCACCCCACCAGCACCTCACTGACCACTTTCCTGCCCCCTAGCAACCTCTCAGGTCCTCATCGGCAAAATGGGGACAATAATAAAACCTACGGTGGGGAAATACTCCAGCGCAGTGTCAGGCTCAGAGCAAACAGTATAGAAAAACTATAGTATTGTCAGATGATAAATTGCCATTTTTATATTAAATGATAAGACAAAGTCACATAACATGGCTCAAACAATCTAGTTTAATAACAGTCAATGCACTGTATTCCTGGTATCATTTTATAAATGGGATATAACTCCCTCCCTCCCTCCCTCCCTTCCTTCCTTCCCTCCTTCCTTCCTTCCTTTTCACCTTCCTCTTCCTCCCCTATCCTCCTCCTTCCTCCTCCTCTTCCTCCCCATCTTCCTCCTTCCTCCTCCTCTTCCTCCTCCACCTCTGCCTCTCTTTGTCTCTCTCTGATTTATGTGACCATTCATTCACCCATTTACACACCCAACATTTACTGGGCACTTTCTAAACTGTGAACAAGAGAAGCAAGTTCATGCCCTCAGGAACTCAACTGCAGCTGAATGGGAGCCACAGACAATAAACAGTCAACGAACAGAATTGAGTTAGTGAAAAGGGTGAGGACAGTAAGAGCGGGTGTTATGGGGAACAACAGGTCTGGCCCTCTTAGGCAGGGCATTTGGGGAAGGCCTCTAGGAGGAAGGGATATTGAACCTGGGGTCTAAATGACACAAAGCAGCCAATTAGGGGACACTCTGAGGGAAGATGTTCCAGGCAGAGAGAACAGCAAATGCAAAGGCCCTGAGGCTGGCACATGCTTGGAGGGAATGTGGAGGCGCTGAAAGCAGGAGAGTGACTGAAGCTCATGGGCAGGGGGAGGGTGGTTGTGATGAGGTCACCACATCTTGTAGGGCCAGTGAGGCCTTTGGATTTTATTCTAAGGATGACGGAAAGTTTCTGGCAAGAGAATGATGGGATTCAATTTGCATGGTGGCTGAGTGAGGTGTGGACAGTAGGAAACAGGGGAAGGAACCCTGTAAGGAATCTGCTGCAATTGTTCAAGGATGCGATGAGGGTGGCCTGGCCCAGGGGGTGGCCAGAGAGGAGGTAAGCATTGGACAGATCTGGGGGACATTTTGGAGGTAGAACTTGCAGACTTTCTTGCTGTATTCAATTAATTAAAAGATGCTTTTTAAAAAATACATTTACTCTGAGTAGACTCAAAATGTAATTGTAAAAGTGGAAGAAATGTTTCATTTCTTTTCTCAAAATGTGCACACACATTTGCTGAGAAGGCAGGCTGCGACAGCCACATAAGGAAGTGCGTGCTTTTCTCATCTCTGCACAATTGCCGTTTTCTTCTGAAGCAGTTAGAACTGTTATACTTACCTTGTTAAAATAAACATGTGTTTGTGATTTAAGAAAAAAGAAACCGAATTCCTAGGCTTTGATGTGTTGCTTTTAAAAACGAAAAAAGATTCCGTTTATTTATAAGGATTTGCCTGTCCTGGTGGGAACTGGGAAAGATTTACCACCTCAGGACGAGCAGTTTTCATTTTATTTGTGTTTTGGAAATAAAGGAACACATTCAGACTCTTGGAGTGCTGGATCATTCATTTGAAAAATTATCACAATTAATCACCGATTTATAATGTACTCGCATGCATTTAAAACTGAAACCAGCATTTCTCTTTAATTTGCAATCAATGTGTATTACGGTTCTGGGAAATTAAACGGGCGTCTTGTGCGACATGTATGATACACAATTCTATCACATTTCCTATGTTTTGGTCAGCATAAAGATGCTCTGAGAGGAGCAGTGCTGTGTGAGGTAGGGCGGCTCACTCCACCTCTCCGGGCGCCCACTGATCTGCGGCTGGGAGTGTTTTGATTCTCAATCCACACACTGAGCAACTCAGGTGCATCACTTACATTATCAATGTGCACATTCAAGATGGCCACAGAGTCCTGGGGGAGGGGTCTCGGAAGACCGCGTTCATTCACAGGCCAAGGCCGTCTCTGAGAAAGGATGGCGAGGGTTCTACCTCACAGGGTGGCAGTGAGCACTGAGCGAGTGAATGAGTATACAAGGCCCAGCATGCAGTAAGTGCTGCAGCGACGTTAACCACAACCATCTCCGTACCGGCAGATGTGGCACTGCCCGGGGCATGAAGCAAGCCCAGTTTGCAGTTCCTTTGGCCCACAAGCCTAGAGGTACTGCCATACCGGAGAGGTTCGCTCTTTTCAAAACAGGGAATTCCCATGAGTTCCATTTTCGCACAATGAAGTGTGATTTGCCTTCTCAGAGACTGTCTCGCTCTGTCACCCAGGCTGGAGTGCAGTGGTGCGATCACAGTTGACTACAATCTTGACTTCCCAGGCTCAAGTGATCCTCCCACCTCAGCCTTCTGAGTCGTTGGGACTACGGGCACAAACTACCACGCCTCGCTCATCTTTTGTTTGTTTTTTTATTTATTTTTGAGACAGGGAGTCTTTCTCTGTCACCAGGTTGGAGAGCAGTGGGGCGGTCTCACCACAACCTCTGCCTCCTGGATTCAAGCAATTCTCCTGCCTCAGCCTCCCAAGTAGCTGGGATTACAGGTGCCCGCCATTAGGTCCAGCTAATTTTTGTATTTTTAGTAGAGACAGCGTTTTTACCATGTTGGCCAGGCTGGTCTCGATCTCCTGACCTTGTGATCCGTCTGCTTCACCTCCCAAAGTGCTGGGATTACAGGCATGAGCCACTGTGCCCAGCCTAATTTTTTAACATTTGTTTTCTGTAGAGACAGGGATTGGAGAAGGGGGCAGGGATCACAATGTTGCTCAGGCTGGCCTCGAACTCCTGGCCCCAAGTGATCCTACTACTTGGCCTCCCAAAGTGCTAGGATTACAGATATGAGGCTCCATGCCCAGCTGAAAGTGTGATTTTTCTAAAAGTGATACACTGGCAGAAGTCAAATTTGTGTAAAATGTGATTATTCCCCCTAAACCAGAGAACCACGTCCACTGCCTGGTATGAACTAGGCATTTGGAATGCCCATTTTCATGGTCACTAGGCCCAGAAATGTCATGTGGGCCACAAATATAAGTTAAAGTTTTCTATAACCAGGTTTTTTTAAATTAAAATTTTATTTTATTTTTTACTTTCTTAAAAGTTTCATTTTTGTTTTTATTTTCCTTTTAAATTTATTTTTGTTGTTATTATTATTATTATTGAGATGGAATTTCACTCTTGTTGCCCAGGCTGGAGTGCAATGGTGTGATCTTGGCTCACCACAACCTCCATCTTCCAGGTTCAAGCAACTCTCCTGTCTCAGCCTCCCAAGTAGCTGGAATTACAGGCATGTGCCACCACATCTGGCTAATTTTTGTATTTTTACTAGAGATGGGATTTCACCATGTTAGTCAGGCTGGTCTGAAACTCCTGACTTCAGATGATCTGTCCACCTTGGCCTCCCAAAGTGCTGGGATTACAGGTGTGAGCCACCGCACCTGGCTATTTTTTATTTAAAAAAATTTTTTTACGGTCAGGTTTTTAAAAGAAAAAACAAGTGAATTAATTTTAAGATGTGTTTATTTTATCCAATATATCAAAATTATTAACATATAATAAAAATAAAAATTATTTGCCGGGTGCAGTGGCTCATGCCTATAATCCCAGCACTTTGGGAGGCCAAGGTGGACAGATTGCCTGAAGTCAGGAGTTTGAGACCAGCCTGGCTAACATAGTGAAACCCCATCTCTACTAAAAATACAACAATTAGCTGAGCATGGTGGCGTGCACTTGTAATCCCAGCTACTCCGGAGGCTGAGGCAGGAGAATCGCTTAAACCCAGGAGGCAGAGGTTGCTGTGAGTTGAGATCGTGGCACTGCACTCCAGCCTGGGTGACAAGAGCAAAACTCTGTCTCGGAAAAAACAAAACAAAAACATTATTAATGAGATACTTTACATTTTTTTTTTGCACTAAGCCTTTACATTTCAGTGTGCATTTTACTTGTAGAGCACATCTCAGCTATGACTCCATCGGTGCTCATCTGTGGCTCAGAGCTACTGCATCCAAACGTGCAGAGTCAGAACGTTTTCATCACTGCAGTACCGTGAAGACTGGTGCTCATGCCTGTGTTCCTAAGGGCTTAGCCTGGTGCCTCCTGGCACACAGTAGGAGTGTCATGCACAGTGAGTGAATGACTGCATGCCTGGAGTGCCATGCTTTATGCAGGAGGAAGTAAAGCTCAGTACCATAAGACAGGGTAGAAAAAAAAGAAAGTACGTAAAAGCATCAGGACATGGTTCCTGCTCTATGACCCAGTGAGAAGGGGAGACTGGACACCGAATTACATTCCGAAACCACATACGAAGAAGCTATTAGGAGACACAGAAAGTAGAATGGTGGCTGCCAGGGGCTGGGGGAAGGAGAATGAGGAGTGAGTATTCAATGGGTATAGCGTTTCAGATGAAATGAGTTATGGAGGCGGATGGTGGTGATGGTCGCACAGCATTATGAATGTATTGAATTCCACTGAAGTGTACACTTGCAAATAATTGGGATGGTAAATTTGTCATGTGTATTTTGCCACAGTTTTAAGAATGAAAGAAAAAGAAGCTACTAGAGAGTAGTAAAGATAGTAGGGACCATGCAAAGATTGCCAAAAAACTTACTGGGTGAAAGACACAAACTGCAAACGTACAACATCAAACCACTCTTGTAAAATGACTTTATGTGGCTACATGTATGTTAGTGTGTTCGTATAAATAACAACCTGTTTATAATTATAATTGAGCTGCAAGATAATGAGTTGGGTTTTGAAGAAGAGGGAGGATCTGAATGGATAAAGATAGGGGGAAAGTCAAGAATATTCCAAAGAAGAACCGACTTCCAAAAGGATTTGAGGGAGTTTATGATGTTAAACCATATACAGAGCACTGCAAAAAGGGTTTTATATATAAGATTATTGAACCAGAAGCCCAAGGTCAGACTGCTACTGCCATTGAGTACTAGATTTATCTCTGAGCTTCCTAGTAGCCAAGATAAAAATGGAAACTTGTACAATGTCACCATAAGATCCCAGGAAGCACAGCAATTTGTCTGTTGACAGAAACAAACATTTTTTGAGTACTAAATTCAAAGGAGAATTTGTTCTGTGGATCTTCATAAAAAGGTCACCGGGGCCGGGAGCGGTGGCTCATGCCTGTAATCCCAGCACTTCAGGAGGCCTAGGCAGGTGGATCACTTGAGGTCAGGAGTTTGAGACCAGCCTGGCCAATATGGTAAAACTCTGACTCTACCAAAAACATAAAAAATTAGCCAGGTACGGTGGCATGCACCTGTAATCTCAGCTACTTGGGAGGCTGAGGCAGGAGAATCTTGGTTCACTGCAACCTCTGCCTCCCAGGTTGCCACTCCAGCCTGTGTGACAGAGTGAGACTCTGTCACAGAAAAAAAGAAACAAAAACAAAGGTCACTGGAAGGCACAATGGACAATTCCTCCAACTGTGATTTGTCAGCAGAATCTACAGTGTGTTGGCATGTGGTTCCCAAACAGATGGCACTGATATTATTCGGGTGGGTTTGGGAGCAGGGGATGGAGTGAAGGTGGGGAGAGAATGATGGAAGAGGTTTATGTAGCCCAGGGCCTCTCTGCAGAGTGCCTTATGACAAAGTGGCTTGAGTGAGTTTAGACATGCAATACAGTGCTCAGAGTGTGGCTAGTGTGAGAACCAGCAGGCTTAACCTCACACGGAAGCTGTAAGAAATGCGGAATCTCAGGCCCCACTTCCCAAATCAGAATGTGCATTTTAACAAGGTTCCCAGGTGATTCATGTGAACATTGCAGCCCAGAAGACTAGAGAATCTCTTTTGCTCTTGCCTCCTCAAATCTGTCCCTCTTCAGATAATAGCACCTGGATTTTCCTTTGGGGAATCAGCCTTCTCCCACTTAGTGCATGAGGTTTGGTAGAGCCCATCCCACCCTTGCCTTCAGGGATTGGCAACTTGACACAGGCCTGGCCAATCAGAGAATCCATATCCCCTGGCCCCCTGGCTACAGAGATTGGTTCAGCTATAGGCATATATGTCCTCCTCACTGAGGCAGTCTGCTCTGATATTTTGATAGAAAAATTAAGGGAAAAGCACTCTCTTTCTATAAGGGTTGATGGGATGTAGGAACCTGGAGTTCTTGGAAGCCATCTCAACATCATCAAGGTAAAACCTGCTTTAGAGGGAAGCCACCAGAGAGGACAACAGAGCTGAGGGATGGAGATAATTTCTGAAGATAAATTGAGCACCTGGATCCAGCTATGCCTGAAGTCCATACACCTCAGGATTTTTCCAGTGCATGAGCAAATAAATTCTCAATTTTGCCTAAGCCAATTTGAGTTGGGTTTCTGCCATTTGAACTCAAAAAGTCTTCACTGATTCTTGCATATTCTTGGGTTACATTCTGAATTGAATGAACCAGTGTCTGGGAGTGAGGACCTGGAATCTGTATTTCTAACAATTCTACAGAAAATTCATATATACACTAAAATTTGAGATCCACCAATGTAGCAGAACTTGAGAGTCAGAATACTTGAGTTTGCATTGCAGTTCTGCCGCTGACTGGGTATGTGACCCTGAGGAAGTCATTTGCCCTTTTTGAGAATTGTTTTTTTTTGTTGTTTTTTTGAGACGGAGTTTCGCTCTTGTTCCCCAGGCTGGAGTGCAATGGCACGATCTTGGCTCACCGCAACCTCCGCCTCCTGGGTTCAGGCAATTCTCCTGCCTCAGCCTCCTGAGTAGCTGGGATTATAGGCACGCGCCACCATGCCCAGCTAATTTTTTGTATTTTTAGTAGAGACGGGGTTTCACCATGTTGACCAGGATGGTCTCGATCTCTTGACCTCGTGATCCACCCACCTCGGCCTCCCAAAGTGCTGGGATTACAGCGCCCGGCATTGTTTTTTGTTTTTCCTGCTAAATAGGAGGCCTTGCTTCTCAGGTTTGGCCTGAGGTCCTATGCGACTAGGGATGTGAAGGACTTTGTAAAACTTCTGCATACGCACTTCTCATCTAATGTGCTTCAGAAGCAGGCTCTGAGAGCAGAAGTAGCTTGCCTGGTCACACACCCAGACTGCTGATCCCTGGTAAAGACATTTCCTCAGGCCACTGCCAATGCTGGGAACCTGAAACCTGCTCCTCAACCTCCTTAGCCTCTGCTGAGGGAAATGAGAAAAGTCAGCTTGCTTGTGCCTGGCTGCTTCCCACAGTCACCATGCTGGCTGTGGAGGCCCCAGAGACTCAGCCTGTGCTCTCAGGGTCAAGCTCAAGGAGGAGAGGCCGGGGCCTGCCTGAGCATCCATGCAGTGGGCTGCAGATGGTTTTCTGGGAGCTTCTATGCTTACACATAAGCCTGCAAGGACTCGGGGTGTGAAGCCCTGGACTGTGGTCCCATCTCTGCCATAAGCTCATTATGTGACCCCAGGCAAGTCTCAACTTGTCTCTGAGCCTCAGTTTCTCCAAATATGAAATGAGATGTCAGGTGAGAAGTTCTCTGAAAGGGAAGCTGCAGTTCTTTCCTGTGTAGAATCCACTCACCCTTCTAACAACAGTTCTGCAATTTTCCTTTGAAATTACTCCTCCCCTGGTGTCAGTTTGTGGATTGGGATAGAATTGACTCCAACCCCTGGCTGTAGAGGTAAGTCTGTGACCAAGTCTAGCCAATGAGAGTTGCAGGAATGGAAGCAAGAGATGGGTGGCTGGATGCAGTGGCTCATGCCTGTAATCCCAGCACTTTGGGAGGCGGAGGCAGGTGGGTCACCTGAAGTCAGGAGTTTGAGACCAGCCTGGCCAACATGGCGAAACGCTGTCCCTATTAAATATACAAAAAATTAGCCAGGCATGGTGGTGGCTATCTGTAACCCCAGCTACTTGGGAGGCTGAGGCAGGAGAATTGCTCAAACCTGAGAGGTGGAGGTTGCAGTGAGCTGAGATTGCGCCATTGCATTCCAGCCTGGACGACAGAGTGAGACTCTGTCTCAAAAAAAAAAAAAAAAAAAAAAAAAAAAAATTGAAGAAGCAGCAGAGATGGGCATGTGATTTGATTCTGGCCAATGAGAGCCAGCCCTTGGTTTCTGGCTGGAAAAAAAAAGACCAGCAGCTGCAAGACAAAGCCAAGAAATAGGGAAATACAGACTCCCAGCCTTGGGTTAAGCCTTACGTGAGGCTGGTATCTCAGGGATTTTCCAGTAACCTCCTTCTTCTGCTTGAGCCAGTTTTGAGTTGGATTTCTTCCCTCTTAAACATCACAGAGTCTTGCCCAGTGCAGAGGGAATTCTTATAAGGGATTGTGATTCACACTCAAGTGTAAATGGCTGATGGCAAAGACCTCCCTGATACCAGGTTTTGATAGAAGAGAAGTTAAGATGGTCCTAGATCCATTAGTGTAGGTGAGGATGGAAGGCATACAGACCTCATTAAGCTGATGGCACTGAAGCCATGCCTTAAAAGAGCCTGGTTATAGCGGCTGGGTGCAGGGGCTCATGCCTGTAATCCCAGCACTTTGGGAGGCTAATGTGGGAGGATTGCTTTGAGCCCAGGAGTTCGAAGTCAGTCCTGAAAACATAGCGAGACCCTGTCTCTACCAAAAAAAAAAAAAAATTAGCCAGGCCTGGTGGCAGTGCCTGTAGTCCCAGTTACTTGGGAGACTGAAGTGGGAGGGTCATTGGAGCCTGGGAGGTTGAGGCTGCAGTGAGTTGTAGTCATGCCACTGCACTCCAGCCTGGGCTACAGAGCCAGACTGCCTCAAAAAAAGAAGCTCCTGGCATCGAACAGGCCCTCCATACACATTTGTGGAATGGAATTATTACATTCTACTCTCTATGGGCCTCATCATAGTTGGCTAAAGTCAACAGACCAAAATTATGCAGCGCTTTTTCAGAGAGGTAAATGGAAGCCCACAGAAGAGTGGGGCCCCCAGCTCTAGTCAGTGGCAGGTCCAACTAGCACCCAGCTCTCCTGCCTCTCGTCATCCACTGAGGTCAGCCCCAGAGGCTGTGGGCGATGAAGAGGAAGGGGAGAATGAGGAACCCAAACAGAACTGTCGAGAAGGAAGACCGCTGGGGGTTTAAGGTTGTTCAGTTACAGGAACTTTCCCTTCTCAGAACAGCTCAGCCATGGGGGTGGGGAAAAAGTCTTTCTCCAACAGAAACCAATTCCTAAGCAGTCCCTTGGGGGCGCAGGGCGCAGCGCCCAGCAGCTCCCTCTCCTTGGGTTCCCTGACTGTCTTCTGAATGAACTGTCCTTATCCCTGAGTGACTCTTGTCCCTAATAGACATTTTGGGGTCACTCCTGACTTCTCACCTCTTCCCTTTTCTGAGCATCAGCTTCTTTTGCATAGAGCTCAAAACTTTGATTTTGCAAACAGGAAGAAACTTGGGAGATCAACGTCTTCGCTGGACAGGTGGAGTAACAGCCCCAAGAGGCTGTGTGGGGCCTGGCTCGCACGATGGCCAGCAGCAGAGCAACACGCTGAAGGAGAACTTAGGGCCTTTGGTCATTTGCCTGGCTCAGCCATAGGGATGGCTCTCAGATGCATGTGAGAGCCAACCATGTGTTCCACCACATATTAAACTCATAGCATGTTCAATGTTACTCTTGGGTACTTGGTCAATTTCAGAATTCCAGAGCAGCTGTGAACTTCCTTGGAATGGTTTTATCTCTAAGGTAGGCAGGAGGCAGGGCAGTTTGGAAAATATAGGATGAGATTTGAAGTCAGATAGACCTGGGTTTGAATCCTCATTCTGCCTCTTACGAATAAGTGCGTCTTTTTTTTGTTTGAGATGGAGTCTTGTGCTCTGTTGCTCAGGCTGGAGTGCAGTGGTGTGATCTCGGCTCACTGCAACCTCTGCCTCCCAGGTTCAAGTGATTGTCCTGCCTCAGCCTCCCGAGTAGCTGGCACTAAAGGTGTTGCCACCATGCCTGGCTAATTTTTGTATTTTCAGTAGAGATGGGGTGTCACTGTGTTAGCCAGGATGGTCTCGATCTCCTGACCTCGTAATCCGCACACCTCGGCCTCCCAAAGTGGTGGGATTACAGGCGTGAGCCTTTTAAAATGTAAGTCAGGTTGCATTCCTCCGCTGCTCAAAACCCCCCAGGGTTTCCACCTCACTTGGAGTAAAAGCCTAAGTCCCCTCCATGGTGGGTAAGACCTCCATCTTCTGACCCCTTCCTCAGCCTCTCGGATCTGTCTCCTTCCAGCTCTCCCTTAATCATTCCACTGCAGCCACATCACCCTCCTTGCTCTTCTTCAACTCACCAATTATGCTTCTACCTCCGGGCCATTGCATGTTCTGCTTCTGGAATATTCTTCACCCAGAAAGCCTCCATCACTTCCTTCAATCTCTCTAATGATCGGACCATCTCAGAGCAACCTTCCCTCATCATCCTGGTGAAGACAGGATCCTCTGCCTCCAACTCCCATCACTGTCTAGCCTGTTCCCGGCTATAGTCTTCAAGCCTCTAACCACCTCTTCAAAGTGGTGGTCATGAGGATGCACCTCTCAGATCTCCAACTGCAGGAGTATAATTGGAGATGATTGATCAATGACTCAGCTGCTGTGCTCTGAAATCCATCACTGTTCTCATGGGCTGCTCTCAGCTAATGACTGAGCATTGCAGGGAGGCTGACAAGAGACTGACCAAGGACTCCCCCTTTTTTTTTTTTGAGGTGAAGTTTCGCTCTTGTTGCCCAGGCTGGAGTGCAATGGCGTGATCTTGGCTCACTGCAACCTCCACCTCCTGGGTTCAAGAGATTCTCCTACCTCAGCCTTCTGAGTAGCTGGGATTACAGGCACGCGCCACCATGCCTGGCTAATTTTGTATTTTTAGTAGAGACGGGGTTTCTCCACATTGGTCAGGCTGGTCTCGAACTACCGATCTTGGGTGATCCGCCCGCCTGGCCAAAGACTCCTTAACAGCCTTGCCAAACTTTCCTTGGAACAGCATGGCAGCCCAAGACATGTCCTCATTTTATTTCTTTCTTCTTCCTTTCTTCCTTCCTTTCCTCCTTCCTTTTCTTCTTCATTAGTGGCAGAGGTGCCTATCTGATGACTCACCTGCCCTTTCCTGGTTTCTCCCCATTTTCTCTCATCGCTGTTTCCTCTAATAAATTTCTTCCACATATAATGCTATAGGAGTCTGCTTCTCAAAGGACCTGAGCTATTCAGGGTATGCTGAAGTTAAGTATAAAAAGAAAAAGAAAAGAGAAAACATAAAAGGATCTGGACTAACACATCTAATGTATAACCTATTGATTTGCTTATTATCTATCTGACCATTAGGATATGAGACATATGAGAGTGAGGACATTGTGTGTTCACTGCTCTATCCCCCTATCCTCAGTATGTAAAACTAGAACACAGTATATGCTCAGTAAATTCTGATTGAATGAAGTCCGCTTTAGCCTGCTGGATGCCCCCAGATTGTCTAAACAATAGCATTTATAGGCCAGGTGCAGTGAGTCATGCCTGTAATCTCAGCACTTTGGGGGGCTCAGGCGGGCAGATCACCTGAGGTCAGGAATTTGAGACCAGCCTGGCCAACATGATGAAACCCCATCTTACCGAAATACAAAAATTAGCTGGGTGTGGTAGTGAGCAACTGTAATTCCAGCTACTCAGGAGGCTGAGGCAGGAGAATTGCTTGAACCCAGGAGGCGGAGGTTGCAGTGAGCCAAGATTGCACCACTGCACTCCAGCCTGGGCGACAGAATGAGACCCTAATCTCAAAACAAACAAACAAGCAAACAGAAAACCCAGTAGCTATAAATACATGTTTAAACTGAGAGGGGCGACGTGCGTTTTGCTGGCTTCTGCTGGAAGAGGAGCAGTCTTTCCTTGGCTGCTGCTGAGTGGAAGTTCCCCCTCCAGACAGAACACAGTGGCCCGTTCACCATCAGGGCAACTTTTTACTCTAACCTGCTGCGATACTGACGGGTCAGCTGCCCTCAAACCTGTCCTCCACAAATGGAATCCTCAAAGCCACAGTAAAACACACTCTGGTCCTTTTACTTTTTTTTTTTTTTATAATCGACATAGCTCCAGGTCTCAGTTTCTTTTAGTTTTTGAAGAGTATGTATTTTATTTTTAAAATGATCTTTTGTCACCTAATAAAATGTTAATACATCCTTCTTTTTAAAAATTAAACCATTACAGTCCAGGCATGGTGGCTCACATCTGTAATACCAGCACTTTGGGAGGTCAAGGCAGGAGGATCATTTGAGTCCAGGAATTTAAGACCAGCCTGGGCAACATGGCGAGATCCCATCTCTACAAGATTTTTTTTTTTTTAATTAGCTGGGTGTGGTGGCACATGCCTGTGGTCCCAGCTACTGGCCTCTGCCTCTGCATTTACACACATGTATGTTGAAGCAGAGGCTGTCAGTGCCCTGCCTGTACCACTCTGCCCTTTACCATTTCTGACATTCTGGCTGGACTTCCAACTGCTGGCCCCTGCATCTCTTTGCCTGAGAGATTTCTCTGTGGCTACTGGTGCCTGCTCGGCCTGTGAGCTCGGCAAGCCAAAAGTGCTAGAGAATTATCGCATTTCCAGGAATCGTTTTCAACCAAAGACAGGAGTGGGTGGACAAATACGCTGGTTCTCTCACCCCTGCAGCATGTTCCACCCTGGCTCCCAGAGCTCCTCAGTGGGATTGAGTTCCAGGTGCCAGCAGTGGTAACAGGACTGAGAAGACACCTTTACTGTCCGCCTTCTGTTCCCTGCCTCACTTCCTTACTCCCCTAGAAGGGTCTCTGGAATCAGCTCTCAAACAAACTATTTGATTTTGAAGCCATGCCTAGGTCTGCTTCTGGAGAAACTCAAACTAAGACATATATGCCATGATGAACTATGGTATGTGTGTGTTTGTGTGTGTGTGTGTGTGTGTGTTGACATAAAAGGAACTGCGTGGCAGGAATCATGAGGTAGTATCCTTCTCAGTTCCATTTTTTGGATGTGGAAACTGAGGCTCAGAGAGGGAAGGGATTTGCCCATTGCGTCACAACCTGTCTTTGGCAGAGCTGGCGCTCAGACTCAGTGTCATCTACTGTGCATTGTCTACTGTTCTTCATTTCTCTGGTAGAGATGAAGCTGGGACTCCTGTTCTCTTGGCTGCACTTATAGCTCCTGGGCCAAAGGATTTCAGGATGATGCCTGGAACTCAGGCAGGCAGCTCGAGGGGAGAGTCAGAGGTGGATGTCCCAGCGCAGTGGCATCCGGAGGATGCAGCACGTGAGACCACAGCCACGGGCTGAGACCAGGCACATTTTACACTCAGCAGGGGCTGCTTCTGCCTCATTACCCATGCCTCTGAAAGTACCTCCAAATTCCCAGTCCTGTGGGGGAGGAAACTGGAGAAATGGGATGGGGACCCACGTGTGCTGGGGGTTTGTTAAGAAGCTGATTGCTTGATGACTTGTGGTATATACAAAGAAAACTAAGCTTAAAAAAAAAAGATTTAAGAAAGAAAGATAGCAGCTGAGAGAGATTGTGCCACTAATTTGCTGTGTGACTTTGGAAAAGTCACCCTCTCTAGGCTTCACATTCCTTTTCTTTTCTTTCTTTTCTTTTTCTTTCTTTTTTCTCCTTTTTTTTGGGATCGGATCTTGCTCTGTCACCCAGGCTGGAGTGCAGTGGTACAATCTCAGCTCACTGCAACCTTCACCTTCTGGGCTCAGACAGTCCTCCTGCCTCAGCCTCCCAAGTAGCTGGGACCACAGGCGTGTGCCACCATGCCCAGCTAATTTTTGTATTTTTTGTAGGGATAGGGTTTTGCCACGTTACCCAGGCTGGTCTCGAACTCCTGAGCTCAGGTAATCCACTTGCCTCAGCCTCCCAAAGTGCTGGGATTACAGGCGTGAGCCAGCCTGCCCAGCCCTTCATATTCCTTTTCTATAAAAAAGGAAGCCTTGTCACGACCCGCAGGGTGGGGTATGAAAACTCAAATGACTCTGGGGACCTGGAGGGTTCTACCCATGAGGAAAGCGGGCGTGGCGAGGGCAGCTTGGGCCCAGCACCCAGGGCAATCCACAGCTCCACTGAGGTTGTCTGAGGAGCATCGGAGTCGCAGGTTCTAGTCTCAGGGCTGCTAACTCTTCTAATTTTTTGGGAGACAGAAATCCAGATTATGTGAGCTCTCCTGAGTTTAAATGTTAGCAACTAATTAAAAATAATCACTGTGGGTGGGGGAGGCTGGGGGAGGGCAGCTGAAATATCTCAGGCAAGGGAAGGAAGGGGTTGTCCAATGTTCATTACATGTGTCCATTAAGTGTTTTTTGAAGCCCTACTATGTGCCGGGTGCCAGGTGTTAGAAGATACAGTAGTTTATGAGACCAACATGTTTGTGCTCTTATGGAATTTACTTTCTAGAAAGTAGATTCAAGTCCAAGCCCTGGCTGGTCCTTAGAATGTGTACACCTTTCTCCTTACCTTCTGGGGTAGGAGTCCCAAGAGGGCAGCCTGGCACGAGATTAAGATTCATGCTTTCCGTACCCATCAGAATGGCAATAATAATAATGAAACATAAACAGAGTAGGTATTGGCAATGATGTGAAGCCAATGGAAACCCTTCTATATTACTGGTGGGAATGTCAAATGGTGGAAAACAGCATAGTAATTCCTTAAAAAGTTAAAAATAGAACTTTTATATGACCCAATGCCCTTGGGTATATACTTCTAGGTATATACCCAAGGGAATTGAAAACAGCCTCAAACAAATACATGTAGGCACATGCATGTTCATGCCAGTATTATTCGCAATAGTCAAAATGAGGAAATCACCTAAATTTCCATCTGCAGATAAATGAGTAAATACATTGTGGAATATTCATACAATGGAATATTATTTGGCCACAAAAGGAATAAAGTACTAATATTTGCCACCATGTGGATGAACCTTGGAAAACATGTTAAGTAAAAGAAGCCAGACATGGCCAGGCGCAGTGGCTCACACCTGTAATCCCAGCACTTTGGGAGGCCAAGGTGGTTGGATCACCGGAGGTCAGGAGTTTGAGACCAGCCTGGCCAATGTGGTGAAACCCCATCTCTACTAAAAATACAAAAATTAGCCAGGCATGGTGGCAGGTGCCTGTAGTCCCAGCTACTTGTGAGGCTGAAGCAAGAGAATCTCTTGAACCAGGGAGGAGAGTGTTGCAGTGAGCCGAGATCGTGCCACTGCACTCCAGCCTGGGTGACAAAAACAAGACTCCGTCTCAAAAACAAACAAAAAATTAAGAAGCCAGACACAAGAAGTTACATATTGTTTTGTATGCTTCTATTTATATGAAATATTCTGAATAAATTAATCCATAGAGACAACAAGCAGATTGGTGGTTGCCAGGGGCTAGGGGGATGGGTGAATGGGGATAATTGCTTAATGGGTGCAAAGTTTCCTTTTTCAGGCGTGATGGAAATGTTTAGGAGCTACTGAGAGGTAGTGGTTGTACAACACTGTGAATATACCAAATGCCACCGAATTGTTCACTTTAAAATCATATAGTTAATTTTATAAAGTTATGTGAATTTCACCTCAATTAAAATATTTCTACAAATTTCAAACTATATAAAAGATTGCTATGCTAGAAAGATTAAACAAATTATAATACATGCAAACGGTGGAATACTAAGCAGCCACTAAAAATTTAAGGACATTCTAATAACCTGGAAAATGCTACAATGTAATACTAAGCAAATAAGTAGGATATAAATAATCTATGTGCAGCATTATACCAATTATGTTAATTTAAAAGTGCATAGAAAAGACTACATAAAGATATATGAAAATATTGGTTATTGTTCCCTCAAAAGATTCATGCTTGCATTTTTTTGAACACCTACTAAGTGCCAGGGACAGTGAGTAAGGCAAATGAAGTGCCTTACTGCAGAGAACATGAGCCTGGGAGAAGGGCCATTGGTTTAGAGACAGCTGGGAGGTCAGCAGAGAAATATTCTTCTCTATTCTCTGCCCCAGAGTTCCTGGGTGACCCTTCCAGGCTTCAGTACTCCTCTCACACAAAGGGGAGGGTGACAGGTGCCCTCCCTGGGGAGCCATCCAGCCTTTTGATGTTTTCCTCAAGAAACATCTGTACATAGGGCGAAGGCTACACATCCAGGATACTCCTGGCAATATTGCTTGCTGTAGTGCACACCTAGAAACAACCTCAGTATTCATCCAGAGAATTGAGAATTAATATAGAGTGGGCACCTGCTGGGATACTCCACAGCAGCTGGAAGGAATGAATTAGGCCTCTATTTTCTATTTCTCATCCTGGTTAGATTTTGTCAACTTAATGATAAGAAGGGGGAAATATGCTCCTCTGCTATCCTCTTAGAACTGCAGAAAGCTCTCATAGTTAGATAGCATTTTTTTTTTTTTTTTGAGATGGAGTTTTGCTCTTCTTGCTCAGGCTGGGGTGCAATGGCTCAATTTCGGTTCACTGCAACCTCTGCTTCCCAGGTCTAAGCAATTCTACTGCCTCAGCTTCCCAAGTAGCTGGGATTATAGGCATGAGCAACTGCATAGATAGAATTTTTAAAGTACACAAAACAGTCCTACATGTTGTTTATATATATACACATACACACACACAATCCTCTTTGTTTTTTTTTTCAAACAGAGTCTCACTCCGTTGCCCAGGCTGGAAAGCAATGGTGTGATCTCGGCTCACTGCAACCTTTGCCTCCCAGGTTCAAGCGATTCTCTTGCCTCAGCCTCCTGAGTGGCTGGGATTACAGGGGTGTGCCACCATGCCCAGCTAATTTTTGTATTTTTAGTAGAGGCAGGGTTTCACCGTGTTGCCCAGGCTGGTCTTGAACTCCTGACCTTGTGATCCACCGGCCTCAGCCTCCCAAAGTGCTGGGATTACAGGCATGAGCCACCGTGCCTGGCCTACACAATACACTTTTAAAGGCACAACCTGGAAGGACTGTAACTCATGACAGCAGTTACCCCTAGGGAGGGAGAGAAACAGGACTGAGAGCCATAGGAGGTGGGGAGACTTCAATACTTTCTGTTACTTTTAGTAAATTAATTTTTTTTTTTTTTGGAGACAGAGTCTCCCTCTGTTGCCAGGCTGGAATGCAGTGGCGGGATCTCAGCTCCCTGCAAACTCCAACTCCCTAGTTCAAGTGATAGC
This sequence comes from Saguinus oedipus, assembly GCA_031835075.1. Lineage (NCBI taxonomy): Eukaryota > Metazoa > Chordata > Mammalia > Primates > Cebidae > Saguinus > Saguinus oedipus. Next base: position 25,778,666 of record CM063173.1, on the reverse strand, counting down.
AGTTCTCCTGCCTCAGCCTCCCAAGTAGCTGGGATTATAAGGCACATGCCACCACGCCCAGCTAATTTTGGTATTTTTAGTAGAGCTGGGGTTTCACCATGTTGGCCAGGATGGTCTGGGTCTCCTGACCATGTGATCTGCCTGCCTCAGCCTCCCAAAGTGCTGGGATTAGAGGCATGAGCCACAGTGCCCAACCAGTAAATTAATTTTTTAAAATCTGAAGCAAACACAACACAATGCTATTATTTGTTAATTCTGGATGGTGGATTCCTGGGATATTTAATATATTATTATCTTCACTTTTCTGTATTTTAACCTGTCAAAATACCCTTTTTGACAGGACTATAAAGAGAAAACCATGGATAAGGCAACTGATATGTATGGAGGCCTTTTTCTATGCCAGGCAAAGGCTACACCAGTGGTTCTCAAAGTGCGGTTCCTGGATCATCAGCAGCAGCAGCATCACCAGGGGAAGCAGGTTCTGTGTCCTGCACAGAGCTACTGAATCAGAAGCTCTAGGATTCGACCCAGCAATCTGTGTTTTCACAAGCAGTCGGGGTGATGCTGATGTAGGCTAAAGTCTGAAAACGCGGGGCCATGTGTCTAACTAGGGCAATGTAAACATACATTAAGCATGTGTACCGTCAGACAGCAATCGCAGTGCTTTCCTTCGGTACCTTTTATTTTTTATTTTATTTTATTTTTATTTATTTTTATTTTTTATTTTTTTTGAGACGGAGTTTCGCTCTTGTTACCCAGGCTGGAAAGCAATGGCGCAATCTCAGCTCATCACAATCTCCGCCTCCTGGGTTCAGGCAATTCTCCTGCCTCAGCCTCCTGAGTAGCTGGGATTACAGGCATGCACCACCATGCCCAGCTAATTTTTTTGTATTTTTTAATAGAGACGGGGTTTCACCACGTTGACCAGGATGGTCTCGATCTCTTGACCTCGTGATCCACCTGCCTCAGCCTCCCAAAGTGCTGGGATTACAGGTGTGAGCCACCGCGCCCGGCCCAGTACCTTTTATTTTTTTAAATAATCTCTCTCTGTTGCCCAGGGTGGAGTGCAATGGTGCAATCTTGGCTCACTGCAACCTCCGCCTCCCAGGTTCAAGTGATTCTCATGCCTCAGCTTCCCAAGTAGTTGGGATTACAGGTGCCCGCCACCATGCCTGGCTAATTTTTGTACTTTTAGTAGAGGCGGGATTTCACCATGTTGGTCAGACTGGTCTCAAACTCCTGACCTGAAGAGCTCTATCTGCCCCAGAGTCCCAAAAGGCTGGGGCTGCAGACATGGGTCACCTGGCCCAGGGTCTTCAGTACCCAATTAATCCTCTAAACAACCCTGTGAATGAGGTGCTATTACTCTCCCCATCCTGCAGTAGTGAAAACGGAGGCAAAGAAAGGCCAAATCCTCTACCCCAGGCCCGAGAGGCAGCTTGCGCCTAGAATCCGCCTCCCCTAACCACTAGCCTGTCTCTCACACGCCCCACCTCTCGTATACTCCAGTTTCTTGCAGCCTTGCAAGAAAGACTTCATAGCCCCGTTTTACAGATGAGGAAACGAATTCGGAGCGGGAGAATGACTCGTCCAACAAGGAGGAAAGTGACAGCGCACGCATGCAGTGGTCTTTGGCCAGGAGGTTTGGGGGTTTGACCTGGACCTGCTGTGGGAGGAGGGGCAGAGAGCCGACCAGCTGCAGCCGGCCTGGGTGTGGCTCGCACGTCACGCCTTCGCCCAGCTGCCCCCTTCCCCAAGCTGGCTGCCAACCCTGCGTGACCCGGCCCCCACCGGGAACCGTAAGGGGCTTCCCCTCCCAGGCCCTGTGAAACCCCATCCCTTCCTTCTTGTTTTTATATATTTTTAAATATATATATACTTTCCCCTCAGAAGGGGAACCTGGACGACCCAGAGAAGTGGTGGATAAAGTCACTGCACCGGCCCGAGCGTCCCCTCCCCCGGGCATCCAGCAGTCCGCAGCAGTGCCGCCCCTCACCTGGGCACCCTCCACTTGCTGTCGACCCTTCACGCCACAGGCTACCCGCGGCTCCCCCGACGCCCCCGTCTCCCCTTACTGCCCCCAGCAGCACTCACATCCAGCCCTGCTCGGGACCCTAGGCTCCCTCCGCCGCCTGGGACCCCTCGAGGGCCGGGTGTCCCCGGTCCCCTGTGCGCGGTACTTACCTGGGCGCCCGCTCCCCGTCTCGCGGGCAGCCCGGATCCTCGCAGCTCGAACGCCCCCCCAGCTCGGCAGCCCCCGGGGTTCCTGGGTGTCAGTGCCTGGAAACTGACTTTCTAGAACTAGAGGTGGGGGCGGCGCTCCGAGGGGCTTTGGTGCCGCGGGCTTTTCTCACCCTGCACCGTCTGGGTCCCCTCCCACTCGCCTCTAAACCTCTGATGTGCTCCTGGGCTGGGACCGGGGACGCGGTGGCGCCCGCAGGCCATCTGGGCGCCTTGGCCGCGCCCTGAGCTATGCTAACCCCGCCCCGCGTGTCCTAACGCCGCCCCGAAGACTCAGACGCCAACCCGGGATCCTAACCCTCTCCTCGAGGGTCATAACCTCCGCCTCCTGCAAGCAGGATCCCAAACCTGCCACCAAGGAAAAATAAAATAAAATAAAATTAACACCAACCATCGAAGGCTTCTAACGCGTCCACCAAGGATGCTAACCGCCGCCCCCCCCCTCCGCTCCACTCTCCCTGACACCTCCCCCAAGGCAGGTAATCCCACTGCCCAGCGTCCTACCCCGGTCTCCAACGGATCCAAATCCCGCCCACAGGGATTCGAATCCTCCTGTCTAAAAACCCCAACACCTGCTCGCATGCTCCCAAGATCCTAACCCCGCCCGCCAATGGATTTTTTAACTTGCCCCCAAAGATTCTAATCCGCCCAACGGAAGGATTCGAACTCTCTTCAATGGATTCTAACCGTGCCTTAAAGATTTAGAACACTAACCCCAGGGCTCCTGCGCGACCCCAACCTCCCTCCGCCTGAGAGTTTGAATCTCCAGGGGTCTATCCTGCCGGTCCAAAGATTCCAACCCTGCCGTCCAGATCCTACCAAAGGATTCCTGCCACAGTCTTCCAGCCCCATCCTGGAAAGGTCTTACCCTACCCCGGAAATAATCATGATCCCTTTCTCCCACCACTCCAACCCCTGCCTTCTGGCCTGGCCCTCCCCAACGCCGCTGCCCAAGCCTTCTTGTGGTCAGCGGTTTCCCTTCCGCAGGCCTACTCCATTCAGACTCCATGCAAAGTTCCTTTCTTGAAGGAACCACCTTGGCCATGCAAAGTTCCTCGACCGAAGGAACCATCCTGGCTTCTGGGCAGCTCAGACGACTCCCAAGCTGGGGGAGGTGGTCCGGGAAAGTGAGGAGTCGGGCTGGAGGGTGACTGGGGCCCTAAATGGATGAAATTGTGCCCAGCTCCAAGCAATGACAAAATGCACCCTTTCCTGGAAAAGACGGGGACTATCACCCGAAATTCTGTCTAACGCACCTCCAAAATGTACAGGAATCCTACTGCGTCTCTCTATTCCAGTTGCTACCAGCTGATCAGGGCCACCGTCATTTCTTCATTCGTTCATTTATTCATTCATTCATAATTCATTCAGCAATGTTGTGCTGGGGGCTGGGGAATGCAGGGCTTCTTAAACTTGGCACTATTGACATTTGGGCCACGGGGCCTGTCCTGTGAATGACAGGATGTTTAACAGCATTCCTGGACTCTACCCGCTAGTTGCCTGTAGCATCCTCCTCCCTAGTTATGACAACAAAATGTCTCCAGACATTTGTAAAGTGTCCCCTGGTGGGGAAGGGGGGAAGAACCATGAATGAGAAAGACAACCCACCTTACTCAGGTTTTTTGTATACATGCCTGTATGGGTCTTTTCTCCTCCTCTTTAGCCTACGGTGCTCAGTATTTTAAAGGGGTCTCCCATCCAAATACTAACCAGGTCTGATCCTGCTTAGCTTCTAAGATCAGACAGGATGAGATGTGTTCAGTGTGGAATGGCATAGATAACTTTAAAAAAAATAGAGATGGGGTCTTACTATATTGCCCAGGCTAGTCTTGAACTCCTGGGCTCAAGTGAACCTACTGCCTTGGCCTCCCAAAGTGCTGGGATTACAGGTGTGAGCCATTGCACCCAGCCTGCATGTGCTTTCTATAAAAACAGATAATGTTTTGAATGTATGTTTAATGTTATTCATTTTTGTACATTCCCTCCTGCCACCCCATCACTGTTGTTAACATCCAGCCATGTTGCCAAAGGTAGCAGCCAAACATGCAGTCACTGTTTTCATCCTTCACGTTTTCTTTATCCATCCTCCTAGTCGTGGACACCTAGATCGCACACAATTTCCCACTACTGTAAATAGCGCCACAGTGGGCATCCTCAAACACATCCCCAATGGTCCTACAATAGAATTTTGTAAGGACTTGCTTTGCCAAGAATGACAGATGCTTGCAGAATAACCACTGTCCCCACTCTCTCTCCCATCATTTCCCCTTATCTTTACCAACCTTTGGTATTATCCACTGGTCTTAATTTGAGTTCACCAGAAGCAGCCCCTGGACATGGATTCAAGTGAAATAGTTTATTTAGGAGATGCAGAAGACACTGGTAGGGGAGGAGGTGGATGAGACAGGGAAGGGAGGAAAGCGAGTTAAAATGAGAATTATGAAGCCAGTTACCATTGTGGGTAACTGGAGTGCAATTCTGCAGGGGATCTCCGGAGATATACCCACTTCAGAGTTACTGCAGGAGAGGGAGCTGGGGCACTTACACCCCAACTCCTGTCGGACACCGGATGAGGGGTACTTCGGGGGTACTGATCCTCCAGCATTTTGGCCTCCACCATTCATGCTTCAGCCACCAGAGGGTCTCCAAGAAGAGAAGTGCAGCTCTTACTAAAGGCCTAGGGCACATTAGAGGGTCACATTAGCATCAGCTACATCTCCTTCCAAAAGTTTGCCATTCTGATAGTAAAGAACCACAGAGAGCTGAAACACGCTCCTGTTCATGGACGGCTTCCCAAATGTTTTGCCCTTACATTAACGCTGCAATTAAAATCCTCGTGCATGTTCCCAAAGCTTCTGTCAACTTGATTGTGGCATCATTTCATGAATAAAATCTACATCATAAATATTCAGCTTGATGGGTTTTGGCAAATATATATACTGGTATAACCACAACCCCAATCAAGATATAGAACATTTCTATCACCCCAAAAAGTTCCCTTAAGTCCTATTGCAGTCAACTCCTCCCACACTTAGGTAGCCTTAGGTAACTACTGATTGGCTTTCGGCCATAATACGTTAGCTTTGTCTTTTCTAGAATTTCTCATAAATTCAGTCATATAGTATGCTTCTTTTGTGTTTGTCTTCTTTTGTTCACACATTGCTTTTCAGATTTTCCATGACGTTGCATGTTCTAGGAGTTTGTTCATTTTTACTGCTGAGTAGTACTCCATAGTAGATGTGCCATGATTTGTTTATCCATTTATTTGTTGAGAGACATTTGGGTTGTTTTCAACTTGAAGCTATGTTCACTTACAAGTTTTTGTGTAAGCGTTTCTTTTTTAGATGAAGTTTCACTCTTGTTGCTCAGGCTGGAGTACAATGACCTGATCTCGGCTCACTGCAATCTCTACCTCTGGGGTTCAAGCGATTTTTCTGCCTCAGCCTCCCAAGCAGCTTGGACCACAGCCATGTGCCACCACACCTGGCTAATTTTGCATTTTTAGTAGAGATGGGGTTTCTCCATGTTGATTAGGCTGGTCTCAAACCCCCTACCTCAGGTAATCCACCCACCTCAGCCTCCCAAAGGGCTGGTATTACAGGCATGAGCCACTGTGCCCGGCCTGTGTTAGACATATTTTTATTTCTCTTGGGTAAATACTTAGGATTGGAATTGCTGAGTTATATAATAAGTGTATGTCTAACTTTGTAATAAATTGCTAAATTGTTTTTCTTTTTCTTTTTCTTTTTTTTTTTTTTTTTGAGACAGGGTCTTGCTCTGTCATCCAGGCTGGAGTGCAATGGCACAATCTTGGCTCATTTTAACTTCTGCTTCCTGAGCTCAAGTGATCCTTCCACCTCAGCCTCCTGCGTATCTGGGATTACAGGTACACCACCATGCCCAGCTACTTTTGTTTGTTTTTATAGAGATACAGTCTTACCATGTTGCACAGGCTGGTCTTGAACTCCTGGGCTTCAGTCATTTGCCTACCTCAGCCTCCCAAAGTGCTGGGATTACAGGTGTGAGCCATTGTGCCTGGCCTAAATTGGTTTTTAAAGTGATGACACCATTTTGCATTCCCACCGGGAAGTTATGATTTCCGGTTGCTCCACGTACTTGCCAACATTTGGCATTGTCATTCTTTTCAATTAAAAAACGTTCCCATCTAACTCGTATTTGCATCAAATAACATTTATACAATTACAAATTGTGTTCTAAAACATCCCCTTCCCAGTCTTTGCGGAGGCAAACATTTCGTCTACTCAATTATTCACTGGTTTGTTGTCATGGAGACTATAGCTGACCATAAAAGTGGTGCTAAGGGTTGGGCACAGTGGCTCATGCCTGTAATCCCAGCACTTTGGGAGGCCGAGGTGGGCAGACCACCTGAGGTTGGGAGTTCGAGACCAAACTGGCCAACATGGTGAAACCCTGTTTACTAAAATTACAAAAATTAGCTGGGCATGGTAGCAGGTGTCTGTAATCCCAGCTACTCTGGAGGCTGAGGCAGAACTCCTTGAACCTGGGAGATGGAGGGTGCGATCAGCCAAGATTGTACCACTGCAATATTGGCCCACTCCAGCCTGGGCAACAAAGTATAATGCCTTCTCAAAAAAAAAAAAAAAGTGCTAAATGCTCTGTTGGAGTCAGACTAGAGTTCAAACCCTGATACTGCCATTACCAACTGGGTAATGTTGTCAAAGAGGCGACTTGACTGTCAGCCCTTGGAGTCTCGGTTTCCTCATCTGTCAAATGGGAATACTACTACTACTTACCTCAGTGGGTCATTTTGGGAATAAAATATCAGGGCTTAGGTATGCTGTATATAGACTGTTAATTTCGTTAGTGCAGCCTAATTATTAAGATTTCAAACTGCTGTTTAGGCACTGATTCAAGCATAATTTGGAAATCACCTGTGTTCCACTCTGCCTTGTTCCAAAGATAAAAGAAAGCATATGACTTTAAAAAGGAGATATTGCCCTGTGGGTAGTGGACCCTTTTGAACATGGAATAAAAGGAACTCTGGAATGAGGGTGGACTTCGCTGATGACTGAAGTCTGGAGAACCCAGTGTGTCCTGGGGCAGGAGGCCAATTCTGGATCAGGAGTAACTGGACCCAGATTCTAGGGCTCCTTCCGCTTCTAGATGTGTAGCCTTGAGCAAGCCATTCGATGTCTCTGATTCACTTGGTCAACAAACATGATAATAGGCACATACTGGATGATGAGTCTTGAGTTGAGTGTTAGGGAACACAACAGAAAATGAGGCAGCTGAAATCCCTGGTCTCATGGAGTTTTCCACTTACTGGAGGGCATTTGACAGATGGTTGCACCAATAAGGGCAGGTTAGAATTGGAACAAGCACTATCAGGGGGTGGGGCTCTGTACAGGGGGTTAACAGGGGAAGGTAGGGAAGGCTCCCCAGAGCAGGCAACATTTTTTTTTTTTTTTGAGACAGAGTTTCGCTCTGTCACCCAGGCTGGAAAGCAGTGGCGTGATCTCGGCTCACTGCAACCTCCACCTCCCAGGTTCAAATGATTCTCCTGCCTCAGCCTCCCAAGAAGCTGAGATTACAGGCATGTGCCACCATGCCTGGCTAATTTTTGTATTTTTAGTAGAGACCGGGTTTCATTGTGTTGGCCAGGCTGGTCTTGAACTGACTTCAGGGGATCCACCTGCCTCAGCCTCCCAAAGTGCTGGGATTATAGGCATAAGCCATCGTGCTCAGCCAATAAATTTTTATTGTCTTAAGCCTTTAAACTTCCAGGGTGGTTTGTTATGCAATGTTGGTAACTAATACATTATGCAAAGGCCTCAAGGAAAGTAGGTGCTTTGTGTGTCTGAAGAACCCCTTTGTGTCTAGCAGAGGAGGGAGGTCCAAGGTGAGGTCCTTAAAATTGGCCAGGCCACTCGGGACCTTGTAGGCCTCTGTGAAGAGCATAGGTTTTATTCTAACATCCATGGGAAGCCATTGGATGGTTATAAACAGGGGAGTGGCATGATCATTCATTCACTCAAATACTTATGGAGCACCTACTATGTGCCATGTGCTATTTTTGATGCTAAGGATACAGTGATAAAATTAATTCCTTCCTGCTTGCTTAGATTTTACATTCTGGAGGGGAAGATGGATAATAAACAGATACTGAAAATTTATTCCGTGTTTCGGAGTGATACGGGTTATAAGAAAACTAGGGAGGGCAAGTCTGGCGTGGTGGCTCATGCCTATAATCCCAACACTTTGGGAGGTTGAGGCAGACAGATCATGTGAGGTCGAGAGTTTGAGATCAGCCTGACCAACATGGAGAAACCCCATCTCTACTGAAAATACAAAATTAGCCGGGTTTGGTGGTGCATGCCCGTAATCACAGCTACTCGGGAGGCTGAGGCAGGAGAATCGCTTGAACCTGGGAGGTGGAGTTTGCAGTGAGCTGAGATTGCACCATTGCATTCCAGCCTGGGCGACAAGAGCAAAACTTCATATAAACAAATAAAACAAACAAAAACACAATTATATTTCTGTACACTAGTAATAAACAATCTGAACAAGAAATTAAGAAAACAATTTCATTTATAATGTCACCAAAAGAATAAAATACTTAGGAATAAATTTAATAAAAGGAGCTCAATATACTTTGAAAGCAAGAAAACATTCTTGAAAGAAACTTAAGACCTAAATAAAATCATCCTATGGGTTGGGAAAGACATCTCATGTTCATGGACTGGAAAACTTAATATTGTTAAGATGGGAGCACTCCCCAAAATGATCAACACAATCCCTGTCAAAATCCCAGTTGCCATTATTTTTTTGGCAGAAATAAACCAAGTGGTCCCAAAATTCATATGGAATGCAAGGAACCTAGAACAGCCAAAATAATCTTGAAAAGAACGAGAAAATTGGAGAACTCACATTTCCTTATTTCCAAAACTTACTACAAAGCTACAATAATCAAGACAGTGTGGTATTGGCATAAGAATAGAAATATAGGTCAACAGGACAGAACTGAGACTTGAGAAATGAACCCTCACATTTATGGCCAATTGATTTTCAACAAGAGTGCCAAAAAAATTCAATAGTGGAAAAAATAGTATTTTCATCAAATGGTGCTAGAACAACTCAATATTCATGTGCAAAAGAATGAAGTTGGATCCCAAAATGAATCATAGATCTAGGTGTATGAACCAAAACCATAAAACTCTTTTTTTTTTTTTTTGAGATGGGGTTTTACTTTGTCACCCAGGTTGGAGTGCAGTGGCACGATCTTGGCCACTACAACTTCCACCTCCCAGGCTCAAGTGATCCTCCAACCTCAGCCTCCTGAGCAGTTGGAATCACAGGCACACACCACCACACTGGCTAATTTTTTGTATTTTTGGTAGAGATGGGGTTTCGCCATGTTGCCCAGGCTGTAAAACTCTTAGAAAAAAACATAGAAGTAAATCTTCATGACCTTGGGCTAGGCAAATTCTTCTTAGATGTGACACAAGTGACAAAAGAAACAATAGATAAATTGGACTTCACTGAAATTAAGAACTTGTGCTGCAAGTGATACTACCATGAAAGTGAAAAGATAACCCACAGAATGAGAGGAAATATTCACAAATCACCATCTGGAAAGGGACTGGGTTCCTGAATATATAAACAGGATGGCTCAATAATTAAAAAGAAAACGTAATTTAAAAGTGGGCAAGAGATCTGAATAGATATTTATCCAAAGAAGCTATATGAATGGCCAATAAGCAGAAGAAAAGGTGCTTAATATCATTAGTTATGAGAAAAATGCAAATCAACCCCACAATGAGATTCCACTTCACATCCATTAGAATGGCTGTAATTTAAAAAGATGAATAATAACAACTGTTGGTGAGAATATGGAGAGATTCCACCTCATACAATGATGGTGGAAATGTAAAAGGAGCAGCTGATTTGGGAAACAGCCTGGCAGTTCCTCAAAAAGTTAAACGTAGAATCACCATATGACCCAGCAATCCCATGCCCAGGTATATATCCAAGAAAATTGAAAACATGTCTACAAAGATCTGCACACAAAATCTTCATAGCAGCCTTATTCATAATAGCCAAAAGTGGAAACAACTTCAATGTCCATCAATGGATAAATGCGGCATATCCAAATAATGAAATATTTGGCAATAAGGAGGTATGAAGTACAGATACAGGCTATGATATGGTGGACCTTGAAAACCTTATGCTAAATGAAAGAAGTTGATCACAAAATACCACATTATAAAATCCAATTTATATGAAATGTCCAGAACAGGGAAATCTATAGAAACAGAAAGGAGGGAGCTGGGCGCAGTGGCTCATACCTGTAGTCAGGAGTTTGAGACTAGCCTGGCCAATATGGTGAAACCCCGTAATTGTTTAGTAGTAATTTTTTCTACTGAAAATACAAAAATTAGCTGGGCCTAGTGGTGCTAGCCTCTAGTCCTAGCTACTCAGGAGGCTGAAGCAGAAGAATCACTTGAACCCAGGAGGCAGAGGTTACAGTGAGCTAAGATCATGCCACTGTACTCTAGCCTGAGCAACAGAGCAAGACCCCATCTCAAAGAAAAAGAAAGAAAGAGAGAGAGAGAAAGCAAAGAGGTTGGGCACGGTGACACATGCCTGTAGTCCCAGCCACTCTGGAGGCTGAGATGGAGGATCACTTGAGCCCAGGAGTTCAAGAACAGCCTGTGCATCATACTGAGACCTCCCTGCCACCAACAGCTCTACTTAAAAAAAAAAAGAAAAAGAAAAAGCAAGGAGATTACTGGTTGCGTTGGGCTGGGGGTTGAGGAGAAATGAGAGGTGACTGCTAACAGATGTGGCGTGTTTTTAGTGGGTGGGTAATGAAAATGTTCGAAAATTGATGGTGGTGATGGTTGCACAACACTTTGAATATACTAAAAACCACTGCATTGTAAAACTTCAACAGGTGAATTATATAGTATGTAAATTCATAATTCAATAAAAACACTTTTTACAAAAGAAGGAGGAAGCCCCTTATGTATTAGTAGAGAACAATGCAAAAATATAGCTGTAAATATGGGGAAAAAATGGAGGTGTCCAACAGCTTCTATTGTATTTCACTATTTGTGCAGAACAGCAGAACAAACAGGCTAGCATCTGCCTGGACCAAGTCCAGAAGGGCACACATGGCAAACAGCCCCTGCGGCTTCTTCTGGGGAAGGGAACTGGATGGTATCTTTTGTACCCTTGAATGTTGAACTACTTGAATATATTAGCTATTCAAAATAAAATAATGTCAGTTGAAAACACTATCAGAGACTTCGTGGATGAGATAGAATTGATGCTGGCTAGGATTTTTAGGGGATGAAGAGTCAAGAAAGGTGTTCTGGTTGTGCACTTGACTGTGGGGCCAGAGGCGGAAGAGTGTGGGAGCAAAGGTATAGAGTTGGACTGACCGCCTCTCACTAGCTGTGAATTTGGGCAGGTCCTCTCTGCCTGTTTCCTCCCCTGTATAGTGGAATAAGAGTGCCTCCTGCACCAGGTGGTTGCCCTCACTTCCATTATCTCATTTTCTGTTTTATAAGTAGGGATGACTATAAACAGTTTGCTCAGAGAGGTAAAGATACTTGCCTGAGGTCACACAGCCAATAAGCGCTGGAGTTGGGGTTTGAAGAACACACGTGGGTGTGCCTCCAGTGTGCCTCTGACAGCTGTGTTTTTACCATTACAAAAAAATGCAGTAATTGTGCCCAGGAAGTTGAGGAGTATATAGAGAGATGCAGAGTGCAGGAAGGGACCAAGGGCTCTGTCCTGGAAGGAGGTCAGGAGCTAGAACACAATGTAAGCTTTGCTTTGTAGGGGGTCAGAGGTTGAGTCCTTCAAAAATGTATTTTCCTATTTCCGGAGGGCATTTGCATTTTATATTTCAAATTCTTTGGGACCACTGTTGATTGTTTTATATTCAAAACATGTTGAGGGATGGGAGAGAGAGCCACAATCATTATTTCCCCTTTTATTTGCAAAGTAGCCGGCATTTATTTCATAGCTACACCCTCCCAGGCAGGAGCTCACTGCTACCCAACCTTTTCCAAAAGGGGGCAAATGAAAATTAGAGAAATCCCCACAGCCCCTAGGAGGTCCGTGACCCTCAGAAAGCTCCTCCATCCTCCCATCTTCAGCTCCCACTCAGCCTTATTTTTCTCCAGAGAATTTGTCGCCACCAGGCACTACGGTACATATTTGCATGTTCACCTGCTGTTGATTCTCTGTCCCCTCCACTATGTTGCAAGTTTCATGCGGATACTATTCACATGCCCATTTTACAGAGGAAAAGTGAAGCTCAGAGTTTAGGAACAGTCAGTGAGTGACAGTGCCAGTGCCGGCACCCAAACCCTTCATTCTTTGATTAATTCCATTAATATGTTTTAAGGGCCTACCATGTGCGTTTCTGCTGAGGTCTGGGAGCACAAAAATAGACAAGAGGGCTTTGGCCCTCAAGCAACTTTCAATCTAATTCTGGAAACAATCATTTAACCAGTAACTTAGATACAGAGTGGAAAATGCTGCTCGAGAGGGAGAGAGATATGCCTGTGATATTGTGGGACCAAGTAGAAAGGACACTGAGTGCAGCCTGGGCCTCAGCAAGCACTTCTTGAAAAAGGTGAAATGGGCCGGGCGTGGCTCATCCCTGTAATCCCAGCACTTTGGGAGGCTGAAGTGGGCAGATCACCTGAGGTCAAGAGTTTGAGACCAGCCTGGCCAACATGGCGAAATCCCATCTCTACTAAAAATAGAGATGGGGTGATGGTGGGCACCTGTAGTCCCAGCTACTCAGGAGGCTGAGGCAGGAGAATTGCTTGAACTTGGGAGGTAGAGGTTGCAATAAGCTGAGATTGAGCCACTGCACTCCAGCCTGGGTAATGGAGTGAGACCCTGTCTTAAAAAAAAAAGAGAGAGAGAAAAAGTGATATGACTTGAGGTTTAAAGGGTGCCAGTGGAAGATCAGGGCAAAGGGTGTTCGAGACAGAGGGACAACCTGACAAAGGCTTGAGCGGGAAACAGCCTGTCCTGTTTGAGGAACTGCAAACACTTTCATGTTGTCGGTGCCTGAAGCCCCAGGCTGAGATGAGAGACTGCCTTTGGAAGAGGAGGCTGGAGGAGGCAGCAGCGGCTGGTGGGCTCTGGGGCTAACTCATGTGGGACTCGGGCAAGACTGCAGGGCTGGCCTATGGGTGCCTTCCAAGCTTTCCTACCCCAAGTACCATCCTAGAGGGAGCTGACCTCCTGCTCAGGGGCAGGGCGAGACTGGGTGGGGACAGGGGGTGGTGCTGGGGGACTCCATGAAATTGTTTATCTGCCCCCAGCTGCATGGCCACCCCCAGCTGATGGGTCCCCCCAGGGGCGTTGGGGGACTGTTCAGTTTCACAACACTCCTCTCCTCTTCCCCCAGTGTCTCTGGAGGCTAAGAAAAGAGGAAGCGCATTGCGGACTTCCTCCTGGGTCCGGGTGCACCCAAGCCCAGGCTGCTCTTCTCCCAGGGTCGGGGCTGGACCTGCCTACTGCATTCTGCTGGAAAAAGAAAAAAAGGACCTGGGTGTGGCCCTGCCCCTCATTCAGTGGTGGACATATTCAACAGGGTGTGCCCAGGCCTGGGACTAGGAGGATGGGTTGGAGTCTCAGCTTTCTAACTTTCCATGTGTGCCTGCCAAAGGTTCTCTATTCTCTGAGCCTGTATCTCAAAGAGGAAGGCACATCCTTACTCAGCAATTTGAAACTGAGGTGATGTGCATGAATTCACATGGAGAGATCCCCAAGACATTCTTTCAGAATCACAGAGAAAAGTCTGGAAGCTAAACAGCCAACAAGAAACAGAGGTTGTCACTGAAGAGGAAGGGAACATTGATGTTGCTGGTGGTGGGGAGGTCTTTTTCTATGTTTTTTGTCTTTGTTTTTTCAGGAGTCTCTCTCTGTTGCCCTGGCTGGAGTGCAGTGGTGTGATCACGGCTCCCTACAACCTCTGCCTCCCGGGTTCAAGTAATTCTCCTGCCTCAGCCACCCGAGCAGCTGGGATCACAGGCACCTGCCACCACGCTCGGCTAATTTTTGTATTTTTTAGTAGAGATGGGGTTTCACCATGTTGACCAGATTGGTCTTGGACTCCTGACCTCATGATCCACCTGCCTCAGCCTCCCAAACTGCTGGGATTCCAGGTGTGAGCCACTGTGCCTGACTGGTCTTTTTTTTTTTTTTTAACTTTAATTTCTGGGACATATGTGCCGAACGTGCAGGTTTGTTACATGGATATACATGCGCCATGGTACCTTGAGGCACCTGTCAACCGTGGTCTAGGTTTAAGCCCCACATGCATTAGGTATTTGTCCTAATGCTCTCCCTCCCCTTGCCCCCCAACCCCCAACAGGTCCCAGTGTGTGATGTTCCCCTCCCTGTTTCTTTTTTAACTAGAATGCATTTTTTTTTATTTATGGAATTAAATGATGATAATAAATGAGGGAATTGGTGTATATGGTTATCAAGCTTTCCTTCTTCTGGACGTTTATTATGAAAATGTCCAAATATACAGCAAATTCAAAGGACTTTTACAACAAAGTACATACTCTCACCACCTACATTCTACTATTCACATTTTATTTGCTTTAACCATGTTTGTCCATCTATCTGTCCATCAATTCATCTTTTAAAATGCATTTTAAAAAATTACTTCAGCATACATATTATTGACGAGTTCAATTTCAATATTTGTTTACAGTAGTTTTCTTTTAATGTAAATTTATAGGCAAAGGGCAAAAGATTAAGTGTTCTTTTGCTAAGTTTTTACAAATGCATATATATCTGTGTAACTTAAACCCTATTAAGAGATACATTTTTATCATTCTAGAAAGTTCCCTCTTGACCCACTATATAATATATACACTTTTTTTTTTTTTTTTGATGACTAGGTCTCACTATGTTGCCCAGGCTGGCCTTGAATTCCTGGTTTCAGGTGATCCTTCCACCTCAGCCTCCCAAGTAGCTGGGACCATAGGCCTCTATGGTGTATTTTAATTGCTGACATCCTATGGGTCAACACTCAGCAGAGAGCTCAATAATGTTGGTTGAAGGAAGGACTGAGTCTAGGAATGAATGTGCAGGTGGCTTCTCACCTAAGGACAGGACCATGTCTTTTTCTTTTGCAATCCCCATGGAATTGGTACACATCAAATGCTTAATAAAGACTTGTTGATTGTGGCTGGGCAGGGTGGCTCTCACCTGTTATACTAGTACTTTGGGAGTCTGAGGTGGAAGGATTGCTTGAGCCCAGGAGTTTGAGGCAAGCCTACGCAACAAAGTGAGATCCCATCTGTACCAAAAAAAAAAAAAATATATTATCCAGGCATGGTGGTGCATGCCTATTGTTCCAGCTACGTGGGAGGCTGAGGCAGGAGGATTGCTTGAGCCCCGGAGGTCGAGGTAACAGTGGGCTGTGTTCACCCCACTGCACTCCAGCCTGGATGACAGCACAAGGTGGTCTCAAAACAAAACAAAACAAAACCAAAAACAAAACAACAGCAACAAAATAAACCTGTGCTGATTGCATTAGTTATATACCGCCATGTAACAGATGATCCAAAATTCAGCAACTTAAAATTGTATAAACATACAGAAGGGGCGGGACTGAGATTTTAAAAATTATAACTATTTAAAAAATAGAAACAGGGTCTTAGTATGTTGCCCAGGCTGGTCTCGAACTCCTGGCCTAGGCAATTCTCCCACCTTAGCCTCCCAAATTGCTGGGATTACAAGTGTGAGCCACTGCACCTGGCCAACATTTGTTATCTCACAGTTTCTGTAGGTCAGAAATGTGGAAGTAGCTTAGCTTAGTGGTTTTGGCTTGGGATTTCTTATGAGGCTGAAGTCAACATGTCAGCCTGGTGAGATGTCATCAGAAGGCTGGACTGGGGCTTGGAAATTATCTGTTTCCAAGATAGTTCACTCACATGGCTGTTGGCAGGAGGCTCTCAGCTGGGTGCTGTGCTGAGCTCCAGGGAGTGTAGGAATGAGTCAGAACCAGCCTCCCCTTCCAAGATTGATCGATCTGTGTGTGTGTGTGTATGTGTGTGTATGTGTATGTGTATGTGTATGTGTATGTGTATGTGTGTATGTATGTGTGTATGTGTATGTATGTGTGTATGTGTATGCATGTGTATGTGTATGTATGTGTGTATGTGTATGTATATATGTATGTGTATGTATGTATGTGTGTATGTGTATGTATGTGTATGTGTGTATGTGTATGTATGTGTGTATATGTGTATGTATGTGTGTATGTGTATGTATGTATATGTATGTGTGCATGTGTGTATGTATGTGTGCATGTGTGTATGTGCGTGCATGTGTGTATATGCATGTGTGTGTGTGTGTGTTTGTATGTGTATATATGTATGTGTGTATGTGTGTGTGTGTATGTGTGTATGTGTATGTATGTGTATGTGTATGCGTGTGTATGTGTGTGTGTGTGTGTGTGTTGGGAGTACGGGTGAGGCTGGAGAGGTCAGACAGATATGGAAATCGATGGTGTATATAGAGTTCCGTAAATACCACAATACTGGAATAGAGGTTTTTGAAAAAATTGCTTTGCTGTAATTCATATTCATGACGTAACATTTAAGACACATCACGTAGAGAAAGTCTTCCCTCCTTATTCTGCAGCCACACCCCTCCAGCTCAGAGGCACAACCATAACTTGTTTTGTGGACCTTCCAAAACTATTCTACACTATAAGACATTTCCCACCTTCTTAAACAAAAAAACAGCACTATTCAAAATGCATTCTTCTGTATTTTGCCTCCTCTCCCCACTAACTCTATCTTGGAAATAATTCTGTATCAGTACACAGGGCAACCTTGTTCTTATTTATGGCTGCCTGGTATTCTATTGTCTGCAAGAGCCACAGTTCATTTAACCAGAGCCTGATCACTGAACGTTTGGTTTATTTCCAAACTCCTGTTATTAGAGACAAAGCAGCAGTGATTTTACTTGCACTCGCGTTTCCACTCACATGGGTATAAATGTCAGAGAAATTCTTGGCAGTGGAATTGTTGCATCAGAGGGCTCATGCATCTAAAATCCTGGTAGATATTGCTCAGTGGGGTTTATACCAACTCGCTCTCCCACCGGGAACGTGTGAGAGTGCCTGTTTCCTCACACCTACACCCACATGGTGAGTGATCACACTTTCCACATTTTGCCAATCCCTTAATTGAAAAATGGTTGCTCGGTGTCATGTTAATCTGCATTATGCTATTGTGAGTGAGGCTGAACATCTTGTCATACCTTTTGGAGTGGTTTGTATTTTCTGTGAACTGTCTGTATAAATAATTTGCCTATTTTTCTATTAGGCTGTTGGTTTTATTTACTTGGAGGTCTTTACACATCAAATGCACTACCCCTTTATCTCCATGATAGGCTTAGAAAATATTTTTTTGAGAACAGGCTGCTTTTAGATACAAATGAGAAGTTTCTGCAGATCGCATCATTTTCTGCACATTGCTGCAGGGCTGCGCAGTGGCTGAGGCAACAGGAATACTTTGCAGGGCTCTTAAAGGTGAGGTTAGAAGCCAGATGGGGGGCCCTGGGAGTGGGAGGACAAGGAGGTGGATGTCAGCTCTTGTGATGGATAGAAGGGGCTGCCACAAGAGACAGTGAACTCTCCAGTGCAGGAAGTGGGCAGACAGGGTGGCCTGGCTTTAAGATCCCTCTGCCCCCACCCTGAAATACCTGAGGATAAACAAGTCAAGTGGGAGGACCCACCAAGAGGGTCATCAATTTCTGGCCATGTAGGCCTGATTGGGTGGTTACTGCATCTGGAAGCTCCTAGGAACTAATTCCTTCCTTCCTTCCTTCCTTCCTTCCTTCCTTCCTTCCTTCCTTCCTTCCTTCCTTCCTCCCTCCCTCCCTCCCTCCCTCCCTCCCTCCCTTCCTTCTTTCCTTCTTTCTTTCTTGAGATGGAGTCTCACTCCGTCGCCCAGGCTGGAGTACAATGGCACGATCTTAGCTCACTGCAACCTCCGTCTCCCAGCTTCAAGCGATTCTCCTGCCTCAGCCTACTGAGTAGCTGGGATTACAGGCACACGCCACCACACTCAGCTAATTTTTGTATTTTTAGTAGAGACAGGGTTTTCACTATGTTGGTCAGGCTGGTCTTGAACTCCTGACCTCGTAATCTGTCCACCTCGGCTTCCCAAAGTGCTGGGATTACAGGCGTGGGAGAATGGCTTGAGCTGAGGAGTTGGAGGCTGCAGTGAGTTATGATTGTGCCACTGCACTCCAACCCAGGTGACTCAGACAACAAACATTAGATTGCCTCCCATTGCCTACACCTCCTAGCCTGCCCTTCAGGGGCTTCTAATTCACCCACTTCTCTGGTTTCCTCTCCTGCCACTGCTGCCCACCCACCTTCTCTCCCACCTCACACTCTCCATGCTCCTCCAGCAATCGTAATGGTAACTTTTTGAGCACTTTCTACGTGTACTTTTACGTGAAATATCTTGTTTAAGGCTCGTAACAATCTATGGGGTCTACGAGGGTGAGGCTATTATCAACCCCACTTGACGGATGAGGAAACCAAGGGACATTTTAGGGGCTTTCCCAAGGTCATCCAACAAGCAGATGGCCTTTGCTCATGCTAGGTCCCCATCTGGAGGGCTCTCCTTTCTATTGTCCACTCGCCAAAAATCTTGTCCTTCAAGCTCTCACTCATGGGTCGCCTCCCCTGTGAAGCCTTTTCCAGCTTCCCCAGAAAGAGCTGACGTCTCACTTGTTGACTTTACAATTGAGAACTTTGTGCTCTGATTATCTGGGGACCTGTCTTCCCCATCAATGTACCCCTCAGTGGGCAGACTGTGCCGTATCTCTCTCTAATGTCTTGTGCAATGCCTGGCACAGGGTGAGTGCCCTCTAAGTGCTTGGCAGCTGAATGACAATGGCCCCAGGACTTCTCCCTGGCACATAGTTGGGAAGGACTTCTGGTAGTTGCCAGTGGAAGTCGGGAGGGGGTAGGAAGTTTCAGGGCCCCACCCTGGGAGAGGCATCCATCTAGGGACAGCTGGAGACAATTTTACCACCTGCCTTTGGGCCAAGACCGTCCCCAGGGAATCCAGCTGGTGGGGAAGTTCCATACTTGCACTACCCCTGGAAGTCCTTGGGAACCAGCTAACCCAGCCCTAGTCGGGGGTTTCCCCTCTTGTGATGTCAGGAACTGAACCAAGAAGGGAAGCAATTCTTGTCAGGGTCTCTGGATGCTACAGGAGGAAGAGTGGCCAGTCTCCATGCTCAGTGTCTGGGCTGCCTCAGCCAGTGCCCGTTAGACCCCAGGAACAAAGGGGTTATGCAGTTTTCGTAAGAAGGTAGTTCCGGGGTGGGTGGGGACTTCCTTGGGGTGTGAGGGAAATTGCCCCATCCCCGGAGCTGTGGGGTAAGAACGGTCTGTCCCAGTGCCTCTCAGCTCCCCTGTCACTGTGCTCTGGCTAGGACTTTGGGCAGTTTCCGAGCTTTTCTTGCAAAGCCCCAAGGCCTTTAAGGCGGACTCCTATATCTTTGGCCCCTGTCCCTACCCAAACAACTTCTCTCTCTCCGTCTGCCTCGCTCAGGAACTTACTAAGCTTCCCTGTAGCCTCAGGTCCGTATGCCTCAGGCTATGGCCACTACATCCCAAAGCCTCAGAGACAGGACAGTAGAGAGGCTAGGGGCATGAGCTCTGGGTGAGCCAGACATATCCAAAGCCCAGCTCACTGTGTGACCTTGGGGTATTCACTTCACCTCTTGAGCTCCAGTTCCTTCATCCATAAAACGAAAATAAATAAAATCAACAACCTCAAAATTAAGGAATGGCTCAATAGAATGAATTTGCTCAGTGGAAGCCATCACAGATCCGTCATTCTCAGAGAGGTCTGTGGACCATCAGCATCACCTGGGTACTTGTTAGAAATGCAAAGTATTGGCCAGGGATGATGGCTCATGCCTGTAATCCCAGCACTTTGGGTGGCCGAGGAGGATGGATCACCCGAGATCAGGAGTTCAAGACCAGCCTGGCCAACATGGTGAAACCCCATCTCTACCGAAAATACAAAGATTAGCCAGGCATGGTGGCGCATGCCTGTAATCCTAACTACTCAGGAGGCTGAGGCACAGAGGTTGCAGTAAGTCCACATTGCGCCACTACACTCCAGCCTGGGTGACAGAGCAAGACTCTGTCTCAAAAAAAAAAAAAAAAAAAAAAAAAAAAAAAATTAGGAAAGCATTACAGAGTAAAAGAAGCAATAGAATGAAACTCTTATATAATACCATTTATGCAAACACACACACAAAGCCCTGTGTAGTTTAGGCCCAGGGACATATATCAGCACGTAGGGTGAGGTGCTCATGGTAAAGAGGGAGAAGGAGCGTGGGGAACATGTGGATTGGGAGAGGGATAAAGTGAAACATCAGAAGGGCCCCGCGTAGACCAGTGATGATGGGATGATCGTTGACCACAAACTGAGTATGAATTATGGAACGCTTTGGAACTGGAGTCCTAATAATATTGCTTGAAAATTGCTAACAGTACCTATTTTATGGTGTGTACCATTTGTCTGGCCATGGAAGGCTTTGCAAGGTTTCACAAACATTTTGGCTCTCCTATGTGAGTGCCTCCTCTTAGACCTCATTCCGTTCAGCTTTCCAGCCTTTACTCAGGCTGTGCTGAGTGCTGTCCTTACCCTGATTTCTCTGCCTCTCCAGCCTTGCCTTCACCTTTCTTCGACTATCACAGACTCCCAGATGGCTGCCTGTGGAGTCTTGGCTATTTCTCACGTGGGATTGAGCACAGAGCTAGGCTGTAATAAGGGTGCAAGAGGAGAAATCCTGTTTCTTCATCCCAAACAGTGAGCTCTCCAGAGGGTCTTCTGAATATCTCACCCCCACCTCAATTGGGGTA
Organism: Saguinus oedipus; assembly: GCA_031835075.1. NCBI lineage: Eukaryota > Metazoa > Chordata > Mammalia > Primates > Cebidae > Saguinus > Saguinus oedipus. The sequence continues at coordinate 25,757,485 of CM063173.1, read as the reverse complement.
AGATGCACCCAGGCATCTTTTACTCATTACTAGGCAAGAAAGGTAAACTGAGTCACAAAATGTTTGATGTGGAGAGGAAAAACATTTATTGAGCACTTATGTGCTAGACCCAGCTCTAAGGTCTTAGCTCTCAGTAATCCCCATGGCCACCGGGTTAGGTAGATGGGGCTGAGCTCACTGGACAGATGGAGGGACACAGAGGTTCAGACACGAACCAGATAGGGACCCCATGTCGGCCTAGCTCCAAATTCAAGAACTGAACAAATAACTTGTTCAGGGTCTTAAGGCCAGAAAGGGGTCCAGATCACCCCACTGAGTCAAGCCTGGGTAGAGGATACCATCTATTCCACACTGACTGTACAAGTCAGGCATCAGGGGACGGGGGACCCTGACATTTACAGCCTGAAAAAGACCTTCCACGCTATTTTATATGCTCAGTTTGAGGTCATATAAGGAGAATTAGGAGTTTCCCTCAAGCCTCTTCCTCTGTTTTTGAACCACAGTTTCCCAATCTGTAAAACAGGACAGAGTTCCGGAAATTCTATTCTCAGTCTGTCAGCAGGTGGAGCCCACTCTTCAGGCCTTCCTCAGCTTCCAGAAAGTTGCGGCGTTCCGGGGAGGAGGGTGTGTTCTGGGGTCAAGCGCTCTGGGCTTCTGGTACAAACCAGGATCGCTGCCCAGCCCCAGCCTGACAGAGCAGCCCGGGAGCCCCGCGTGACTGCCCGGACTTTAGGGCCCGGCTTCGTTCGCCCCCTGCAGGACACTCTCGGTACTGCGGGGCGCCAGGCCCCAAGGGCAGGGACCGAGACCCTGGAGTGAAGATGCCCCCGCCCCCGCCAGGTGTGATGAGAGGGCCCTGGGGATAGGGACCCCCGGGATAGGGTCCCCCAGGTAAGGCTGAGACTCAGTTGGGCTGCGGGGCCACACCATCCTCAGGGGCAGTGGCTACAGGTAGTTGTCTTCAGCAGTGGCGTCCTCGCCCCTGGGCTCATCCTCATCCTCGTCGTCGTCGGGGGCCAGTGCCTCGATGTCGTGCGTGATGTTGGCCAGCAGCCGGTGGAAGGCCTGTGCCTCAGGCCGCTGGGCCGCGCCGTCGTAGCTGCGCACCGCGGAGGCCGATGTGGAGCTCATGCTGCGCTTAATGCGGCCGAAGCTGTCAGTGAGGATGCCGCCCTCGCGGATGCCCACACCCTCCAAGAAGCCCTCGAAGTAGCCGATGTCCTGGTCCGGGATGAAGGGCCTCATCCCTGCAAGCCGAGGGGCGGGGTGAGTCCCGGGGGCACAGCCCCTTTCCCTCCCACAGGGAAAGCGTCCTCTCTGCAGATCTGGGTTCAAATCCCTGCTGTCACTCACTGGCTGTGTGGCCTTGCCCAGGGTCCTTAACTCTCCCAGCCAGTGAATAATGACACAGCGCTCAGCATACAGCTCACTACATGCTCGGGTACCATACTTTGTATTGTTATAACCTCCGCCTCCCAGGTTCAAGTGGCTCTCATGCCTTAGCCTCTCAAGTAGCTTGGATTATAGGTGCACACACCACGCCTTGCTAATTTTTGTATTTTTTGTAGAGACAAGGTTTGGCCAGGCTGGGCTTGAACTCCTGACCTCAAGTGATCCCCCAGCCTCAGCCTCCCAAAATGCTGGGATTACAGGTGTGAGCCACCTCACCAGGCTTATTTTTGTTTTTATTAATAGTACCATCATTGTATTCCTATTTATTTATTTTCGACAGAGTCTCACTGTGCTGCCCAGGCTGGAGTGCAATGGTGCAATCTCAGCTTACTGCAACCTCCACCTCCCAGGTTCAAGCCATTCTCCTGCCTCAGCCTCCCGAGTAGCTGGGACTGCAGGCGCCCATCACCATGCCTGGCTAATTTTTGTATTTTTAGTAGAGACGGGGTTTTCACCATGTTGATTAGGCTGGTCTTGAACTCCTGACCTCGTGATCCGCCCACCTCAGCTTCCCAAAGTGCTGGGATTACAGGCATGAGCCACTGTGCCTGGCCAGTCCCATTGATTAATTATGTTGGACTTCATTTTCCTCATCTGAGAAATTGAGATAATTGCACCTGTTTTCTGGGTAGGGCTGTGAGGATTAAATAGCAAGTTACTCAGCGCACACTGAGCACCTTGTAAACAGTCTTACTAGCTATGCGACATCAGTCCTTTACTTTGCTTCTCTGAGTCTCACTTTCCTTACCTGCTGCAAAATGGGGACCAATAATAGTATCTACTTCTCAGAACTGGGGGCATTCAATGAGATGATGCTTGGCACATGGTAACTGCCAAGCCCCTCAGTTTATTCATATTATTCCTCATGTTATTATTAGTCCTCCTTACTAGCTGTGTGACCTTGGACACGTTCCTTAGCCTTTCTGAGCCTCAGCTTCCTTGTCGGGTAAGATGGGAAGAGTCGGTCCCTCTCCCAGCTTTGCTGTGAAGATGAAATGGCCACACCACTGCTTAGTTCTTCTTATCAACAGCTCTGACAAGTTCCTTCCCTACTCTACACCTTGGGCTCCTCATCTGCCCTGCAAATCTCATGATCTGGGCTTGATCAGAGGCTGAAGGATAAGAAAACACACGCAGCGCAGTGCCTGGCTGGGATGGCATGGACCAAGCAGGGGCCCTAGCTGATCTCTGGGGTGCGGCGGGGGCTTACCGAGGAGGAGGAACTTGCGCCGGTCTCCGTAGAGCTTCAGCAGGCCTGCGCAATAGTCCTGGATGGGCAGCCCCAGCCGGTACTCCCGCAGCAGCAGCGCAAACTGCTGGATCTCGATCGGCCCCAGCTTACTCCGCAACTATGTGGGGGACACCATTCGAGATCAATCCCAGGGAGCAGCCCCACCCAACCCCTGCCCAAAAGGCCCAGAGCCTTCGCTAAGGGCATGTTTGACTCAGCTCTCCTCTGAAAACCCTCCGGTGGGCTACTCCGGGGACATCCAGACCCCATAGGCTGCATCTAAGAATAGGATGTGGACTCAAGCTGCCTGAGTGCAAATCTTGACCCCTTCACTGGATCAGCTCTGTGATCTTGGGTAGGTGACAACTTCCATGATGCTTGCTTTTCTCATCTGCAAAGTGAGGCTAATGATGGAATCTTCCTCTTAGGGTTGTTGAAAAGATTAAAAGAAATGATGCATGAAGGTGCTTAGAATGGTGCCTGGTATGCAGCAGGCACTCAATTAATGCCAGCTGATATTAGTTAAGGTCTTTCATAAGTGGGCCTCAGTTTCCTCTCCTAACCTCATCTCCTGCCCTGAGCTCTGATTCGGTTTCATCCAGGATGATGGGCAATTCCCAAAATGTTTACTCCAGGCTCCAGGCTTTTGCTTGTGCTGTTCCCACCGCCTGCCCCAGCTCACCGTGACCAAGTAATCCTGTAACTGCTCGAAGCCCAGACCACTGTGGTCGCTGCCGCTGCAGTGGGAGCCATGGAAAGAAGGTGTGGACGTGCCGCTGTAACATGCTTCAAAGGTGTCCTGGGAGCCATTGCTGCAGGCACGGGAAGAAAGGGGCCTTCATTCACCTCCCTCCAGCTCGTCGCTCTCAGGCAGGCTGAATCTTCCCCAGCTCAGGCAGGGCTCAGCTGCTGGTGCTCTGAGGCCGCATCCTAGACTACACGCTGGCTTCCAAGGCCTCGCGTACCCTGGCCCCTGGCACCTCTCAAGCCTCATCTCACTGTACTTGCCTTTGCTTTTTGCACCCCCACCCATCTTCTCCTTCTTCCTCTACTATCTCCTCACCTCTGGGAGTTTGCACCTGCTGTCCCCTCTGCCTGGCATGCCTCTTTTCCCCTCCCTTTTGCTCAGCTAATTCTTCCCATGGTCTTAAATGTCATCTCCTTAGGAGAGTGTTCCCTAATTCCCCTAGGTTGGGTTAGAAACTCTGCTGAACGTGCTGCCTCATTCGTGACACACGGCCTTTCCAGGTTCCCCAAGCATCCTCTGTGACCACTCTCTCCTCATACACTCTGCCACAGCTACAGTGGCCGCCTGCTGCTCCTCAAACACACTAAGCTCTATCCTGTTTTCCTGTTCAGAAGTCTTTAAAAAAAAAATTTTTTTTTTGAGACAGTCTTGCTCTGTCACTGAGGCTGGAGTGCAGTGCTGAGATCTCAGCTCATTATAGCCGCCGCCTCCCAGGTTCAGGTGATTTTCATGCCTCAGCCTCCGGAGTGGCTGGGACTACAATCATGTGCCACCATGTCTGGCTAATTTTTGTATTTTTAGTAGAGCAGGGTTTCACCATGTTGCCCAGGCTCCTCTCGAACTCCTCACCTCAAGCAATCTGCCCACCTCAGCCTCCAGAGTGGCTGGGACTACAATCGTGTGCCACCATGTCTGGCTAATTTTTGTATTTTTAGTAGAGCAGGGTTTCACCATGTTGCCCAGGCTCCTCTCGAACTCCTCACCTCAAGCAATCTGCCCACCTCAGCCTCCAGAGTGGCTGGGACTACAATCGTGTGCCACCATGTCTGGCTAATTTTTGTATTTTTAGTAGAGCAGGGTTTCACCATGTTGCCCAGGCTCCTCTCGAACTCCTCACCTCAAGCAATCTGCCCACCTCAGCCTCCCACAGTGCTGGGATTACACGGGTGAGCCACCAGGCCGGGATGATTCAGAATTCTTACATTTGCTGTTCCCTCTACCTGGAACACTCTTCCCCCTTTCATCCTCCAGGCCTCAGTTCATGTGCCGTCACCTCTGAGAGGCCCTCCTGACTCCCCAGCTGAGTTGGGGTCACCCTCAGCCTCTCTTATAGCACCCTGAGCCTCCCTTTCATACTTATTACCATTAGTGATTGTGATTGTTAAATGATGACTTCGTTGCCTACCATGCTAGATTGTAAACGTGACGAGAGTGGGGACCTTGGTTTTCTTCATTTTCTGAACACCTACTATGTGCCAGGCCCAGGATTTGCCCCCGTCTTTTGTCCATCTGTATCCCCAGCACACAGCACAGTGCCTGGCACATAGAAGGTACTCAAGAAACATTGCTCAATAAAAACTCAACCTTGGGCTCCTGCCTCCTTGTCTCTAAATTATTCCAGAACCATCCTCCATTGTTACCTACAAAGAAGCAGTGTAGCTTTGTGGTTAAGGGACTGGACTCCGGAGCCAGCCTTCTTGTGTTCCCAGACCTACAACTTGCTAGCTGCTTGACCTTGAGAAAGCTAAACTTTATTTCTCAGTTTTTCCATCTGTAAAACGGGATAATAATTGGTGTCATCATGAGAATGAGAGGAGTTAATATCTGTAAAACACTTAGAATCATGGACTACAAGCAATAAGTAAACAGTAGCTGCTGTAATGTTGCTATGTCGATGAAAAAAATAAAGTGCTTTATAGAATGGCACTTAGAACACAGCAAGCTCAGTGTTCAAACACTATTATTATTTTATCTCTCCAGAAGATATCTGGTTGTTTAAAGACTAGCCTAAGGGCACACAGTATGAGGAAGGCAAATCCATTGCCACTAAAAAGGAAAAAAACAGTAAGGCAGGTATCACTGGCAGAGACTGCTACATGCCAAACCCAAGCCCTTAGTGACACGACTACGTGATCACTTCATACCAGGCGACCCAGGACTTTCTTGGTTTTAGTGCCGAAAACCCCATATCCTGGGAAACCTCTCATTCCTGAGCAAACTGGGATGGCTGATCACCCTAAACAGAACCCTGGGTAATGTTCCCAACTGAATTGTTTAAAATTTTATTTGTTTATTAGTTAATTTTTTTTTTTTTGAGACAGAGTCTCGCTCTATCGCCAGGCTGGAGTGCAGTGGTGTGATCCCGGCTCACTGCAACTTCTGTTTTCCAGTTTCAAGCAATTCTCTTGCCTCAGCCTCCTGAGTAGCTGGGACTACAGGCATGCACTGCCATGCCCGGCTAATTTTTTGTACTTTTAGTAGAGATAGGGTTTCACCATGTTGGCCAGGATGGTCTCTATCTCTTGACCTCGTGATCTGCCCGCCTTCGCCTTCCAAAGTGCTGGGATTATAGGCATGAGCCACCAGGGCCAGCCTATTTGTTTCTTTATTTATTTAAATAGAGACAGGGTCTCCCTCTGTTGCCCAGCTGGTCTCAAACTTGTGGGCTCAAGTGATCCTCCTGCCTTGGCCTCCCAAAGTGTTGGGATTACAGGTATGAGCCACTGCTACTGGCCTGAAAAATTTTTTAAATTAATTATTTATTTGAGACTTGGTTACGAGACTGGCTGAATTTTTGTATTTTTGGTGGAGATGGGATTTCGCCATGTTACCCAGGGTGGTCTGGAATTCCTGGGCTCAAGCAATCTGCCTGCCTCAGCCTCCCAGAGTGTTGGGATTACAGGTCTGAGCCACCACATCCAGCCTGAAATATATATATTTTTTAATCCTAAATTTTCCAGCTTTGCTTGCAGCTAGTGATCGCTATGTGACCAAGTCCTGCCTATGAGACATAAGCAGAAGTCATCAGGTGGAAATCTGATTTAAAGAGGCAAAACTCTTTAAAGAGGCACCCGGCATGCTACTGTGATGGCTGGAGCTACAACCACCATCTTGGTCCATGAGGTGACCTTGAGTTTGGCTGCAAGTCCCGAAGAGAGTAGGGGAGGAAAGAGAAGCCCGAACTCCTAATGACCATGAAATGTTGAATTGCTCCATTTTTTCAGAGATAAGAAAAAAGTTCTATTTTGTTTAAGATATTCTTTTTGGGATTTTCTATTACGTGAAACCAAAATCAAAGTAAACCAAAATTATTTTTTTGCTTAGCTATGATTTTGGTCTTTGCAGGCTACTATGCCTGGATGACTGGGAGAGAACCACACAGGCCTGTGTAGACCCGGGTCTGAGTTCTGGTGTCTCCTGGGTCTCTCAGGGGTCTGGATCCTGTGAGTTTCCAGAGTCAGGGAGCTCAGTTTACCTCCCCCTCTTAGTGCCCAGTGTCTCACCACACATCAAGGTTGAGTCACCTTCTCCCACCCTGTCGAGACTAGTGACTCCGTTTGTGCAGGGGTAGGGGAGCAGGGTGGAGTCCCTGACACAGGCAGTACTCACAAGGAGCTGCAGCAGCTGAAGTCGGCATCATAGGCGTACGTCCCATCTGTGCGGCAGCTCTCACCTGGGACCAGCAGACAGAGGCAATGTCAGAGGCAGCAAAACAGGGATCAGCATCCCCTCCTCCCTGAGGCACCACTCTCAGTCTCAGTCTGGTCCTGCCTCTGACACCAACACACAGCAGACCCTGGGGAACTCTCCTCTCCTCTCCTGATCTTCCACTTCCCTGCCATGGGGACAATACCACCTCCCTGCCTTCCTCATGGCGGCCTTGAGAACAGCAGATGAGGAAATATGTGAGAGAATATTTTGTCAACTGTGGGTTTCAGGCAAGAAAAAAAAAGTGTCAGCTGAATGCAGTGGCTCATGCCTGTAATCCCAGCACTTTGGGAGGCCGAGGCGGGAGGATTGCTTGAGCCCAGGTGTTCAAGACCAGCCTGGACAACATAAAGAGACCCCATTTCTACAACAACAAAAAAATTAGCTGGGTGTGGTTGTGTATGCCCATGGTCCCAGCTACTTGGGAGGTTGACATCGGAGGATTATTTGGGCCTGGGAGGTCATGGCTGCAATGAGCTGTGATTGCACCACTGCAGTCCCAGCTGGGTGACAGAGCAAGACCCTGTCTCAGAAAAAAAAAAAGAAAGTTTCGAAGGAAACCCTCAGAGCAAAGAAACACCATGTACGAAGAACTTGCTGTCTTCCTAGTCCTGTTTTTTCATTTATCTGGTTATTAGCCTCACCCTTTCTAATCACTCAGTATTGCTTCCTTACCCTCCAGATGGGGCCAGTTCCTCATTATACATTCTCCTAGCACAGTCTGTGGTTATGTATTTATCTATTTATTTTGAGACGGAATTTTGGCTCTTGTTGCCCAGGCTGGAGAGCAGCGTTTCATCTTGGCTCACTACAACCTCTGCCTCCAAGTCTGATTGATTCCCTCCTGCCTCAGCCTCCCAAGTAGCTGGAATTACAAGTACCTGCCACCACACACCAGGTACTAAAAATGCTAACTGTTGCATTTTTAGTAGAGATGGGGTTTTACCATTTGGCCAGGCTGGTCTTAAACTCCTGACATCAGGTGATCCACCTGCCTTTGCCTCCCCCATGTGGTGGGATTACAGGCATAAGCCACTGCACCTGGCCTGTGGTTGTATATTTATTTGTGTCCTTATTTAATTACTGTCAGCATGCCTCCTAAGTAAACTTCATGAAGACAGGGCCACCTTTGGTTTTGCTCACCAGAATAACCTAGTGGTTAGCACTGGATCTGACATAGCATGTGCTCAATAAATATTTGCTAAATGAATGAATTTGTTGGAATATTTGTTGAATTATCTCATTTATTTGCCCATCATCCTTGTGAGAGTTGAACTAACCCAGCTTCCCAACAAGCACAGCTCCCACAGATGGGAGGGTCTTTGGAAGAAAAGAGCCAGCAGTCTTGCTGGGACCATGCTATGGGAGAGAGTGGCTGTGGGAATTCACCCCCTGGCCTGAAGGCAGCACGGGGAGTGAGGTTGTTGCTGACAGAGCTTTAGAATCAGACAGGCCTAGGTTTGAACCCTGCCTCTGCCACTTACCAGCTGTGTGACCTTGAGTAATGTATTGACTACTCTGAGCCTTAATGTCCTCATCTGTAAAACTGGAATCCTAAGGCCTCAGAGAGTTCTTTCAATCATTCAAAAAAAATACTTCGTGTCTGATGTACCCAGTCCCATGGTAGCCACAGGGGATACAGTGACAGAGGACAGGCAAGGTTGCTATGAGGACATGGCACATTGGTACTGTGCTTGGCACACAATTGGTGCTCAACAAATGCCTCTATTAGTCTCATTCTCATTCTAGTCCTTGAGTGTATCCAAGGACCCATCTGGAAATCTTGGTTTTGCCTTAGGGTCCTAGTGAGACCACTGGCTCAGTAAACAGACAATACATGTGCTTAGGTTTCTTCAATACAGGGACACAAAAACAAAAGGGAGAGAGAGAGGAGTTCAACTCTAGGGGGCTTGTTCTAAATTTGGCAGCCCAAACATCTTTGAAGAAGCTAAGTTTGAGATTGCATTGAAAATTGACATTTCACCTACAAATGGGGGACAAACTATAATTATGGCAGAGATCAGGAACACTAAAGCCTTTGTCAGCCCCGAGTTCTGGACATCTTCCCTCCTCTGACCTTTTTGGGATGTTTCGCAGGAGAGGAGGTCAGGAGTTCTGGTACTCACTGCGGCTGCAAAGCCATGGCCGTTCAGGCGTGGATGTGTAGTGGTAGCCAGCCCGGTCCACGCACTCAATACTCTGGTCCCCGTAGATGATCTGGAATACCTGACAGATGAGTGCGCAGGACTCCTCTGCAGCGTCCTGGCCCAGAGAGGAGGAGAGAGAGTTCATGTCCTCACCAACCACCAGGATGTTACCCTGCTTCCTAAAACAGTGTGAAGATGCACACAAAGATACACACCTGTATAGCCCTTTAAATTGGCTCTCAAGACTTTTTCCATCAAAACTATATGGCTACTCTCTGGATCTTGGGACCCCTTTATAGAATTCAGTGACAAATCTGACTCTTGTGCCATGAAAAATGTACCCCAGATTTCTGGAGGATTCATCAGCCTTCTTGATGCCCATCTAAGATAAATCCTGATTTAGTTTAATGTATAGGTATGGAAACTGAGACCCAGAGAGAAGAAGTGATTAGTCAGGATTAGAATTCAGTTATCCTAATGCCTAGCGGGAGAAGAGATGATTAAATGTATCAAAATTTTAGGCTCAATATAGTTACTAATACTGGAAGCCATCTTTAGATATAAGCTTCCTGGCATTCAGTGTGAAAATGGAAGCAGGGGCCGAGCACAGTGGCTCACACCTGTAATCCCAGCACTTTGGGAGGCCGAGGCAGACAGATCATGAGGTCAGGAGTTCGAGACCAGCTTGGCCAACATGATGAAACTGTGTCTCTACTAAAAATATATAATTAGCCAGGCGTGGTGGCACATGCCTGTAATCCCAGCTACTCAGGTGGCTGAGGCAGGAGAATGGCTTGAACCTGGGAGGCAGAGGTTATGGAGAGCCAAGATCACACCATTGCACTCCAGCCTGGGCAACAAGAGCAAAACTCTGTCTAAGAAAAAAGAAAAGAAAATGAAAGCAGGATAAATAAAATTCAGTCTCTTATAGAAGGAAGGAATTTAAGTTCTTGGCTAAAACTTTTTTGAGAGTACAGATCTGAAGAGGAATTTAGTTCTTTAATTTACCTCTTTATGCCATAAGACACATAGAAAGGCAGTAACTGATGAAGAGACTGTCTTCATGAAGCTTTTCTCTATGTTGTATCTCTAAAAAGGCTCAAGATAATGGATGGTTGGATGCAAAAAATAAAAATAAAAAAGCCCAAAGTATAAATTAAAATGTAACTCAGGATAGGCATTTTGGGATACTGGGTGTGTCCTAATAATTAAACCAGGACTGATCCTTACCACAAACCTACAAAATGGACAGGGCGAAGAGGATTCTTCCCCCCCGCCCCCCAGGACGGAGTTTCGCTCTTATTACCCAGGCTGGAGTGCAATGGCGCGATCTCGGCTCACCGCAACCTCCGCCTCCTGGGTTCAGGCAATTCTCCTGCCTCAGCCTCTTGAGTAGCTGGGATTACAGGCATGCACCACTATGCCCAGCTAATTTTTTGTATTTTTAGTAGAGATGGGGTTTCACCATGTTGACCAGGATGGTCTCGATCTCTTGACCTTGTGATCCACCCACCTTGGCCTCCCAAAGTGCTGGGATTACAGGCATGAGCCACCGCGCCTGGCCTGAGGATTCTTATTTTACAGTCAAAGATGCTGAGACTTAGAGTGGGTAAGTGAATTGCCTAGGCTCACACAGCAGGTTCATGGCATTAGTTAGCACCAGCACCCAAGGTTCTTTGACTCTAACTCCTATACCCTCCTTGGGACTAGGATGACTCAGATAAGAAGCCAGATGCTTGGACACCCCTGGAAAGCAAATTATTTTTGAGATAGAGTCACACTCCAGTCGCCCAGTGGCACAATCATGGCTCACTACAACCTCGACTTCCTGAGCTCAGGTGATCTTCCACCTCAGCCTCCTGAGTGGTGACAGGCACAGACCGCCGTGCCCAGCTAATTTTTTGTAACTTTAGTGGATATGGGGTTTTGCCATGTTGCCAAGGCTGGTCTGGAACTCCTGGGCTCTAGTGATCTGCCTGCCTCAACCTCCCAAAGTGTCAGGATTACATTTATTTACTCACTCTGCAAATTCCCATTTAGTCCTATTGTGTGGCTGGCACTGGGCCAGGTTCAGTATCCCAAAGCCCTCACTTCAGTGGGATGAACAGGGCACACTGTTGGCTTTGTCTGGAATCCTATTTCCAGCCACAGAGGAAGTAGGCATGGTGGCCAGAGTACAAATGGCCTTGTAAGCAACTGTAAGGATGTTAGCTTTTACTTGGAGTGAAATGGGAAGCCACTGGAAGATGTAGAGTAGTGACATGATGTGACTTACATGCTAACAGAACCACTCTGTGTGGGGGAAGAGACTGTCAGCAAGAGCTGAACCAGTCAGAGGGTGACCACACCATTCAGGTGAAAGAAAATGAGGCATGAACCTGGGTGGGTACAGGGGAGGGTGGGGAGAAGTAAATGGGTTTTGATTATGTTTTCATTGTTGTTGTTATTTTGAGAGAGTCTCGCTCTGTCACTGAGGCTGGAGTGCAGTGGCTTGATCTTGGTTCACTGCAACCTCTACTTCCTGGGTTCAAGTGATTCTCATGCCTCAGCCTCCTGAGTAGCTGAGATTACAGGCACCTGTCGCCACACCTGGATAATTTTTGTATTTTTAGTAGAGGTGGGGTTTCACCATGTTGGCCAGGCTGGTGTTGAACTCCTGACCTCAGGTAATCCGCCAGCCTCAGCCTCTCAAAGTGCTGGGATTACAAGCTTGGTTATGTTTTAAAAATAAGAGCCAACAAAATTTATTGACAGAGTGGATATGGGATGTGTGTGAGAAAGATAGAGACCATGAGAGCTAGCCAAGGGCCACTGCAAAGTTTTGGCCTGAGCAATGTAAGGATGCAGCTACTATTCTTTGTGACAGGGAAACCAAGGGAGTAGCAGGTTTAGGGGAGGAGATTGGAGCTCAGCTTTGGATGTGTTGGGTTTGAAACAGTTGTTAGATCTTCAGATGGAGAGACTGCATTAAGATTTGGTGAGAAATAAAACCTGAGGAATGTTCAGTGTTCTAAAAGGGGTGAGACAAGAGATCACCTAGAAATGGGTAGATATAGGATACATGGAGGAGGGAAGAGGATCAAGGGCGAAGTCTGGGGCACTCCAACTTCTGGAGAGAAGAGGAGGAACCAGCTTGGTAGGAGAAAAGCCTGGAGAAGGTGGAGAGCTGGAAGCCAAGCCAGGAAGTGTTTCAAGGGGAGAGAGACAGCTGGGGTGTCTGAGTTTTCTGGTGATTAATGCCTTGCCCTTTAGACAGGAACTATGTTTTGTTCGCCACTGTTTTTATACAGAGGGATTTGGTGGTCCAAGATCAGAGGAAAAGCTTAGAATGCTCAGAACTTGAAGGTGTCTGCTAGACTGTGAGCTCCCTGAGAGAGGACACCAGATGTCTTTTTCACGTCTGTATCCATAGCACCTAGCCCATTGCCTAGCACAGAGCTGGCACTCACTAAACATGATCGGATGAATAAAAGCAAGGGGGAATGTAGAGGATGGGGGAGGGAAAGGGGAAGACGGAGGGGTAAGGAAGAATGGCAAGAACGCTTCTGCCTTGGCTGACCACCTTAGTTATCAAGAGTACTGACTCTGAACTTCCTGGATTTGAATCTTAAAACCAACGAGTGCTTCCTGTGTGACCTCGCCTATGTTACTTCACCTATGGGTCTCGGTTTCCTTCTCTATAGAATGGTGATACAGTCGTTGTAATATTTGCCTCCAGAGGTTGCTGTGAGAATTAAATGAGTCGATGCAGCCCTGTGTCTGCCATGAGCGGGCCCTCAATTCATGCTGGTGATTCGTGTCGTCCTGAATGTTACCGTGGTGGGGACAACACTGACAACGTTGAAGAAGGAACGCGGCTGGAGATGAGATCTAGTTTGTTTTCGCCACTGTGAAAGTTCGTCCCATTGAAGGAGTCAGGAGGAGGTGCCCCGGAGGAGCCCAGGTCCGGAGTTTAGGGGCCATTAGGTGGGATGGGTGCAGGGAAAAGGCAGGGGCAGAACCCAGGAACCTGCTGGGTGGGGCGGGGCAGGGTGGGGGAAAGCCCGGCTTTGGGCGCGGGCTGCCCTCGGGCTCACCCTGTTGGCCACAGCCAGGATGACCAGGTTGCAGTAGGCGTCGGGGCTGGGGTCCTGCGGGTCGAGCGGGTTGGGGCCGGGGTGTCGCCGCTCCCAGCTGCCGCCGCCGCCGCCGCCCGCCTGCCTCCGCTCCCAGCTGCCGCCCGGCTTGCCCGCGCCGCCGCCGCCGCCGCCGCCGCCTCCGTGCCGCCGCTCCCAGCTGCCGCTGAACGTCTGCCGCCGCTCCCAGCTGCCCGACGCCCGCGCCCCAGCGCGCTGGCGCTCCAGGCTGCCGCCACCGCCTCCCCCGGCCCGGGCCTCCGCGGCGCCCCCGCCCCACCCCATCCGCCAGTCCAGGCTGCAGATGGTGTGGCGCCGCTCAGCGGTGCCCACCCGCCGCTTCTCGGGCGCCGCACCTGGAGGGCCGGGGTCGCGTCCCGCGCAGCCGGGGCTGACGTCCACGCCGGCAGGCACCGGGTCCACGCCCAGACCTAGGAGAGCCCAGGGGGCCGTCAGCCTCGGGGATCGGGGCTCAGAGACCCCCTCTGAGGCTAGCTAGAGCACCTCGCGGTTCTGGGGTCCCACCGCCGCCTCGCCTCCGGCTTTAACTTAGCGCGTTCCCCGCCCACTCCGCTTCCACACTTTCCGGCCCTCCTCGGCCTTAGTCTCCACCCCTGGGCTCAGGGTGGTGTGGCCAGGTGGCTTCCACGCTCCCCACACGGCCGGCGCCCCCGGCCTCAGACCTACCCTCTGAGCTGAGGGTGGTGGTCAGGCTGTCCTCTCCCTAGGGAGCCTTAACTGGGGACCAGTCCCGGGTTTCAGGGACCGGCCCTTTGGATTCCAACCCTCCGCCTCTCCTCAGCCCCCGCCCCGGACTCAGGCCCCACCCCAAGACCCAGGGTCCACCCTAGCCTGTGAGCCAGGTGGTAACTGCGGGCCTAGCCCTGGCCTCGGGTCTTGGGCTTCTCCACCCTCTCCGTGCTCCACCACCTGGCCTCGGTGTAGTGGCTCAGGTCACCCACCTTCATCCTCAACCTCAGGCCGGGTCTGCTTTCCCAGGACCTCTTTGGCCTGCCCCTAGTCTCAGCGTAGTATGGACAGGCCTTTTCCCCGCCGCAGGTCCCGCTCCTCTCCCCGCAAACCTGCCCCTGCCCCTGCCCCTGCCCCTGCCCCTGCCCCTGCCCCTGCCCCGGCCCCGGCCCCTGCCCCGCACGCCGCACCGGTCTTGAGCACTAGCAGGTGCAGCGCGTCGTCCTGCAGGTAGGAGGCGGCGGCGATCTCGTGCGTAGGGATGCGCAGGATGAGCTCTTCATTGTCGCGCCAGGTGAGCAGCAGGCAGCGGGCAGACAGGCTCAGGATGCTGTCCTGCTCCGCCGTGGTCTTCAGCGGCAGCTCCTTCAGCTGCTGCAGGGAGGGGCAGATCTCGAGTTCCCGGGGTCTGCAGGGAGAAGAGGGAGAAGGGGGAGAAGGGGACGAGATCCTGCCCTCCTCCCTCCCCAGAGTCTCACCCTGGCGGTGTCTAGCAGCTGCAGGAGCTCGTCCCGACTGGAGGGGTTCAGTGAGGAAGTCACCCAGGTAAGGTGGCCCAGGAACTGGATGGAAATCGGAGTGAGAGAGGGACACAGAGAGGTCACCCTGAAGCCTTGAAGAACCCTGGCCTGCTCACTGATGCAGTGCGAATAGATTGAGATAGAAATACATGAATTAATAAAACCTGATAATAACTTTTACTGAGCCCATAAGAGAAGCCAGGCACAGTTCTGAGCGCTCTCTGTATATTCGGTCATTCATCTTTTCTAAGGATGAGAAAAACCAAGGCAGGGTATGGCTGACTAAACAACTTGCCCAGGATTAGATAGCTAGAGAGGACCAAACTGGGCTCCACATGCCAGAGCCCACATTCTCAGCTACTGGCTTATGTTGCCTTAGCACATAGTTTTCTAGCTATAAGATTCCACAGAGAAGCAAAAGTCATTATAATAGCTTGAAAGAACTGACCACCTGTGAATTTCCTCTAGCCTGCGTGGCTCTCTCCACCCCAAGCGTCATTGTCAAGCAAATTGCAAATCACTTGCCTTCCTTATGGTCATGTTGCAAAAGTCAAATGGAAAAGGAAAATGTTGGATCAAATTAGTATATCATTTTGTCAGAAAAAAAGAAATGATGCTCTAAATCAGTGAATTTTTCATTCACTCTTAGTTATAGCCTAATGTTAGCACTTAAATGTATTCAATATAATAATTAACTTTTTTTTTTTTTTGAGAAGAAGTCTCACTCTGTCACCCAGGCTGGAGTGCAGTGGCAAGGTCTCGGCTCACTGCTAGCTCCACCTCCTAGGTTCAAGCGATTCTCCTCCCTCAGCCTCCTGAATAGATGGAATTACAGGCACAGGCCACCATGCCCGGTGAATTTTTGTATTTTTGGTGAAGACAGGTTTCACCATGTTGGCCAGGCTGGTCTCAAACTCCTGGCCTCAAGTAATACACTTGCCTCAGCCTCCCAAAGTGCTGGGATCGAGCGGGTTGGGTTGGGATGGCGCCACTCCCAGCCAACTTCTAAAACATTATTTTTAGTTGTATTCTTCTAGGTGAATCCACCACCAATCAAACCTTTTCTCTTCTTTTATTCTGTGTGAAATTTCAGTCCCCAATTTTTAAGTGGATTTATTTGTTTTCCCTCTATATAGGGTTGCCAGATAAAATATAGGATGCCAGTTAAATTTGAACTTCAAATCAATAATTTTTAAGTTTTTTCTTTTTAGTATTTTTAGTCCCTTGCAATATTTTGGACATATTTATGCTAAGAAACTATTCATTGCTTATCTGAAATTCAGATTTTACTAGGTGGTTTGTTGTTTGCCAATTTGGACAACTCTACCCCCATATCAATCTTCTTAGGCTAAATGAAGACCCATCATTGCCTCTTCATGGTGTTCATGAAATAGAAGTACAGCTCCTGGCCAGGCACAGTGGCTCACACCTGTAATCCCAGCACTTTGGGAGGCCAAGGTGGGAGGATCACCTGAGGTCAGGAGTTCGAGACCAGCCTGGCCAACATGGTGAAACCCCCATCTCCATTATCACGCCTGTAATCCCAGCACTTTGGGAGGCCGAGGTGGGTGGATCACGAGGTCAAGAGATCGAGACCATCCTGGTCAACATGGTGAAACCCCGTCTCTACTAAAAATAAAAAATAAAAATAAAAAAAAATAGCTGGGCATGGTGGCGCGTGCCTGTAATCCCAGCTACTCAGGAGGCTGAGGCAGGAGAATTGCCTGAACCCAGGAAGCGGAGGTTGCGGTGAGCCGAGATCGCGCCATTGCACTCTAGCCTGGGTAACAAGAGCAAAACTCCATCTCAAAAGAAAAAAATTAGCTGGATGTGGTAGTGTGCATCTGTGGTCTGGCTGCTCAGGAGGACTGAGGCAGGAGCATCTCTTGAGCCCGGAAGGCAGAGGTTACAGTGAGCCAAGATGGTGCCGCTGCACTCCAGCCTGGACAGCAGAGTAAGATTTCATCTCCAAAAAAAAAGAGAGAGAGAGAGGGAAGTACAGCTCCCAAGGGGTGGAAGTCCTTTGTGCCTTGCTGTTAATCTGGATACTGTCTGAGTAACAGCAAGGTCTTTGCAGTAAAATCTCATGGGAAATGTGAAAGTCAATCAAAATAGAGTCACTTATGTTAAAAGCCCTGACAAATAGAAGGGAGGATTCCCATGCATGAATGCCTGATAACAAGAACTATCAAAAAGACTGGAAAAACTACAACTTTGCATAAAGGCCATCGCAACCTCACACACACACACACACACACACACATCCCACACACACACACACACATCCCACACAGATTCCTGCAAGGACAGCAACTGCTTGTCCAACTTGGAAATGGTGCCGCCCTTGTTATTGATCCTTGCAGCCAGGGATAAAGATGTCAAAACAATTATGTAATCCTCCTTACTTTTCCTTTAAAAATCTTTGCCTTCCTTTACCTCCTGCATACACACAGTTTACCATGCCACCCATATTCCCACTGCAATGCCTATTCCTGAGTAAATGTCACTTTCTTTTAGTGAGTCTCCCCTTCTGTTATTTCAATTGACAAAGATAGGACTTTTCTGTGCACAGAACACTCTCCTCTCCACTCTCCCCTGGGGATGGGAACACGGAGGAGGCTCAGCAGATGAAGTCACTTGCTGAGGGCAGGGGCAAGGCTGTCCTGAACCCAGGTCTCTTTCCCAAGAGTCGAAACTTCCCCTGTATGAGACAGGGCTGATCAGAACTTGGTGTCAAGGAGAGGGGAGGGTCTCCTCACCCCAAGGTTTTCCTCACCCCTTCTCATCCCGCACGTACCTTGACCTCTTTCTCCAGGTAGTCACACAGCAGAATCTGGGGGTCGATGAGGTAGTCAGGGGGATAAAGGGGCATCGAGTGCAAGGGCCGGCGGCTCACGCTGCTCCTACAGGCTGCTCGGCGCCCGGCCTTGGGGAACACCAGCCTTCGGATGGGGGATACAAAGCCCTGGGGAGGAGAGGAGGAATGACAGTGCTAACAGTGGCTGCTTTTATTGAGCACTTACTATACTCACTTTAACTTGCATTACCTCTCACTAAAACTCTGCAGAAGGGGTACCTCTACCTCTGTAAGTCGCATTTTACAGATGGAGAAACTAAATCCTAGAGAGGACCTAGCTGTTAAAGTCACCAGCTAGCAGTGGTGGAACCAACAGTTCACCTTGGGCATTCTGGGTCCAAAAACCTTCTTTCTGAACACCCAGATGAGAATGTAGCTCCTGCCAACCAGGTTTGAGGAATGAGTCTAGGCTGAGGCAAATGCAGAAAAATATTAGAATTCAAGGCCAGGCTTGGTGGCTCATGCCTGTAATCCCAGCACTTTGGGAGGCCGAGGCGGATGGATCACTTGAGATCAGGAGTTGGAGACCAGCCTGGCCAACATGGTGAAACCCGTCTCTACTAAAAATACAAAAATTAGCCAGGCATTGTGGCAGGAGCCTGTAATCCCAGCTACTCAGGAGGCTGAGGCAGGAGAATCACTTGAACCCAGGAGGCAGAGGCAGAGGTATATGTGTGTGTGTGTGTGTATGTATATATGTATGACATATATTAGGATTCAATGTAGTGGGTGCATAACTATTTCTTATGCTATTCTCTGTGCTTTCCTAAAAGTTAGAAATTATCAATAAATACATTTAAGCAGCATTCAGGGACACCTGCATAACAATGGCCTGAATCAAAGTTAAAGGTGCAAATTCTGGGGCTCAGCCCAGATGAACCATCTGAATCTCGAAAGAAAGTTTGAGTTCCATCTAGAACAGCATTTCTCAATATGAGATTCCTGGACCAGTAGCAGCAACATCACCACCTAGGAAGTGAGAGAAATGCAGAGTCTTGAGCCCCATCCCAGACCCACTGAATCAGAAACTCTGGGAGCAGGGCCCAGCAATTAGGGTTTAACAAGCTCTCCAGGTGCTTCTGATGCAAGCTAAAGTGTGAGACTGCACTTCAGAGCAGCGGTTTCCAGCCCTGGCTATCCTTTAGAACTACCTGGGGAAGGCCAGGTGCGGTGGCTCATGCCTGTAATCCTAGCACTTTGGGAGGCTGAGGCAGGAGGAGAGCTGTGAGCCCAGGAATTCGAGACCAGCCTTGGCAACATGGTGAAACTGTCTCTACAAAAAATATACCAGCCAGACACGGTAGCTCATGCCTGTAATCCCAGCACTTTGGGAGGCCGAGGTGGGAGGATTATGAGGTCAGGAGTTCGAGACCAACTTGACCAACATGCCGAAACCCTGTCTCTACTAAAAATACAAAAATTAGCTGGGTGTGGTGGCGTGTGCCTGTAATCTCAGCTACTCAGGAGGCTGAGGCAGGAGAGTCGCTTGAACCTGGGAGGCGGAGGTTGTTGTCAGCCAAGATCGTGCCACTGCACTCCAGCCTGGGAAACAAGAGCAAAACTCCGTCTCAAAAAAAAAAAAAATTTATATATACACACATACAAAAATTAGCCAGGTGTGGTGTGGTGTGGTGGTATGCCCCTGTAATCCCAGCTACTTGGGAGGCTAATGTGGGAGGATCACCTGAGCCTGGGAGGTCGAGGCTGCTGTGAGCTGAGATTGCAACAGTGCACTCCAGCCTAGGTGACAGAGTGAGACCTTGTCGAAAAAAGCAAACAAGAAAACCCACACAAACTACCTGGGGAGCTTCTAGAACTTCAGATGTCCAGGTTACACTCCAGACCAACCGAATCAGAAATTCTGGACTAAGACCCAGAGATAGGGTATTGCTCTGTTGCTCAGGTTGGAGTGCAGTGGCACAATCATAGCTCACTGCAGCCTCTATCTCTTAGGCTCAAGCAATCCCTCTGCCTCAGCCTTCCAAGTAATTGGGACTACAGGTGTGTGCTACTATGCCTAGCTAATTTTTAAAATTTTTAGTAGAGATGAGGTCTTGGTGTGCCTAGACTGGTCTTGAACTCCATAGCTCAAATGATTCTCCTACCTTGGCCTCCCAAAGTGCTGGGATTACAGGTGTGAGCCATTGGGCTTAATGGACTTAATCTTAAATCTGTTAAGTTTTTTAAAGCCTCCTTAGGGAATTTCAAAAGGCAGCTCAACTGAAAACCGCTGAGTCAATGTGTGGTGTGATTACTTAATTCTTGTAACTAGGCAAGTGTGAGTAAGACAAGACAACCCTCCCTCCCCTCCCTGCCCCCACCCACAAGAGCTCACATTCTTGTTTGGGTAAACAGAACACAAGTCCACAAATACATCTGTTCATTTACTTATTCATTCAGTAAACATTTATTCACACCTGTATGGCTGAACCCTGTGCTGGGTGCTGAGGATTCAGTGGAGAACTGGACCCCATCCTTGCCTCCAGGGCTTGTGAGAAATGACCTAGACTAGTGAGTTTCCAACTTTATGTGCCCTCGAGTTTTGATTCAGTAGGGTTGGGTTGGGGCCTGAGACTCTGCATTTCTACCAAGCTCCCATCTGTTGCTGATGCTACTGATCTGTGTGCCACACTTTGAGTAGCCAGGATCTAAACTGGTGGTTCTCAAAGTGTAGCCCCACAACCATCAGCATAACCTGTGGGGCTGTTAGAATTGCCAATTCTTTCTGGCTCAGGCGGATCCTCCCACCTCTGCCTCACAGTAGCTGGGACACAGACATGCACCACCACCACACCTAGCTAATATATATATTTTTAAGAGATGAGGTCTCACTCTCTTGCCCAGTCTGGTCTTGAACTCCTAGGCTCATGCAATCCTCCTGTCTCAGCCTCCCAAACTGTTGTGATTACAGGCATGAGCCACTGTGCCTGGCCAGAAATGCAATTCCTTGAACCCCACCCCAGACCTATTGGCCCAGAAACTGGGGGTAAAACCCAGTGATCTGTAGTTTAACAAGCCCTCAGGTGATTCTAATGGGTGCTTAACTTAGAGTAGAACCAATATCATAGAGCCTGGATGGTGTATGTAGAAACTGAGGAATGAGAGGAAACTATTTGGGAGAAAACATGCCAAGCAGAGGGCACAGCATATGCAGAATTCTGGATGCCTCAAAGGTTGGTTGAGGGTGAGCCTGGAGAAGCCATGTGCAGTCAGTCTGCGTGGCTAGATTATGAGATGAATATATAGAGGCCTTTAATGCCAGCTGTGGAGCTGGGACTTTGTCTTGCATATGTGTGTGTGGTGGGGATCGGGTGGAGTTGGTATTTTTGTCGGTGGCCCTGAATGGCTCAGCTCTGCCCACCTGTCCAGTCCCATTTGTCTCACTCTTGTCCCCCGGGCCCCCACTACACAGTCCTCCTTCAGTCCCTCCAGCGTGCTATGTTCCTTCCCACTGTGGGGCTTTTGCATATGCTGTTCCTCTGCCCCAAACACTCTTCCCTACCCCCTTTCCTTCCACCCATCAGCTCTTGACTCAAACTGACCAGTCTAAGGCTGGGTACCCTAATATTCTGCCCTTCAGCACTGAGTATAGGACTTTCTGTAAATTTTTATTTATTTATTTATTTTGAGACAGAGTCTCACTCTGTCACCCAGGCTGAAGTGCAGTGGCACGATCTCAGGTCACTGCAACCTCTGCCTCCTGGATTCAAGTGATTCTCCTGCCTTAACCTCCCAAGTAGCTGGGATTGCAGGCATGTGCCACCACAGCCAGCTAATTTTTGTATTTTTAATAGAGACAGGGTTTCGCCATGTGGGCCAGGCTGGTCTCAAACCCTGACTTCAGGTGATCTGCCTGCCTGGGCCTCCCAAAGTGCTGGGATTACAGGTGTGAACCACTGCATCCAGCCCTTCTATGCAGTTTTCCATTAATTTATTCATTGCCTTCTAAAAACTGAAGTGCTTGGTGCATAATAGGCACTCAATAAATATCTGTTAAAAGAACAAACCAAGAGAAAACATGTACATATGTGTTGGCTCCCTTCTGAACCTTCTGTGGTTCATGTGGGCACCTTTCACAATAGCTCAGACCCACATTTCTGGTGGGAAGGGGAGAGGGGAGTGTGGAAATGGGGGTGAGATAGAAGTTGAAATTAGAGTGGCTCCCTGAACTCCAAAGACAACCAGGTGAGACACACAGGGAAGCATACCAGAAATCTTTTCAGAGTCAGAAGGGGTGAGGATCTGGGTGTGGGGGTTAATGGCTCCTGGCTGACGCCTTACACATAGGCCCTTCTATAAAGGTGGGGAGGAGCAGGGAAGCAGGCGGGAGACTCAAGCCTAGGTAGGTGACCTCCTACCAGAATTACCCTGGCTGGGTCCTTCTGTCTGGGGCTGTGGTGAGCAGGAGAATGGATCTGCTGGGTGTCTATCTGTCTGAGAGGCTGCAGGAGGGAGCCACCAGAAATAGCAGGGAAGCAGGTGTGGAGAATCTCCCAAAGTAAGTCTGTCTGGCCAGGTTTCCTGGGAAGGTCTCTGTCTGTCCATTTTAGGGATGCCAGAGCCCACTGAGAGTGGAGAAACAGGGAGTTTAGAGCCTGAAGGTCTGGCTGCCCAAGAGTGGGAAGGAAGTTACTTCCAAATGAGAAGAAAGGTCCCTCTTAGGACTCTCACTACCGATCCCTCGCCCACCCCAGTCTGCCCCCTTCCCCAGCTTTGGGGACATTCCTCTCCCTGCGTCCCTCCCAACCTCCCACCTACCTTCTTCCCTTTCTTGACTTCATATTCCATGGTGAAGTGTCCCCTCTACTCCTGCCACCCTCCTGGCCATCCCTTCCAACCCCCTCTCAGTTCCTTTGTTCTTTTTCCTGCCTAGTCGGAAACTCCACCAGCCCTGGAGTTCCTGCCCCTCCCATCTGATGGGGAGGGTGGGGGTGGGGGGTGGTGGTATGGAGGACACAGCCTTGGGACCCTGCAGCTGAAGGGTGGAAGTCCAGGCACAGCTGACCTGGGGAGGGAGGCTCAAGGCCTCTAGCCAGAAGGCATGTTACTGGGGGAGCTTGGGAATTGGCCAAGGCTGGAGAAGGGCCCCCCAAATTTGAAGTCCTAATTTGGAAAATTCCAAGTTCCAGCCCTACTTCTGCTACTGACCTTGTTGTATGACCTTGGCAAGGCAAGTCAGCTCCCCCTTTCACAGCCTGTTTCCCCCTCCCCTCTATAAATTGGGAATAAACATTTTCTCCCTCCCTAGGCTGCTGTGGTGAGAAATTAAAGAGTGGGTGGAAAGCGCCTTATAAACTATAGAATACTGTAGCCAAGCAAGTTATGATTTTAAAAAAAAATCATTACTATTAAGGGAGGCAGTATGTATGGGCTTTGAAGACAGGCTGCTTGAGTTTGAATCCTGGCTTTGGCACTTACTAGGGTTATGACCTTTGGGAAGTCTCTTAATCACGAGAGCCTCAGTTTTCCCATCTTTAAAATGAGTATGATACTAGTTTAACTTCATAGTGAGCCTGGAAGGATTAAATGCACCTAGAAGAACTTCTGGCACATATTAAGTACTCAGTAAGGCCGGGCATGGTGGCTCATGCCTGTAATCCCAGCACTTAGGGAGGCCAAGGCAGGCAGGAGTTCAAGACCAGCCTGGTCAACATGGTGAAACCCCGTCTCTGCTAAAAATACAAAAATTAGCTGGACATGGTGGCACATGCCTGTAATCCCAGCTATTCAGGAGGCTGAGGCAGGAGAATCGCTTGAACCTGGGAGGTGGAGATTGTGGTGAGCTGAGATTGCGCCATTGCACTCCAGTCTGGGTGACAGAGCAAGACTCTGTCTCAAAAAGTATAAAAAATAAGTGCTCAGTAAATATTAACTGTTTAACCTACCTAGTGGTTGTCAACTTAAAGAACAAACAGAGGCTCTCTAAAAAAAAGAGATTTCACTTAGGAACACTGCAGTGAGAATTACCCATGGTATAGTAAACGATGTGAATTCTCAGGGAGGCGAAGGAAGACAAAGATTTTTAAAGCAAAAAAAATAAGGATTACGTTATTGTTTTCGAAATAATTATCCTTGGCTACAAAGATAAATAGCAAGAGTGATGCCAGTCTGAAGTTGGACAGCAGTTGCTGGGCAGATGTCCTTGCAGAAGTATTTCTTGTGCAAGGTTTCGATGGCCTTTGTGCAAGGTTGGGATTTTTGCAGTCTTTTTTGTTATCAGTCTTTGTTATCTGTTTGTTATCAGTCTTATTTGTTATAAAAGCATGAAACCCTCTATGGCCTTCCCCAGATCTATTTGTCAAGATTTTCTTAACATTAATGACTCCATTTTTATTCCGACCACTTTCACGGGGACTTGAGCTGTTTTACTCTCTTGGGAGTGTATTAGGGAAGCAAGGTCCCCTTTGTGGCTCTGTGATGAGCACTTTACATATTTTTTATCACTCTTCGAAGTGTTGAGTACCATGATTGTACCCATTATACAGACTTTTTTTTCTTTGAGATGAAGTTTCGCTCTTGTTGCCCAGTTTGGAGTGCAATGGCGACATCTCAGCTCACTGCAACCTCTACCTCCCAGGTTCAAGTGATTCTCCTGCCTCAGCCTCCCGAGTAGCTGAGATTACAGGCGTGCACCACCATGCCCAGCTAATTTTTAGTAGAGATGGGGTTTCACCATGTTGGTCAGGCTGGTCTCAAACTCCTGACCTCAGATGATCTGCCCACCTCGGCCTCCCAAAGTACTGGGATTACAGGCGTGAGCCACCACACCCAGCTATTATACGGATTTTTAAAAGTGATGCTGAAGTATAGAGCCTGATTCAAGGAGGTCAGTGAAAAAGAGGAGGACCTGGAATTTCTGGCTGGTCTGGAGCTGAGCCTAGCGTTCCTTACCTCTAGGACCTATGCATTCTGTAGGCCCCACCTATGCATTCTGCATGCCCCATCTAGGACAGATGGAAAAGTTCTAGGTGGCCCATCCATACCTTGCCATGACACTTGGGTTCTGGAGACCTAAGCTCTGGAACTGATTGGCTGTATATGTCCTGGTCCAGGTTGCTTATTGTAAATTCTCTTGGCCTCAGCTTTCTTATCTTTCCGATGGGAACAATAATTCCCCAAAGCCCTGCTCTGCTCGTCAGAGCTGTGGCCAGAAAGTCACAGGCCATGGATGGAAGAGCAGTTGGAAACTGTAAAGTACAGATACCAGTGCATTAGATTCTACTGAAAGGCTTTTTCTGAAAGCCTGGTGGGAGGGTCAGAGCTCCTCAGTGTGAAAGCTATAGGAGACTCCTAGCCACTAGCCCTTCTTCTTCCTCCCCCTCCCTTGGAGGAGAAATAGCCCAGGCTGCTCAGAGCTGACTCTCACAGCCTGTCCCTCTCCTGCATCCTGCTGGTCACCTCCCGGCAGCAGGAAGTGAGATCTCCACTCAGCCTGCCAGGCGAACAGGAAGAGGCCAGGGCGTGCTAGCCAATTCCTGACTCTGCTCTGGACATGAAAGCTCCAAGTTAATCCCTTGAGCCAGCCCAGAATTCCCACCCTTGGAGCAGCAGCAGGGCATGAAAGGTGAAGTCTCTTGCTCTGGAATCTCCATGACTGGCTTTTGCAAGCCTTCACCTCTCTCTCGGCCTCAATTTCCTCGTCTATAAAATGGGAGCTTATGTTATTCCTGGACTAGCTCCAAATATCACTGAACTGCTGGGAATCACAAATAGGACAATAAGTGTTTTGAATGCCACTAAAATTAGAAAACTGTCTCTGTATTCCCTGCAGTGCTCACTGCAGAGCCATAACAGATGACGTGCTTAGTAAAGGTTAGCAGATGTGGTTGGAGACAGTGGATGTAGGTTCAGACGTCTATGACCTTGAACACACGACCTCATCTCTTACAGCCTCAGAGCCCTCATGTGTTGAAAGCAGGATAATGGCGGTACCTGCCTTGGAAGCCTGCTGCAGGGATTGAATGGGAACAGAAATGCACAATGATAATATGTTATTAAAATTAGCTTGTGAATCAAAGAAGAGATGAGCAAAATGAAGTCCCTGCTCTCAAAGACTTAATGATTGTGGCAAATAGGATTCATCTCTTTGGAGCCACCTCCAGTTGATTGGCAGAGGCTGCCTGGAGGGCTGCGTAGAGGATTATAAAAACCGGATGTACTCCCAGTGGGAAGAAGGGATTGATTATCAATGCCTGCCAGAGGCAGGAGTGGGGAAAGTAGCAGCAGGTGGTCTGTGCACTTGCTGACCGTGATCTGGTTAGAGACAGACACACAAGCCAAGAACTCTGATAACAGGCCAGCAACTTGTTTGGGGAAGGCAGAATCAGAAGCCATTCCCCGAGCCGGTGGCATTCAAGCCAAACCTTGAAGGGTGAATGGAAGGAAGGTCACCCTGGGCAGAGGGAACAGCTTGAGCAAACATAGTGCCAGCATTCTGGCTGCAAGAAACAGACAACCCTGCCAAGGTAAAGCTTAGACAAGAAGGAAAATTTATTTCCTCTTAAAACAAGTCCAATAATGAGTGCTTTCAGGTTATTTGAGCAGCTCAGCACTGGCATCAAATTCCTTTATATTTTCTACTTTGCTGGTGTTATTGTGTCCCTCCAATTTATTTGTTGAAGCCCTAACCCCCAGTACCTCAGAATGTAACAGTATTTGAAGATAGGGTGGTTTTTTTTTTTTTTTTTGAGACAGAGTCTTGCTCTGTCACCCAGGCTGGAGTGTAGTGATATAATCTCGGCTCACTACAACCTCCATCTCCCTGGTACTACAGGCTCATGCCACCACGCCTGGCTAAATTTTTAGTAGAGACAGCGTTTCACCATATTAGCCAGGATAGTGTCGATCTCCTGACCTCATGATCCGCCCGCCTTGGCCTCCCAAAGTGCTGGGATTACAGGCATGAGCCACCGTGCCCAGCCTTGAAGACAGGGTCTTTAAAGAGGTGATGAAGTTAAAACAAGGTTAGGATGGGCCTTAATCCAATCCCCCTGGTGTCCTTATAAGAAGAGGAAATTTGGACACACAGAACAGCAGGGTCAGTTGTGCACAGGGAAAGGCCATGTGAGGACATGGTGGGAAGACGGCTGTCTGCAAGCCATGGAGAGAGCCCTCAGGAGAAACTGTCAGAGGCATTTGAACTAGAGCAACTCCATCTTGAATATAAGCTCAGTAAAATGAGGCTGAGACCTGCTGGGCTGCATTTCTAGACAGTTAAGGCATTCTAAGTCACGGGATGACACAGGAGGTCAGCAAAAGGTACAGGCCATAAAGACCTTGCTGATAAAACAGTTGCAGTAAAGTAGCCAGCTAAATCCCACCAAAACCAAGATGGCCATGAGACTGACCACTGTTGTCCTCACTGCTATGCTCCCCAGTGCCATGACAGTTTACAAATGCCATGGCAACATCAGGAAGCTACCCTATATGGTCTAAAAGGGGGAGGCATGAATAATCCTCCCTTGTTTAGCATATCATCAAGAAATAACCATAAAAATGGGCAACCAGCAACCCTCAGGACTGCTCTGTATGTGGAGTAGTAATCCTTTTATTCCTCTACTCTCTTAATAAACTTGCTTTCACTTTACTGTATGGACTCACCCTGAAGTTTTTCTTGTGTGAGATACAAGAACCCTCTCTTGGGGTCTGGATCGGGACCCTTTTCCTATAACAAAATCAACTCTGCCAATGGCTTGATCATGGACTTCCAGCCTCCAGAACTGTCAGGAAATAGATTTCCTTTGTTTAAGCTGGCCGGTCTGTGGTATTTTGTTATGGCAGCCGGAGCAGACTCACACAGCTAGCAAGATGCTGCAGCAGCCTTGGGAGTGGCACATGATACCATCCCAGCATAAGGTCAAGTGTTTCCCCTTCTCCGTGTGTCCTTTTTTGTAGAGAAACATCTTTCCCAGAAATCTTCAGAAGACTTCCCTTAAAAACCTAAGGGCCAGATGCATTCACCAGGACATATTTTGGCTATGTCAAAGACCGAATAACAGTGACCTCAACAGGAGAGTTTTTCTCTTCTTCTCATAACAGTCAAGGGCAGGTATGGCAGCTCCCTCGGTCCCGGACCTTGATGTCTCCTATTCTGTTGCTCCACCAAGCACTGGTTCTGCTATCAACTGCAAGATGGCTCTCTCTACCCAGCTACAGTCCAGTCAGCAGGGTCAACAAAGCTGAGAACATGATCTGTCTCTTTAAAGTGATGTAAGTAGCACAAATTTCTTCTTGGCCAGAACTTGGTTCAAAGCAGGGCCTAGCTGCAAAGGAGGCTGGGAAATGTAGTCTTTTATTCTGAGTGGCTATGTGCCTAGCTAAAAACTCTTTATAGGAAAGGAGGAACATGGATACTGGGGGACATTTAGCAGTCCCTACCTCACGAGAATTGGGTCACATGCCCCTGCCCCCATCATTTCCTTGTAAGGGGAGTTATCTTAGACCAATGGTCCTCAAACATGGGCATTCATCAGAATCACCCAGATGGCCTGTCAAACAAATTACTGTGCCCTGTCCACACGGTGGCTGATTTAGCAAGTCTGAGGCCTGAAAATCTGTATTTATAATGAGTTCCCTGGTGCTACTAGCCTGGAGACCACAGTTTGGGAACCACTGTCTTTGGTCAACCATGATTTGCCTCCTGGGGCCAGGTCAGGGTTACATTCCCTGGGCACTTTGGAGGGGGACCCTTGGGAAACTGGGGCTCCACCTGCATGAAAGCATGGCGAGAAAACCTGTTGATGGCAATCAGGAGAGTCTCACAGAAACAGGAAGATGGGTGGTTTGGAGAGGCTATGGGGGCCAGGTGGGTTACGTCAGAGACGAGACTCCAGGTGTTGTAGGCCCAGTTTCTAAAAAGTCAGAGTCTGGCGTAAGAGTTTGACCTTTATCATGAAGGCACTGGGGAGCCATGGGAGGTTCTAAAGCAAGGAAATGCCATGATCATATTTGTGGAGGTTACATTAAAGTAGTGGTCCTTGGCTCGGTACAGTAGCTCATGTCTGTAATCCCACCACTTTGGGAGGCTGAGGCTGGAAGATTGCTTGAGGCTGAGTTCGAGACCAGCCTGGGAAACATAGGGAGACCCTCATTTCTATAACAATGTTTTTAAAATTAGCTGGGCATGGTGGTATGTGCCTGCAGTCCCAGATACTCCAGAGGCTGAGGCGAAAGGATTGCTTGAGCCTAGGAGTTCAATGATGCAGTGAGCTATGATTGCATTACTGCACTCTAGCCTGGGTGACAGAGCGAGACTCTGTCTCTGAAAAAAAAAAAAAAAAAAAAAGTCCTCAAGGTCAGGTCCTCAGACCTGCTTGCACCAGAATGCAGAATTCCCAGGCTGTTCTTTAAGCATGCCTGAAGAACTTTAAAAATGCAGATTACCAGGCATGGGAAATCTACTCCCTGGTTATGCAGACAGAAATATGTGTTGGAAACATACCCTCTCTTCCCCAAGTGATTCTGAGGCACTTTGAGAACCACTGGATCAGGATGGAAGCCCTGGAGACAGAGGCCATTTTAGAGGCAATACCCGCTAGGATAGGATGTCAAATCCTTGAGGGCAGGGACCTTTTCTGTTTTATATCTTTCTTGTTCACTGTGCCTAGAACTGTCTGGCATGGAGTAGGTTCTCAATAAGTATTTGTTGTAGTGGAGTTAGGACCTTCAGTTGAGGTCCTGATTTTGTTATAGACTCATTCTGTGATCTCTAACAAGTATCTCAACTCTTTGTCTTTTTTTTTTTTTCCTTATCTGTAAAATGAGTTTGGAGATAATGTGTAGAACATTTGGCCTTAGGATTCTTTCTGGTTGATTGATTGAGATGCTGTCCAATGCAGGAAGCACTGTATAATGTCCAACCCTCTCCCAGCCAAAGGCCTTTCTCTCTTAAGCCACAGAGATTGTGGCAGGCGGTACCCTACCCATCCCTCCTTCCTCATCTCCTTCCCCTGGCCCAGAACAGCCAAAACAATGGGACACAAGCAGCACGTACTGAAATGACTTTTAATATCTCATGTCGCAGCAAAATTAAAAATATACAAAAAGTTTGTGGTATACAAAAGAGTCTCAAGGGGCCGCAGCTTGGAGGACCCCTCCCCCTCCCCCTCCCCCTCCTGGGGGAAGCATGGAGGGCGAGTGGGGGTCTGGGGGATGGGGGATGGCACAGATGTAGTAAATACCAGGAGGTGAGACCAGAAATAGGAAACAGAAGTGGACAGGGGTGAGGGCCCATTAGGGAGGAAGAGACAGGGAGGGGAAGAACCACTCAGAATTGTGCTGACAGAGGGAGATTAGCCCCTCAGGCATGGCTAGTGATTCCTAGAGTTCCAGGGACATGGAGGGGAGGACCAGGGCTGGGGGTATTCTGGTGGGACCCTCAAAGGAACTGGATTCTGGTCTCACCCTGCCACCAGCTTGCTGTGTGACCTTGGGCTGGCCACCTCCCACCTCTGGGCCTGCCCCTTCAGTAAAATAGGATGCTGGATGTCTAAACCATTGAGTCCCAATATGGGTCCCGAGCCTGAGGGCCTGTGAAGGCAGAAATGGGTGCCCAAGAGTGCTTTTGAGAATTTTGTATTAAGCAACCCAATAGGATACAAATATTCCCCCACCCTCAGGCTCTAGAAGCTGACTTGAGGCCTTGGAAGCATTTATCTGCAATCAGAAGCTCAGCTTGAGTTAATTTAATGTGGGAAAATGAATTCTTCTTCAAGAAATGAGGCTGGTTTGGGAGAAAAATCTCCCAAACTACAGGATCCTCAAGGAAGAAAATAATGAGGGAGCTCTGGGAACAGTTCAGATACCTTCCAGCTATTTCATGACAGGTTCGGAAAGCCAGTGGGACTGGGGGCTATGTTCATATGAGGCCCCTCCAAGATCAGTGGTTTAGCCCAATGGAGACCAGGCAGAAAAGGGTCAGATTCGGTCTGGGGGGATTTGGGTGACATAGAGATGGAGGAACCACCTTTCCCCTCTGGCACCTTCTGTACCCCCTCTTTGTCCCAGGGTACCCCCCATTCTGAGATTATTGCAAGTGCTCCTGGGCCCCCACCCCTTCAGCCTGGCCCGGGAGTGCTCTTGCAGTGGCTGTGCATAGAATAAAGGCTAGGGTTGCTGAGGGGAGGGTGGCCTCCTCCTCCAGAGAAGGGAAGGGTGGCAGAAGCCAAGCACAGGGGGTAACCTTTCTGTCCCCTGGGGAGTTTTCTGTCTCCAGAAACCAGGCCAGGCCTGGATAGGGCTTTCCTTTTCTACTCCCACATCTCCTGCTGTGGAGTTCTTCCTTCCCATGCCTCTACTGGCAGCAGCCAAGGACCCAGAAATGTCCTATCCTCTCCCCAACCAGAATGGCACATTGCAGTTCCTTTCCTCCCCAGCCCCAGGGTCTCAGAAGGCTCTGTGGTTAGAAAGGGGGACTTGGACCTCTACCTGACTACTACCCATGCGGCTTGGCACCCACTCTGTCCCTTCCATTGTGACATCACAAAGCACTTGAATACAGAAACTGACAGTTTCACTCACCAACCTCTACTGCAGGCCCCTCCACAGCTTGAACTGGGAGGGAGGCAGGAGTCAAAGGTGGCAGGGGCCAGCACAGAATGGGGCAGTTGGGTCCTGGCTTTCAGTCCACATCCTGCGCCTGGACTCCCCTGCAGCCCAGTGTAGGTTCCTCCTAACCAGGGGCCCCCAAGCTGGAGAAGATTGCAGCAGCCCCTAACCCCTGAGGCACTGGAGGAGCCTGTAGCCCTTATCAGATGATGATTCCCAAACCAGGGACCCTGTGGACCCCCAGACTTCCCTTTTTAACTGAGAGGGTAGTGGGCTGAGTTCTCAGATAGCCAGGAGGTAAGGATTTAGGGGTGGAGTAGCAAAGTCTCAGAGGGAGCCACACCTCTGTCCCTGACTTCCCCTGAGGGGTTTCCAGACTCTGCAGGATGCTCCAGAACCTTCTCAACATTTTGAACCATGAGTCTCAAACTGGTGGCACGTGGGCCAGCAATATGAGTGGCCAGCAGTTTTCCAAAAATGTAAATGTTAGTGCCTACAGGCAGGGCAGATACTTACTCTCCTGTTTGCCAGAGTCCCCACCATTCCCTATTGTTTCCATTACTCTTATTTTCATTATCTCCAGGCATTTGAGTTTGCATCCCATGTACCCCTTCTCCCAGAAAACCTTCTCCCCACTGTCTGAAGCTTCTGTGGACTCCAGGCCCAGATGAATTCCAAGGAAAGAACTTGCAGAATTTGATACTTAGGAGGGTGTTGGCTGCAAGTGAGCGCTTCCCTGGGTCTTCCCAGACCCCTCAGCCTTACCCAGAGACCTAGACTTTCCCCAGCCTTTGCCTTCCCTGTCCTCTGCCTTCCCCAGCTCTCATGGGTGACATGCCTCTGTGGGACACAGGTGTAGCAGGGAGCTGGCTGGGGGTAAGGCAGATTTGGGGGAGACACAAGAATGGGCAGTGAGAGGAGGGTATCAAGCAAGGAACCCTTGTTAGGGAGCCCTCTGTGGGGGAGTGGGGAGGTCTGCGCTGTTCAGCTGGGGTGACAGTTACAAGGCACATGACACATCAGTGCCAGGAGGTGCCGTGATGGGGTGTTGGACCTGCAGAGGTTTGGGGAACACAATAGCCTGGGGGCCAGTTCTAAGAAAACAGGGAGATAGAAGTCTGCCCTGGAAATGGGGACACTGGTCTCCTGGGATTAGAGGTACTGAGGGCAGGGCCTGCCATATTTGGTACCCAGAGCATCCTGTTCTCTTCTGTTCCTGGCAAAATTAAGACACATCCAAATACCTCTCATCCCCAGGGAAATCCTAACTGCCACTGACTTCCTGTGTGACCTTTGGTGAGTCCTTGGTCCTCTCTGGGTCTCACTTTCTCCTGCCTAATAGATGTGGAGGGCAGGTGGCTGAAGGGACCCTAAGGGACACTCTGGGCTGCAAGGACCCTGTAGGGATTCTGGGAAGGACTGAGCATCCACACTGGGCTGGGGGACAGGCGACAGGAGGCAGAGGACCAGGGGGTCAGTTCTGCCAGGGGAGAGACTGGCTGAGGTAGATTGTGTCACAGAAAGAAAAACAAAACAACAGCTCTAAGGGGATGGACCCTCCCTCATCTGGCTCCACTATCCCGGTGAAACAAAGGGACGAATCAGTGGAGCAGGGGGCCTCAGGCCTGGTCCTGAGCTCCTGGGTGGGGATGCAGTCATTAAAGGGCTGAGACTCTTCTCAGGGTGAGAAGCAGGAGAAGGTGCCTACTGCCCTCTCCCTGATCCCTTTGACTGTGGCCATTTCTGTGCCCAGATGTCCCTGCAGGCAGATGCCCTGAGGGAAGGGTGTGTGGAATTGAGACGAGGTGGGGAGTGGGGTGGAATGAAATCCAAAAATGTGGCTGTGGCTTCCCTTCGAGCCCCAGACCATGCCAAGCCCTGCCAGCACATCCCTGCCCCTTGGGAGCCTCCTGGAGTGGTAAAGGATCCCAGCTAGGTCCTCTAGAATTTCCTCTAGAATGCAGCAGCCAGATGGGCCATTCCATGACACTGGGGAGGAGAATAACTTGCCAAGGGTGACCCTCATGCCACCTCTTTGGGCCTCAGTTTCCTCATCTGTAAGATGGGTTGATAATACCTCTCTCGTAGGGATGTTGTGAGCAGCAGAGAGTGTAAGTGAAACCACATGGGGTAAAAATTCCCAGCACAAAGTTGGCCCTGGAGAAACAGTCTGTTTCTGAGTCTGGGTCTGCATCCTCAAAGCTCCCGTTTCACAAAGGCTTTGTGTGTGAATTCAGCCTCCAAAGATGGATTTGGGCAGAGGACAAGCAGGATGGATGAACACAGCAGACCATGCCTGGGTCAGCCTTGGGCTCTTCCCATCACCCATCACCCATCACCCTTGAGGCCTGGTTCCTGAGGGTGCTTAGCAGCAAAAAGAAGGAAAAGCATTCTTGCTATGTTGGCAGGGCTGATGGACATACCATCTCTGCCTGTGTGCTGGCAGGAGGGTGACTTGTATCACCGTTGTTGTGCTTGTGTATATGTAGGCAATCTGGTCCTCTCTGCCTTTGGGGTCACCCTGCTTCCCCAGTAATTTATCGTTGCCCATCACCTTTGGATGGGGCAGCCCAGAGTCTGGGACCTTGAGAGAGTGGGTGACACTCTGGGCCTCAGTTTCCCATTTGTAACCCAAGAGAGGCTGAACCAGGGAGGGCTAAGCACCCCTCTAATTTGCATAGTTAGGATTCTCATGGTCCACCTCACTCCAGAATCAGGTTTGCAGCTGTCCTTAACATCTCCTGCCATCCCCGCCCACCGAATGCACCTTAGTTGCTATGGGGAGAGTGTGTGTGTCTGTGTTTGTGTGTGTGTGTGTGTGAAAGAGAGAGAGAGAGAGAGAGAGAGAGAGGAGAGAGAGGAGAGAGAGAGAGAGATAGGGTTCCCAGCTCTGCTAGAGGCTCTGTCCCCTCACCCCATGAAACTGCCTACTTCCCCTCTCCCATACGCCCCCTCAATCCAGGACTGGCTGTCCTAGGTGGGAGGAGGGGCCCTAGGTGAGTCCCCTGGACACCCAGGATGTTTAAGATATTCAGGCCATGGGAATAGACCACAGGTCCTGGGGAGTCATCACATCTAAGGCAAAACAAGTCAGTTTCCCAGATGCCGCCCCAGGGAGCCCCATTTGCAGGGTGGCTGAGAGCCAGGATTCATGTCACGTCCCAGAGCTATTTTTTTCCAGCTGGAAACCAGTTGGCAGCTGAAATGTCTCAGGGGTTCTGAGGACAATTTCCTTTTAGAAAGATGGATGTGGACCAAGGTAACAGGAGCCTAGAGCTCCCATGAGCCTTAGAAGTCTAGAATCAGAGCACCCATTCCTAGAAAATTCCATTCACACTGGGTTCTAGAACCCTTCTTCCCCACAACCATGGCAGGTGCTAGAATCCCCTAGAAGGGCTCCAGGGTCCTCCCTCCTCACAGCAGAATACACAAATCAAAGCAGCTCCCTGGGACATTTGATCAGACTAGCACTCTAGAACTCAATCTAGAACTAAGTGTGCTTCTGGATCAGTTCCTCTGATAAATGTGCTAAAACCTCACCTGCACTTGAGCCCAGGGATCTTCCCAGGCATCTTATCTGCTGTGTTGAAGACCTGCATCTAGAAGCCATATTCCAGGTGCTCATCTAGAACAAAGAATGGCTCCTTGAAACATTTCACCCAAGGTGTGTGGAACCTCATCCTTCACAGAGGCCGCAACAAGACACGTGTCCCGAGGAGTTCATTCTTATTTGCTATGTTCTGGATTGCAGGTTCCCCTCCCCCAAACCTTCTACCCCTCCATGCTTCTGCCAGCCTAGACCTCCAAAGTTCTTTCTCCTATCCATCTCTAGCACTGCCAGCCCCCACCCCAATACCCTACCCCACCCCAGCTCCCTCCTTCAGCTCCATCTTGCCCTGGCTCCAGGCCTCAGACCCTCCAGGACCCATGCGATCCCTGTCCACACGATGCTCCGACCTCACCCCATTCCCTTCCATGGCCTCCTCTATCCTTCTCCGAGGTGTCCTCCACCACAGAGGCAGCCCACTCCCCACAGCCCCCGAGGAGCACAGGGTCTGGGTCATGGACCCCAGACAGTGCTGTTTCTCTGGCAGGTCCAGCATTGGTGACACATGGGCAATGCCAGGCAGGGGAGAGGTGTGGAGGCCCCACAAAAGCAGGGCAGCTTGAGAAGTGTAGCACCAGATGATTCCCCGGGCCCTGGGTCAGGGGAATTTAGGGAATGGGCCACGAGGCTGAAAATGGGGCCCAGGGCTGGGGCCTCCACAAGGCTGCCCCCTCTCCTGAAAGAACACAAGAGTGGGGCCACTCTACCCTCGGACCAATCGATCCACTCCCCCTTAGCCTGGTGGCCCTGAAATTCTGGGCTCAACACTGTGGCTGATGTGGGATCAGCCAAGCCTGTCCCTTTTGTGCAGGGACACTGTAGCCTACACTGTGGTCTCATACTCCAGAAGCTCCTGGGAGGTCCCCACACTCCGGTACTGCAACCGGGGCGTGGCAGGCGAGGAGTACTCCAGTGCCAGGATGGTCTTCCGGAGCCGTCGGTCAATAAAATGAGCATCCCACGCCGGGTACTTCTTGCGAGGCAAGTCAATCCGGATTACAGGCCCCTCTGTCCGCAAGGTGCGGGCCACTGGTGTGGGAGGCAAGCCAGGCCGAACCTGGAAGACAGGTGGTGTGGGGGTCCCCGCACGCTCCCCCCCGGAGGCCCCATCCCGCTCGGCACCTGTAGTCCTCGGCAGGGACCTGGGGGGACTCGTGATGGCATCAGCAGGTGGGCCACAGGGCTCGGAGGCCTCACGGAAGATGCAGCCAGGAGTCTGGGGACCCAGCATGGGCCCATTGGGGTGCAGGAGACAGTAGTAGACACACATGAAGAATATGCCCAGTGCAAAGCTGGAGGCCACCACGCAGACCATGATAAGCGAGTGGAAGTCGGTGGAGAAGTTGCGGCTGGAGTACCAGAAGCCGGTGAGCACAGCGTTCTCCAGCAGGACGATGCAGTGGTAGAGGGTCATGCGGCGGCGGCTGCGGCCCTCCTTGACGTTGAACCAGCAGAAGATGTAGATGATGCCCACCACCATGTTGTAGATGATCTCCTCCCACTTGGACATGCAGAAGTCTGTCTCCCCTTGGATAACCCAGAAGGTCATGACGCACCAGTGGGCCACGATGAAGATGCCAAAGTAGAGCTTGTAGACACTGGCGAAGAGCGCGAAGGCCAGGCTGCGGGCGGCAATGGTGAACAGGTGCCACAGCACCTGGGCCACAGCGCCCTTGTAGGACAGCGGCCGCTTGTCGTCCCGCGAGTCCCGCAGCACCTTCTGGTAGGAGGCCAGCGTCCAGGCCAGAGACAGGAGGGAGGCGGAGGTGGACAGGGCTGTGGAGACAGGGCAGGGGCAGTGTGGGCTGGGTTAGGGGTGGGCTCGGGTTGGGGTCTGGGGAGTGGGGAGGGTTCTGGGTCAGGAAAGGGTCTGTGGATCAGCAGGGGAGTAAGGAAAGTCTGGGAGGTGGGGAGCTTCAAGAGCAATGATGAGGTGTGGTGAGGATGCACAGGACTGGGTACTTCTGCAGGGTGGGAGCATAAAGGGAGGCAAAGATGGGGATTGGTCTCCTTCTAGGACTCTGGTGTGGGGCTGTCAGGGTTCAGGGGTCTTGGTGGGATGGTGGGAAATGAGGGTCCAGGACTCTGGGAGTGGAAGGGGAGGTGAAGAGGAGGTTATGATTAGGGTGTGGAGCAGCCAGGAGGGGCCATTAGACGTCGTGCGCCACCTGGAGGAGGCCGGGCATGGAGAGGAACACCTAGAGCTGAGCAGAGCTGAGGGGCGGGGTCGGACAGACCCAAGGTGGGAAGTGCTATGATTGGGACCCAGTATCTGGGCAACGGATACCCAGAGCCCTGAGGGGTGATGATAGTCTTTTGGGACACTGAGGATGGGTTGGGCAGGGACTGGGTGGGAAGAACATGGGATGCTTCAGGGAGACAGAGGGATGTGGTTTTTCTCTGACATTGAGGGGCTTGGCCTGGTCTGTCATTATGGAAGGGGCAGGGTGGGAGATTAACAGGGCCTGTAGGGAGGCAGAGGGGATGGGTGCCAGGAGTAGGCCTGGGAGGGCCCTCTGGGGCCCCCCAGTGAAGAGGTCGACTCTCTGGAAACTGATGGTGATTGATCAGGTCTGTGAGTCAGGCTGGGATCAGGTTGGGGAATGAAGGGGGCAGAGGATTCTCCAGAGGGTCTGAGGTGTTTGGATGGGAAATGGGGTTTAGTTGGCTCTGGCAACGGGGAAGGGACAAGGGCGGGAGCACCCAGGGGGCCTGATGGGTGGCGAGGGAGTGGAGGGGCCATGTCCCTCCTCACTCTGAGGGTAAGTGGGCCATCGAAGGGGACGCAGGGGTCTCCAGAGGCCTGGAGGGTGGTGAGGGTAGAAGGGGTGGGCCTCCCTAAATCCTGACTGAGCCCTGAGCTGGGGTGGGGAAGCGCACAGGACATCCCCAAGGAGCCTGAAGCAGGGAGAAAGGCCCGGTGGGGCGGTCCCAGGCGCGAAGGGTGAAGGGGCGGGCTCACCCGGCAGCAGATCGGGCGCGCCCCCGCGGTGCACGAGCAGGCTGAGCTGCAGCACGAGCTGCGGCGCGCTGCGCAGGAAGGTCTCCAGGAGGCGCAGCATGCTCACGTCGGCGCTCTCGAACAGCATCCGCCAGTAGAAGTGGCGCCGCAGCCGCTCCCCGCGCCAGCGGCTCTGTAGCCCTAGGTACATGGCGCGCAGGTACCTGCGGGAAGGACGCGGTGCTCAGGCTCCGGCGCGCTGGCTCCGCTCGCTCGGTCCCACCCGCCCGAGACGCCCGCAGGCGCAGGGGGCAAGTCACTCCCTCCGCTGAGCCTGTTTACTCAGCTGTGAAATGGGCATTTCGAAAGGATCCCTTTATGGGGCTGCCGTTGACGAGCACTGAATGGACTCATTAGCTTAGAGAGAGAGAGAGGACTGGCAATAAGTCAAGCCTTTAACGCAACTGCAGCATCACCATTGTTCCTATAATGGAACGTGCTTTCTTTTTTTTTTTTTTTTGAGACGGAGTTTCGCTCTTGTTACCCAGGCTGGAGTGCAATGGCGCGATCTCGGCTCACCGCAACCTCCGCCTCCTGGGTTCAGGCAATTCTCCTGCCTCAGCCTCCTGAGTAGCTGGGATTACAGACATGCGCCACCATGCCCAGCTAATTTTTTGTATTTTTAGTAGAGACGGGGTTTCACCATGTTGACCAGGATGGTCTCGATGTCTTGACCTCGTGATCCACCCGCCTCTGCCTCCTAGAGTGCTGGGATTATAGGCTTGAGCCACCGCGCCCAGCCTGGAACGTGCTTTCTTTGCAGAGTTACTGACACCTTAGAGTGCCCTGAGCTTACAATAGCCCTGTTACCCGTCCTTTATTTTGTTTTATTTTAGAGATGGGGTCATTCTAAATTCCAGTCACCCAGGCTGGAATGCAGTAGTGTGATCTTAGCTCACTGCAACTTCAAACTCCTGGGCTCAAGGAATCTTCCTGACTCAGCCTCCTGAGTAGCTGGGACTATAGGCATGTACCACTACACCAGGCTAATTTTTAAATTATTTTCTGGCCATATTGCCCACGCTGGTCTCGAACTCCTGGCCTCGCCTCAAGCGATCATCCTGCCTCGGCCTCCCAGGGTGGTGGGATTATAGGCATGAGCCACCGCACACGGCGCACAATCCCCATTTTGTAGATGAGCAAACTGAGACCCAGAGAGAGATGTTTATCCAAGGTCACACAGCTAGGAAGCAGTAGAACCAGGATTCAAACCCAGTCATTCTGGCTTCAGGGCCAGCGCTCTAATCATTAGGCAACACTGCCTCTGACTGCAAACCATAAAAAGTTTTGCTCACATAGGTTCCTTCCAGGAACAGTCCCTACTGCCTGGTGCCAGCCCCAGTTCTGTTGCCACCAGCGGCTCCCTGGCCTGTTCCCCAACCTCACCTCTCGGTGCCCAGCTCTCACCCCAGGGTGTAGGGAAGGTGCTCACAGATGCTTTTCCTTGGCATTTGAAACTGCCGCTTCCTCTCATGCCACTTTTCCCAACAAACAATGTCTCTTCATGGCCACTCTGCACCGGTCACAGATGCCAGAGCTCACAGTGTTCTCCCTCCTCGCTGAGGTTTTGTACCTACTGTTTCCTCTCCCTCAAACACCCTGACCTGTCCCCTAACCCCATCCCGGCCCCAAATCAGGACTCTTGCTTTTCTTACAAGGCTCAGCTTTTAAATACAATTTTGTCCATAAAGCTTGCACTGACCACCTTCCACCTTGGGTAGGGGCCTCTCCCAGGCTTCCATCTAATCTAGCTAGCACTTGTAACAGTGGGTTGTAACTGCCCGGTTATGTGTGCCTCTCCCCCATGCTGTGAGTACCTGGAGAATGACTAGGTTGGCTTGCTAACCGCTGGGTCCTCAGTTCTTAGCACACAGTAGGTGCTTAATCCATGTGGGCTGAATGAATGAAAGTGTGCATGACTGCAGGCTTGTTGAACTGAATGGAACTCTAGTAACCCTATAGAGGGTATAGAAGGGACTCTGAAGTCCTGAGATCAATTCCTGACTTGGCTTCTAATTTACTGTGTTATTTTGAGCAAGACCCTCTCTGAGCCTTAGTTAATTCCTCCCAAAGTGGCAGTGAAGATCAAATGAATGAAAAGAAACTGTACACTATAAAGTTCAGTGCCCGTGTAGGGTGAGAGGGGACCTATCCACACAGGTCTCTGGGTCAGATTTATCCTTCTGCCCTGTTTCCTTGCCCAGAAGCTCCATTCATGCAGCCACAGACCCTGCCACCTTCCTAGTGCCCTCCCCAGATCCCCAAACTCTCTGATTCACAGAGGTAGGCATGCCCTTTTTTTTTTTTTTTTTTTTTTTTTGAGATGGAGTCTTGCTCTGTCGCCCAGGCTGGAGTACAGTGGCATGATCTTGGTTCACTCTGAGAACCCAGGGATCTCTGCCTCTGCCTCTGCCTCCCAGGTTCAAGCGATTCTCCTGCCTCAGCTGCCCAAGTAGCTGGGACTACAGGTGTGCACCACCATGCCCAGCTAATTTTTGTATTTTTAGTAGAGATGTGGTTTCACCATACTGGTCAGGCTGGTCTCGAACTCCAGACCTCATGATCCACCTGCCTCAGCCTCCCAAAGTGCTGCGATTACAGGCGTGAGTCACCATGCCAGGCCAAGCACACCCTTTGCTGCAAACCAGAGAGCTCCTCCAAAAGTGGCCTTCCCAGGAAACTGGGGTGGGGTGTGTGTAGGGGGAACCTTTACACAGATTCTGTGACCCCACTGCCTGGATCTGAAACTGGGGAGCCAGGGATTTGGGGTCTAGTCCCAGGGTGAAGTGCTGGCACTTCCAGGATGTTGTTTGGGAACCAGAGGACTCACTCTATTAACAGCCCAAGGAAGGAAATCACAGTACTCCCTGGATGTGGGGCCAGCTGATACCCAGTTTCCTCAAATTAGTATACTGGTCTTACCAGCTGTGTGGCCCTCTTTGGGCCTCAGTTTCTCCCTCTGCCAATGAAAGGGATGGATTGGATGACTCTGAAGATTTTTTCAGAGTGAATATTCTGGGACTATCTCTGCAAAATGTGGCCAGAAACATCCTGTTTAGGACCCTCTTCCCCATCCCTGGGTCATCCTGGCATGTCTATGGTGTAAACACACCATCAACATAACAAATGACAGGATAGGCAGCCAGGGTGGGAAGGGGGCTGCTCCCTCAGGAGCTGACTCAGGAAAATGCAAAGTCCCCTCTCTCCAACTGTCCTATGCCATGCTGGAATTCCTTCAGCCATCTCTAGACTGGTGCATCTATACCCGTGGCTCACACACTTCCCGGGACAGGGACCTCAGCTTCTGAGCAGCTCCTGGGCTGGCTTGTGTTTCTTCTGATGAGCAGAAATTTGTCTCCCTGTATCTTCCATTTTCTGGACTCCCGCTTACCCCACACATAAGGATCCCTGCAGCCAGAATGATTCATTCATGTAGCAGGTGGATTTTGACCACCTGCTCTGTGCCAAGCTGTGTGCCCGTATGTATCTCCCAATCCCATGGAAGAGAGACAAGATAGGAGGTGAAATAATGCTACAACATGTCTTGGAGGGAAGAAACATTTGATCTCAGTTTTAAAGCATGGATTGGCATTTGAAGGCATATAAGAGATGGAAAGGTATTCCAGGTGGAAGAATCAGCTGAAGTAAAGGCTCAGAGGCCTGAAAGAATTTGGCCTTTTAGGGGAATAGCCAGAGGTTTGCTGGGCCTGGATGGGGGCGGGGGGAGGGGTTTAATGGGCAGGGGTATAAGAAGACTAGAATTGTGAAGGGCATCAAATTCCGGACTGAAAAATTCTGATTTTATTCTATATCTGAATGCCATCCCAGAATCAGGGGTGATGTGCTTGGCTCAGTGGCTTAGAAAGCTTGCTGTGGAGGCTGGCTTGGAGGAAAGCCAGGATTACAGGGCTGAGCTAAGGCAGGGGAGAGAGGAGGGGCAGAGAGAGATCTGAAGGTGGCCAGAGGTGGGGGTGGGGGAGAAACCAAGATGACCCCTAGAACTTCTGAGGGCCTAGAACACAGGCTGTCTTTCCTAGCCGCCATCCCCCCCTGCCGTCACATTCCCTTCCCCTTCCTGGGGCTCTGGCTTTGACTAGGAAGGAGAAACCAGCTGGTCCAATGTGAAGGGGCCTGGGGAGTTGGGGGAGGGTGACACTCTGGAAGTTTCTCTCAGGCTGGAAGACCATCTGTTTCCGGGCCCGGGTCAGCATGAGAGAGGCCCTGGCCCCCAGCCAGCATCCATCACCACCTGACGGGTGGCCTACCCACCTCCCTGCCCACTCCTGCCCCTCCTCTGCCAGCTCCCAGCTAACAGCAGACAAAGGGCTCACAGAGCCCAGGGCCACTGTGGGCAGGAGCAGGGATGGGGGAAGAGAAGAGAGGAGGCCTCTGAGTCCCAGGAATGTGGGGTCAGTGGGGAGTGTGGAAAGAGAACGCTGTCGTCTGAGGATAAAAGGCCTGGGTCCTGCCTCACTCTGCCCCTTTTGGCAACAGGACCAAAACTGTGGCCAAGGGCCTGTGAGATTTTCATGGGCCTAGGAAAATGTTTGAAGCCTGAAAAAAAATTGGCTCCAAAACAGGGAAAAACTACAGAATCAAAATTAATAAATGTTTAATTAAATGTCTGCAAAACAGAATATGATGTCAGCCAGTCAACTACAATTTGGCTTTTATCTGGTCATGTATAATTTACATGGGATGTTTGATGTAGCTGCATTTTAATATGCTTCATAGATGAGGGGCACACAAAGGTCTTAAAACAGTCCTGCCCAGGACATGCAACCTCATTTCCCTGGCCCTCAGTTTCCCCTTCTCTCAAATGGGGCTGGCACTTGCCATTCTGCCTATGACAGAGCCACTGAGGGAAGGATGAGGGGAGGAAAGGTAGCAATGGCTGGTGTATGCCTTTGGTTCCCAGCCCTGTCCCGAATGTGCTGTGTGACCTTCGGCAGTCTCTCCGCTGCTCTGAGCCTTATTTTCCTCCTTGTTGTGAGCATTAAATGAATGAGGGTGCAGTGGCTCACACCTGTAATCTCAGCAGTTTGAGAGGCCTAGGTGGGTGGATCTCTTGAATCTAGGAGTTCGAGACCAGCCTGGGCAACATAGTGAATCCCTGTCTACACACACACACACACACACACACAGAAAGAGAGAGAGAGAGAGAGAGAGAGAGAGAGAGAGAGAGAGAGAGAGAGGGAGAGAGAGGGAGAGAGAGACAGGCAATGAATTTTAAAATAGTTTATAAACTCTAAAGGGTGTTCATAGAGGGGGTAGCATACACTGGGCAGAGTCCTCTGGCTCCTCCTCACCACCAAGCAACCTCTCTTGAAACCTCCTCCAGGAGGTCCACCCTATCTCACATCCCACTCTATTTGAAATGAAGTTGAAAGAAGCTGATCTTCACCCAAGAGAAGAACACCCCATCTCAGGGAATGGAATCCAGATTGGGAGATTGGGGGTGGTGTACATCAGATCATCTCCAAAATGTATCCCCAGGGCAGGTGTCGTGGCTCATGCCTGGAATCCCAAATATTTTGGGAGGCCAAGACGGGAGGATTACTTGAGCCCAAGGGTTCAAGACCAGCCTCGGCATCATAGAGAAAACCCCATCTCTACAAAAAAATTAAAAATTGGCCAAGTATGGTGGTGCGTGCCTGTAGTCCCAGCTACTCAGGAGGCTGAGGCAGGAGGATCGCTTGATTCCAGGAGTTCGAGGCTGCAGTCAGCCATAACTGCACCACTGCACTCCAGGCTGGATGACAGAGTGAGACCCTGTCTCTAAAAACAATGAAATCCCCAGTCTGTCCATGTGTCCTCTGCTACCACCTGTGCAGGCCACAGTCATCTTGCCTGGGTGACCACGTCAGCCTTCTGTGTGGGCTGCCTGCATCCACTCTTGCCTCCCTACAGTCCATTCTCCACATGGCAACCGGCGGGGTATTTTTAAAACCTGTCAGATCATGTCATTCCCCTTCGAAAAGCCTTCCAAGGGCCTCCCATC
The DNA here is from genome assembly GCA_031835075.1 of Saguinus oedipus. Taxonomy (NCBI): domain Eukaryota; kingdom Metazoa; phylum Chordata; class Mammalia; order Primates; family Cebidae; genus Saguinus; species Saguinus oedipus. The sequence goes on along the minus strand of CM063173.1, from coordinate 25,713,583 downwards.
ACACTTGGAATAAAACCCACGCTTCTCCCCTTGGCGTGCAGGCCCTAAACCATCTGGCCCTGCCTGTTTCTCTCACCTCATCTCAAACCACTGTCCCACTTGTTCCTGACACTCCAGATGCGCTGGGGGTTCCTAAAACCCAGCCAGACTTGTCCCTGGCTCGGGACGTCTGCTCTTGCTCTTCCTGGAACACCCCTTTCCCAGATCCTCCCATGGCTGGCTCCTCATCAGCTCACACCTTCTCAAAGAGGCCTCCCCAGCCACCCTTGCCAACTCACGATATCTGCCACACCCCCCTGTCTTATCTGCTTCTTAACCTACACTATGAAATCACCGTTTGTTTATTTATTTTCCATTCTCCCACTGTGAATCCATGACAGGGACCTTGTCTGTCTTGGTCACCCCGTGTCCCCAGCATCAGTGCCTGTAGAATAGGCACTGATGCATTATAGAGGAGGCATTGACTATTTGCTGAATGAATAAATGTGAGTATATGTGTGTATCTCCCTCCCGACCTTACAGGGCTCTGGGGTTTCTCTGCTTGATTTTGCAAAGAGCTAGGACACTGCACAGGCTCCTTCTGCCCTCGCTGACTCATTCTTGTCCTTCTTCCAGCAGGGAGCCCTCCCTGATGCCCCTCTAGCCCAGTTAGGTCTTGCTTTCATCTAACAGCTCTCAGGCTTGAACTGCGCGAGGCTTGGATTGGGTCAGACACCTCGGTCAGTGCTGTTAACCTAACAGGCAACTTCTGCTGTCCCCATTTTATAGATGAGGAAACAGGCCCTCAGTCTGTTTGGGATCTAATTTACTGACCCCCAGTCTTGTGCTCAGAGAAGCAGCTTGTCCAGGAAGAAACTGGCAGAGCAGATGAGTGTAAATTGCTGGGGGTGGGAGTGGGAGCAAAAAACTCACACCTGTCAAGGAGAGTAGTACAGTATGAAATCCGTCCTGTCAGGGACCCAAAAACCTGTCTCTTCTGAACCCCACTGCCTCCATGAACAGGTAGCAGGGTTGAGCTCATTCTATTCTCCCCAGGCCCATCCAACCCTCCCCACAGGAACTTTCCAGTGTCCCCTAGTCCCCCAGAGTTTGGGGGCTGCTCCCTAATGGGCAGGAAGGGAAAAGGACAAAGGGATCCCATGTTCTTGAGAAGCCAGCAAGCTTCCGGAAGCATCTGTGTCACCCCATCTCTCTCCAGTTCTTTGCTCCCGAGTCACCCCAAGTCTCTGATTCTAGGTTAGAGTTTCTGGCCTGCGCCTCAGTACATTCAGACAGTCAAACCTGGGTCCAAGCCTGGACCCATCACTTTGACCTCACATCCTGAGTCATTGTCTCTGTCTGTCTGTGGCTCAGATCAGGCTATCGTGTCTGTCCCTTGAGTGCAGGGCCAGCCTATTTATCATTCCTGTATTTCTGTCGGGAATCTGTCAATCAGTCAGTCTCACTCTGGGATCCTGGCTCAGTCTCTGGCTCAGTTCCAGAATCCTGGAATCCTGTCCCTTGGACAGTGGGTCACATAGTCTCTCAGATACTATGTCCTATTGGTCTGACCCTGTGATCCTGGGTCAGCCTGTCTGTTTGAACTTAGAGACCAGGAGCTCCAGTCTCTATACCCTGGATGCCAGACAGCCTGTCTGTCCTGTGAATACAAGGTCTGTTTTTCTGTCTGGGTCTTAGATGCTGGACCTGCTTGGAGGTCTGTCTGTGGCTTGGATGCTGGATCTTCTTGGAAGTCTGTCTGTGTCTTGGATGCTGGGTCAGCTTGGTGGTCTGTCTGTCTGTCTGTGTCTTAGATGCTTGGTGGTCTGTCTCTTGATACTGGGTCTGTTTGGCGGTCTGTGTCTTGGATGCTGGATCTGTTTGGTGGTCTGTCTGTCTTGGATGCTGATCTGTTGGGGGTCTATCTGTCTGTGTCTTGGATGCTGGATCTGTTGGGGGTCTGTCTGTCTGTGTCTTGGATGCTGGATCTGTTTGGCGGTCTGTCTGTCTGTCTCTTGGATACTGGATCTGTTTGGCGGTCTGTCTGTCTGTCTTGGATGCTGGATCTGCTTGGTGGTCTGTCTGTAGTCTGGTGGTCTGTCTGTCTGTGTCTTGTCTGTCTGTCTGTGTCTTTCAGTCCCTCGGCTGCTTGGTCCATCTGCTGATTTGTTGCTCAGCCTGTGGCTTGGCGTGACTTCCAGTTTTCCGGCCGCCCTCCGCTTCCTGCTCCTCCTCTTCCTGACTCTGGGTCTCTCTCTGTCTGTCTGTGTCTCTCACATCCTCAGCTCCTCCATCTGTCGGTCTCTGCATTTCCGAGTGTGTGTTCTCGCCCCTCCCCACTCCCCCTCACAGCTCTGGGCCAAACACACAGCAGCTTCCAGCGGCTCCCCCGCTGCCTCTCCATCCAGGAACCACCCTCATGCTGGCTAGCTCCCTGGTCTCAATGTGATGCGGGCCAGGGTCTGCAGACCCCTTCAGAGTGAACAGGGCAGGGTTGGGAGGCAGATGTGAAAGGCAGGGCTGATGGACAGGGGCAGGACATCACCCCAGCTGAGCCCATAGCTCGTGTGTAGGTCTGCAAGGGGACAGTGTGCAGGGGTTACTATTCAGGATAACAGCTCACATTTACTGAGTCCCAACTGGATGACAGGCTGTGCTGAGACTTTTATACATATGAACGTGTCCATCCCTCTTAACAAATCTTTGAAGTGGGTACTGCCATTATCCTTATTTCACAGATGAGAAATAGACCTAGAAAGGGACCAGAACTTGTCCAAAGTCAGACAGCAAATTAGTGCCAGATCTCAGACTTGGCCCTGGCTCTTCATGGCCTCCTGAGCCAGAGTGGGATGAGGAAGGACAAGTCTCATTCCATGGCATTCCCCTGCCGCCTCGGCTGCCTACTGTGACAGCTTCCCTCGCATGGAGGGTGTGCAGTACGGCTGCCCAGGAGGACCTTGGTAAGACCCCAGTAAGACATGATGGACCCCAGGCTTCAGTTGAGATTATGTGGGTTTACAGGAAACTGGGAGAGGCGCAAAATAGTAAGTGGAGATTTTCCCAGGTGATTCCGGGAAAGCCCAGCTCCTCAGCTGGCCTCAATCTTCCTCTATAAAATAGGCCTAAGTAACTGATTCTTATCTATACCAAGGAGTGTTCATCAAGCCCCTCCCCACCCATCCAATTCTGATAACATTAGCGCTCCACAGCTATGTCCTGAATCCAAGTCCTTCTCTCTACCACAGTGTCACCACCCTGGGCCAAGCCACCCCATTCCAGCGGCCTCTCTGGGGTGCTCACTCCCATCCTTGCCCTCTTCAAGTCTGGTCTTCACACAACAGGGGCATCTTGTAAACTCCCAGGTCAGCTCAGGCCACTCCCTACTACTTGTTTTTTTTTTAAATGGAGTCTCGCTCTGTCACCCAGGCTGGAGTGCAGTGGCATGATCTTGGCTCACTGCAACTTCCACCTCCCAGCTTCAGGCAATTCTCGTGCCTCAACCTGCTGAGTAGTTGGGATTACAGGTGTGTATCACCATGCCTGGCTAAATTTTGTATTTTTAGTAGAAACGGGGTTTTACCATGTTGGCAAGGCTGGTCTCAAACTCCTAACCTCAGGTGATCCGCCTGCCTCAGCCTCCCAAAGTGCAGGAGCTACCACACCTGGCCCCACTACTTTTAAAATAAACTCCTCACCATGACCTTTGAAACCCAGGACACAGCCTTTGTCCCTCTCAAGGACCCTCTCCTGCCACCCTCCTCCTCTCCCTCAGCTCCTGTTCCTGAACACACCAAGCTCACTCCAACCCCAGAGCCTCTGCCTGTAAAGGTTCTCGCTAATGCCTGTCAAACTCTCATTCTCCCATCTCAGCTCAGTGTCACTTCCTCAGAGAGCTTTCCCAGCTGCCGCCCTCACCACTGCCTGCAACCCTGCAAAGCACTTCCGCAGCCCCTCTGGTCACTTTCTGTCATGTTACCCTGATTTTTAGGTAACACATATCACAACCTGTTTACTTATCACATCTCATTTACTTGTTTACATATTTATTGCCTGTCTTTCCCCCAGCACTGCAGGCTCCCTGAGCGTGGGGACCACATCTGTCATGTCCTTTGCTACATGCCCAGTGCCTGGCACATCGTTAATGCACAGTCGTTTGTCGAGTGAGTGAATAAATGAAGACAGTGAGTATATTTTTATTTTTTTTAGTGGAGTTTCACTATTGCCCAGGCTGGAGTGCAATGGTGTGATCTTGTTTCACTGCAACCTCCACCTCCTGGGTTCCAGCGATTCTCCTGCCTCAGCCTCCCAAGTCACTGGAATTATAAGCATGTGCCACCACACCCAGCTAATTTTGTATTTTTAGTAGAGATTTGGTTTCACCATGTTGGTCAGGCTGGTCTCGAACTCCTGACCTCAGGTGATCCACCCACCTCGGCCTCCCAAAGTGCTGGGATTACAGGTATGAGCCACTGTGCCCTACCCAGAGTGAATATACTTTATAAACTCTGCTTTGTAAACTCCTTAAGTAAAAGTGGCCAAGAACAAAGGGAAAGAACCCAGGTGAGAGAGTCAGAGAGGCCTGGGCTCAGATCCCAGCTCCATCTCTTACTGACTGTGTAGCCCCAGGCAAGTTGCCTCCCCTCTCTGGACCCATCAGCCCAATACCTGTTTACAGGGTAGCTATGAAATCAGAAAGTAGTAATATGACAAAAATGCCCAGCTCAGTGCTGGGCACTGCATCAATGGAAGGTTTCAAGGAGCTTTTTGAATAAGAAGCCCCATCAGTAAGAAGAAAGTCTGGTTTCTAGCACAGCCGAGACACTCTCCTAGGTTGGCTTTCTCCCTGGTGCCCATTGAATCTGTCCCCAGGGGACACTGGGTCAGAAAAGCACCTTTGGGACAGGTTCTTTGGGACAGGGCAAGTATTCTTTGGGGTCTCTGCCTGCTTCCCAGAAAATAACTACCACTTCATCAAATGCCTTTTATATGTACTTTGCTAAAATCCTCACTGCAGCCCTGTGAGGTTCGTGGATATAATCCCCATTTTCCAGATGAGGAAACTTAGTGCCAGAAAAGGAAAAGTTTATTTGACATTTATTCACCAAGCAATTTTTTTTTTAAGTCTCTCTCTCTCTTGCCTGGGCTGGAGTGTAGTGGCTCACTCAATCTGGCTCACTGCAACCTCCGCCTCCTGATTCAAGTGATTCTCCTGCCTCAGCCTCCCCAGTAGCTGGCATCACAGGCGTGTGCCCCTACGCACAGCTAATTTTTGTATTTTCAGTAGGCTGTTCTTGAATTCCTAACCTCAGGTAATCTGTCCACCTCAGCCTCCCAAAGTGCTGGGATTACAGGTGTGAGCCACTGTGCCCAGCCCATCAAGCAGTTTTGAGTACCTGCTATGTACTTTAAAGCTGTGCTTTAATGGCTGGTGGACACAATGGTGTGCAAGCCAAGACCTAGCCCAACAGTTGAATTCAGTCTAAAGAGGACCTGAAGATTAACTAAATCATTATGTGAACATGTAATAACAAGCATGTTCCATGGGCTCCTGACATGCTCCCAACTGGGGTCCATGCTTCAGCACTGAGAATGGCAGTGCTATGGAGGAATGGCTGGGTCCAGCTTGGGAACGGTGTGGCAGTCAGAGAAGGCTTTCTAGAGGAAGTGACTACTGAGCCATGATCTGAAGCAGACATAGGAGTTAACCAGGTAAAGGAGGGAGGGAAGGGAATCTCCAGCCGAGGAAACAACATAGGCAAAGTCCTGAGATGGGAGGGAGCAGTAAGTGGTCAGAATGACTGCTGTCAGAGAAGAAGGGAAAGAAAGCACAAGATGAAGTGGAGACGTGAACCATGGTTAAGTATTTGGTCTTTACCTTTTTTTTTTTTTGAGAAAAGTCTTGCTCTGTCACCTAGGCTGGAGTGCAGTGGCATGATCTCGGCTCATTGCAACCTCCACCTCCCAGGTTCAAGTGATCCTCCTGCCTCAGCCCCTCTAGGAGCTGGGATTACAGTCATGCAGCACCATGCCCGGCTAATTTTTGTATTTTTAGTAGAGATGGGGTTTCGCTATGTTGGCCAGGCTGGTGTTGAACTCCTGACCTCAGGTGATCCATCTGCCTCGGCCTCCCAAAGTGCTGGGATTACAGGTGTGAATCACCACACCCAGCCTGGTCTTTATCTTAAGAGTGATGGAGAGCCACAGGAAGGTTTTAAACAGGAAGTGACAGGATTAGATACCTCGTCTGCATGTTAAAGGAAGCAGGAAGCATCCTGGCTGTGGGGAACAGATTACAGGAGGACAAGGGTGAAAGACAGGAGACCAGTTGCCAGGTGAGAGCTAAGGATGGCCCAGACAAAAGGGAATAGATTCCAGAGCCATTAGAGAAATGACTTGCCCAAGGTTACACAGCCAGAAAGCATCGGGGTTGCATCCCAAACCAGGGCTGGCTGATTCCCTCATTTCACCATGCGGCATGGATCCATCTGAGCCAGACCCTGGGAACCCAAATCTGCTCTATGGGTTTTCCAGGTAACATTGAGTTCCCAGCTATACAGCCTCCTCACCTGCAATGAAGCCTCAGAAGCTTTTGCGGGGGGTGGTGGAGGTGGGAGGGGATGGCCCTGAGGCCCCCCTCCTCATATACCTACCCCTCAATGTTGAGTGCTCCTGCAAGAATACAAAATAGGACCTTCCTGGGGTTGTCAGCCAAATGAGTCATAAATGTCAGTAAAGAATGTGATTTTACACGTTTGCCTCCCATTTCATGTGGTGCTGGGTGCTGGAACTGGGCTGTCTCCCTCCTCCTTAGCAGCACCCTACAGAGTCACAGCACCTCTTTTTTTTTTTTTCTGGGCTAAAGCCAAACATTTCCCAGCCACTAATTTTAGGCCCTAACTGAGAAACTGAGACCCTCTCCCATCCCACTCACCCTCATCAGCTCCCAGCCAGCATCCCTCTTTTTGCCCAGCAGAAGAATGGGCAGCCCCTCTCTAGCAAAGCTTTGGGACTAGGCTCTGGCCTCTCACATCCCTCACTGTATGAGTGCAGCCAGCTCTCCTTCCCTCTCTGGATCTCAGTTTCCCCATCTGTGAAATGGGTTGGTGAGGCCAGGCACGGCTCACGCTTGTAATCCCAGCAATTTGGGAGCCCGATGCGGGCAGATCACGAGGTCAAGAGCACCCCATCTCCACTAAAAATACAAAAGTTACCTGGGCATGGTGGCACTCAACTGTAGTCTCAGTTACTTGGGAGGCTGAGGCAGGAGAATTGCTTGAACCTGGGAGGCAGAGGTCGCAGAGAGCTAAGATCGTGCCACTGCACTAAAAAAAGAAATGAGTTGGTGAAATGGGTGCAGAGCAGAGACTAAGACTCAGGACCCCATATTCTAGGCCAAGACCCTTTGTTCCCCTTTCCCTCTTTGCTTGATATCCTCATGTGGAGTTGACATGTCATAAGCCAATGGCAAAGGGTGTTAGACTCCAGTCTCCTGATGGCATCTGAAGCTATCACAGGACCAAGGCAGGGAGAAAGCATCCCTTCTATCTGCCCCTAGTCTGGGTGTGAGATTCTACATGGTAGCCAGGATCGCAAAGCCAATGCTCAAAGGGGTTCAGCTGCTATCTTTATGAGGGACTGGGGAACTATGTGGCCTGTCTACAGAAGTAGGTCAGTTCCAGCCAATTGATGCCCTGGGAGAATATGAGCCCAGCATGGCTGGAGTTTCAATTTTTCAAGAATAGGTAGATATTAGGATATTTATTCAACAAGAAAAACAAGGGAAAAATCTCAATTTGGAAATGTTCACAACAAATTAAAGAAATACCATACGAATTTTTAAGAAATTAGGCGGGTGTGGTGGCTTATGCCTGTGATCCCAGCACTTTGGGAGGCTGAGGTGGAAGGATCCCTTGAGCCCCAGAGTTCGAGGCTTCAGTGAGCCATGATTGTGCCACTTCACTCTTGCCTGGGTGGCAGAGTGAAACCCTGTCTCTCTCTAAAAGAAAAGAAAAGAAAAGAAATTATAATTCCTTGTTGTAGGTGTGATAGCAGTATTACATATTTTAACAAAAAAATTTTCTTTTTCTTTGAGACAGAATCTCACTCTGTTGCCCAGACTGGAGTGCAGTGGTGTGATCTTGTCTCACTGCAACCTCCACCTGCCAGGTTCAAGCAATTCTCCTGCCTCAACCTCCTGAGAAGCTGGGACTACAGGCATGCGCCACCATACCAGGCTAATTTTTGTATTTTTAGTAGAAATGGGGTTTCACCATGTTGGCCAGGCTGATCTTGAACTCCTGACCTCAAGTGATCTGCCCACCTCAGCCTCCCAAAGTGCTGGGATTATAGGCATGAGCCACCACGCCCGACCATTTAGCAATGTTTTTGAAGTCTAACTTTTTAGAACTGTTTGAGATTTGCTTGAAAATTACACAGAAGGGAAGGAAATGGGGTGGGGGCTGCAACTATGCTCTCCAACACCTACATGTTCAACACATGCCATATATGGTTATTTAGATTTAGATTAATTGAAACTAAATGGAGTTTAAAATTTAGTTCCTCAGTCATACTGGCCACATACCAAGTGCTCTATAGCCGTGTGTGGCCAGTGGCTACTATATTGGATAGTGCAGATACAGGACATTTTCATGACTATAGAAAGTTCTATCGGATGGCACTGCCCTAGATGAAACAAGGTTGACCATGAGTCAATAATTGTTGAAGAGGGATGATGGGGGATCATTATCCTATTCCCTCAACTTTTGTGTGTGTTTAAATTTTTCTCTAATAAAAGGTTTTAATAAAAAGTAGAAGAACTGGCACACACTTGCAATCCCAGCACTTTTGGGAGGCCAAGGTGGGAGGATCCCTTGAGTCCAGCAGTTTGAGACTAACCTGGGCAATATAGTGAGACCCTGTCTCTACAAACATCTTTTTAAAAATTAGCGGGCATGGTGGTGTGCACCTGTAATCCTAGCTACTTGGGAGGCTAAGGCTGGAGAATCACTTGAACCTAGGAGGCAGAGGCTACAATGAGCTGAAATCATGCCACTGCACCTCAGCCTGGGCAACAGAGCATGACCATCTCAAAAAGAAAAAAAAGTAGGAGAAAAAAATCCTTTGCAGACCAAACCAACACTCTTGAAGCTGGACTTGCCCCTAGGGCACTGATTTGCAACCTGTGGCTTGGTGGCTAAACATTGGGGAAGCAAGCGTCATAAAGTCCCAAGGTTAGAGCAACAGATGCTTAGAACTAAGGTGCTTTAGAGACCATCTAGCTTATCCTCCAAACTGAAGCGGGAGTCCCTGCTACAGCTTCTCTGCCAAAGTTAGCCACTTCCATCTGGATACTTCTGGTGATGTGGAGTTCACACCCTCGGGAATAGCCTGATTGACAGTGTATTCTTGCTTCTATTCCAAAGACTGTGCCTCCCTTTACTTTGAGTTTGCATCTGTTCTCACACTATCTCTGGAGCCATAGAACAACTCTCCTTCCTCGATAGGGGGTCAGTGGGTGAGAGTTAGGAGCCCTTATGCCCGTGACCTAACCCCATCTTGTTACTAAACAAGTAGGATGGGCTGGTACTTGGGCCAATAATAATAGTCATCCTAGTAGATGTTTTCTGGACATATGCTATGTGACAAGCCCTGTGCATTTACATTATCTTAAGACATCCGTATAAGAACCTTAAGATGTGGATATGATCACTATCCCCATTTCACAGCCAAATGGGAGCTGTGGCTGGTGGAGCAGCTTCCCCAGGGTTACCCAACTAGGATGTCATGGAGCTGTGATCTGCACTGAGGCCCCAAGCTCTCAGCTACTCTGCTTTCTTGTCCAAGTCCCAGGAAAACTCAACCAGAATTCTGAAGTTACTTTACAGATGGAGTAACCGAACCCTAGGTAGTGGAGTGACTTGTCCAAGATTCTGGTCTCAAAAGTTCAATCCAGTTCACACCAACATTTATGGAGTACCTACTGCATACAAGGAACTTGACTTCCTCCATCTTCTCAGTCAGCCTCATTCTGGGAACACAACCCAGGGTTGTTCTTACTACCTCCTCTTTCCTTAGCCTTAGGCCGTTGACAGTTTTATTTTTTTGAGATGGAGTCTTGCTCTGTCACCCAGGCTGGAGTGCAATGGCGCGATCTCAGCTCACTGCAACCTCCACCTCCCAAGTTCAAACAATTCTCCTGCCTCAGCCTTCTGAGTAGCTGGGATTACAGGTGCCCACTACCATGCCCGACTAATTTTTGTAGTTTTAGTAGAGACGGGGTTTCACCATGTTGGCCAGGCTGGATCTCGAACTCCTGACCTCATGATCCACCTGCCTCGGCCTCCCAAAGGGCTGAGGTTTCTTCAGCTGGCTGTTGACAGTTTTAAAGGCTGCGGACATAGGCCTAACAGACCTCAGTGCTATGTTCACATCTGCAGAAAGCTCCCACACTCAGCACCTTGCACTTCATCCACAGACCCAAAGCCCACTTCAGCTGGCTTCATGTTGTAAGAACACACCATGGTCCTCACCAGAGCTGGCTGGGTGCAAGACCACCAACTGTAACAGAGGGTCTACTCTGGACTAGTCACCATGGGAGAGAGAAAGAAAGAGGGACAAGGCCTCGACTCCCCAGAGGTTTGTGATCCAGTGGGAAAGCCAGCCAGGTAGGCAGATGATCACAACAAAATGTGGTCGGTGCTGTGGGGTAAAGAGGAATGAGTAATTGCACCTGGGGAGGAAGTCTGAGAGGAAGAACCCAGAATGTTAACAGTGGGGACTTTATATTAAAAAACACATTTAAAAATATTTTTCTGGCTGGGCACGGTGGCTCACGCCTATAATCCCAGCACTTTGAGAGCCTAAGGCAGGCAGATCACCTGAGGTCAGGAGTTTGAGACCAGCCTGGCCAATATGACAAAAATCCTGTTTCTACTAAAAATACAAAATACAAAAATTAGCTGGGCGTGGGGGTGGGCGCCTGTAGCTACTCAGGAGGCTGGGGCATGAGAATCGCTTGAACCAGGGAGGCAGAGGTTGTAGTAAGCCGAGACGGAGCCACTGCACTTCAGCCTGGATGACAGAGTGAGACTGTGTCTCAAGAAAGTGAAAATAAAAATAAAAATATTTTTCTGATATTGTTTCTTCTGCTTCTCTAAACAATACACGATTGATTGTAAGAACACACTTGAAGGCAGTATAGCTTGGTGGTTCCACATGTGGGTTTGGGAGCCTGACCTCATGGCTTCAAACCCTGGTTTTGCTCCTTATGAATTGGAAGGCCACTCTTCTCTGTGCCTCAATTTCCACATCTGTAAAATGGGGCCAATAATGCTAGCAAACACGAACTGAGTACCACTATGTGCTGAGTACTTTGCAGAGCACATATATATTAATTGAATCAGCCTTCACAGTGGAGATCTGGGTAGGGATTGTTACTATCCCCATTTCACAGATGAGAAAACTGAGGTCCAGAAAGGTTAAGTGCCTTGCTCAAAGCCACACAGCCAGGGCTTTGGCTCTACAGCTCTTCTTCTTCATCCTAGCACTCCCTACCTGGCAGGATTGTCAAGAGAAATGATCAAATCTAAGTCCCAATAAACAGTAAGTATAATAATTTTCAAGAACACCAGAGTTTTTAAAAACAGGTGAATGTATACATGCTTTTTTTTTTAGCTAATTAAAAGCCAGAGGTAAAATCTTCAAGTAATGCAAGAATTATCTATTTAGTAAGTGAAAATCTCCCACCCCAAGAGACAGTGAGCATTATCTCTTTATGCCTTTTCTATGTTGCCTGAGGTTTCAACAAGAATATATAGCTTTTTGATTAACAGACAAAACAGCCAAACATTTTCCACTTCAGAACAAAAACAATGACTTTTGCCTGGCTGAAGGAGTGGGAGGTAGGGTCTGAGGGGCAGAGGGTAGCAAGTGTGGGATTTGTTCAGAGAAAGCTTCTTAGAAGAGGTGGCATTTGAGCTCAGCCTGCAAGGATGTGCAGAACTTCACTGGGAGGAGAATGGAAACTGGTGTTGGGTGTTGCTGGAGGAAGGACTGCAGGCAGTGGAGAGCAGGGGGGTGGGGAGCAGGTTGTCAAGTGGGTAGAGCAGGGAGGAAAGACAGAAGGTCAGGGGTCAAAGGGCCTCAAAGCCAGGCTAAAGCACAGGGACTTGCTCTAGGGACAGAGGGGAGCCATCGCTCTGCCTGCAGGTGGAGGCGGGATTGGGGGTGGGGGTGACAACCAGAGGCTGACTGGATTTCCCAGGGGAGGAATTTGGATGCCCTAACAAAGGCAGGGTGGTGAACAGAGAGGCCAGAGAAGATCCCAACCATCCTCCCTCCTCTCCCCAGGGACCTGCGCCCCAGCTGCTGGGTTCAAAGCCATTTCCTGGCAGCCCTCCGCCCTCCCACTCCCCAGAGCTTCTCCTGTGTGGTCTTTATAGATCAAACAGGGGACGAGGGGCCCAACCGCTGCCGCTGTGTCTGTTAGGAGTAGCTCTAATGGCCCATGGCAGCTGGATGGGCAAGAGAAGGAGGCAGGGTGGGGGTGGAGAGTCTCCTGGAGAGGGGTCTCCCAGGAGGTGGGTGGTGAGTTCCAAACTGGAACAGCCCTACAAAGGCAGACCAGGGAGGAACCTCATCGATGGTCCCTGAGTTCAGGCAACTGTAAACAAGCTTCAGCTGTAGAACTGATTACTCAAAACAACATCTTAGACAAGTAACCAACACATTATAAAAGAGACATTCAGAGATACTTGGGTTAAAATGATGGAGACGGGGCTGCAAAACACAGTTTGAAAACTATGGAATCCAACCCCTGACCTGTTTTACAGACAACAACAGCTAATGATAATTGTTGAGCACTTCCTATGTTCCAGGCACTGTGCTGAACATTAAACATTATTTAATTTTCTACTACCCCAAGCTCCATGAGATGGGTACTATTATTAGAGTGTCCATTTTGCAGATGAGAAAATCAAGGCACAGACAAGTTATGCCACTTGTCCCAAATCACGGTAAGTGGCAGATGCAGGATATGGCTGATTCCAGAGAGTGGGTTCCGAACCACTAACTCTGGCCCCAATGGAGACACTGAGGATCAAAGAAGGAAAGAGGTCCTATTAGCTCAGCCTGAAGCAGGCCCCACCCCTGTTGCTACTAGCTTGATCCAATTTTCATTATCTCCCTCCTGCATCTTTGCAGCAGCCTCCTCACGATCTCCAGGCTTGCTCTGCCTCCCTCCAGCCTATTCTCCACTCAGCAGCCAGAGTGGACATTGCAAAATGTAAGTCAAGATCCTGTTCCTTCTCTGGCCAAATTCTCCTGGGCTCCCCATGTCATGAAGGGTAAAAGCCCTAGTCCTCACCATGGCCTCTGAGGCTCTGCATGATCTCGCCCCTGCCAGTCTGTCCACCAGCATCTCCGAACACGCTCCCCTCACTCTGTTTCTGCCACACAGGCCTTCTCCTTGCCCATCCTCTTCCCTTTGCCTGCAAAACCCTTCCCAAGATCTCTACACAGCTCATCCTCACTTCATACAGCCCTCAGCCCATATTCCACGTCCTTGGAGAGGCCCACCCCGACCACCCTATCTAAAAGAGCCACACCTCCTCCCTGGCACTCCAATAGCTCCCTGCCCTGCTTCATTTTTTTCCCCATAGCACTTATCACTGTCTGACCCAGGTGTTATATATCACATATAACATATATCGTAGTTTATTTGTTTATTGGTTCCTCCTTTAGGCTATTGAGCTCCAAGAGGGCAAGGACTTTGTCTTGTTCACTACTTGATTCCCAGCACTTAGAGCAGTGCCTAGTATACAGCAGGTGCTTCATACATGTCTGCTGAATGAATGACTGCAGATTAAATGAATGGCTGCCATGTCAATATGGCTTCAAGGGACTTCCGGACCCCCTTGCTGTCCTGCCACGTGCTCAGTGAACAAATCTTTGTTCCAGAGGGAGCAAAGCCCAGGCCGATAGTACTAATCATTGCCAGCTGTTTCTGAGCATTTAACGATGGAACAAGCCCTTTGCTGAACCCTTACACATTATCTCATTAAACCTTGAAACAACCCAAGAGGCAGGTGGTTACAATTATGGCTCCTAGTTTACAATGGGTGAGAGATTATTTGGCTTGTCAAGGTCACATATAAGAAGTAGTAGAGTCTGGATTTAAACTGAGAATATTTGAATCTAAAGTCTGTGCTCTCAAGCATTATGCCAAGAATATAGTTTCCCAGAGGGGAGATCCAGAGGCCAACGTTCACTTCCAGTAGGTCACTAACTCATTCCAGAACTTCTCTGTTATGCAGGGCTTCTTAGGTGACACAGAGTGCAGTGTCAGGGCCTAGGCATAGAGATGGCATTAAAGGGAGGGCCCCCAAATCCCAATTGCCTAATATTTTCCCCATCGTGGGGTTCCCAGATGCTGAAAGCCTGGCAGGAATCCCATGTCAGATCGTCTCCCACTAATTGGCTTAGCAAACCATGCTTATCTGGGCGAAGCTGGGGCCCAATGAGTTCAAGATTAGAAAAAGCAGGATCCATGGCTTACTGCTCTGCTGCATACAGAGTCAGAGGGGACAGTGTTAGGACTTTAATTGGCTTAAGAACCCTGGGCAGTTTAACAGCTCAGAGAGTTGAAAGGGCGGGGAGGGATGAAGACACAGGTTGCTGTCCAGGCCACAGCCAACTTGGTGCCCCACCAAAGGATCTGTTTGCTGTTCTCTCAGAGGTTCAATCTATGTGTACACAAAGACATTGTTCTGGGATATCCCAGAGTAGCCATCGTGTGGTGTAAAAGACAGAGCTGGGTTTGGGACTGATCACTTTTCCTCACTTCCTCAATGGGTGATTTTTGGACAAAGTTACTTGACTTCTCTGAGTCTCACTTGCTTATCTGATAAATGGGTATATCAATAATCACCAGGCAGAAGGTTTCAGAGTAACATGAGATCACATGCCTGAAATACTTACATGGGGCCTGCGGGGGCACTGTAGGTGTGCAGTGTCTGTGAATGCTTTCTCCTCCTCACTCTCTTCAGAGCTTCGTTTTATGTTTAAAATAGTAATAAAATCTTTGGTGTGAAAAGTCCTTATCAATTTGAAGAACTAAATCAGAGGTTACAAAAAAGACAGGCTAATAAATGTGTTTCCTTTGGTTGACACTATTTTTAAAAATCTTAAGTAGTAGTTGAATTTTGGAGTGTTCACTGAAAAATCCCGATTTCCCATTTCTCTTGAGAAATCAAGACTAGGTCCACGATTTCTCATGGCATGTTCAGCTGGAGCTTCCCTTTGCCTCAGACACTACTTGCCCTCAAATGTCCTCTTGTCTGACACCCCTCATACCTATGGTCTGTTACCTGCCTGGATCCTCAAAGCATTTGAATTTTTAATTCAGTATTTTACAAGCCTAGGAAGTTGAAAAATATCTTCATGATTATAATTATTTTATTCAGAATTGACGAAATGGGATCAGGAGGTGAATGATTGCCTAGCTCCTAGGTGTGATTCTGGAAGGCTCAATCACACATCTCCCTCCTCATTACCCCAGGCCCCACCACTCAGAACATCTGTGGGAACATCTCATGTGGTAAGCAAACATGCTGGGCCAACATTGCTTAATTTCTAGGAATGCCAGCCCCTGCAGCTTCTGTATACCTTCTCTGGATTTTCCTCCCATTTATCCAGGCCCTCAGCCATTTTAGAATCCAAAGCTTTTGGGGCAAGGGTCCTGAGGCTTTTGCTTTGACAATAGATCCAGAGTCAGAATTTCGGGAATGGGAAGCTCTTAAGGTCATCACATCAAATCTCATTTCACACACAGAAAAACTGAGACCCAAAGATGGAAAGAGCCTTGTCCAAGGTCACCTAGCAAACTGTAGTTACAAACCAGGCTAGAGATGTCAGCCTTCTGACCAGACCACCCCCCAATTCAGCCCTTTCCCCAGAATATGCACTGTTCCCATCCTCACCCACATAGTTCAACTCTCTGCACCTCTTTTCACATTCTTATCTCAGTGCAACAGAAGCCCTGACTTTCTGTCATCCTGGAATCTTGGAATCTCAAATTCATACTTCTTTAAGCTTGAGGGACACTTTACTGGCAGAATTGCAAGGTGGATAAATTGAACTCAGGCTTTGAAGGCAGAGAGCCTAGAGTCTCAGCTTTTTGAGATACTAGCTGTGTGACCTTGGACAAGGATGCCCCCTCTCTGAGCTTCCATTCCCTCATCTGTCAAGTAGAAATTATAATGCTAACCACATGGCAGGATGATTAGAAGGGGTACAGGAGATAAAGCAGGTAAAAAGGCAACCAGTAGGCTTGGCAAAAAGTGAGTGTTTAATAAAATAATTGTTATAGAACTGTAAATTAGGGCTTTCATGTCTAAGTGAAATAGCACAGATATGATCAAAGGAAAGGATGGACAAATTAGAGCACATAGACTCTTTCTAAATTGTTACAGGCTTGATACAGCTAGATCCAGTTTTTTTTTAAAGGGAAGCAAAGACTCTGGGTTTTTTTAAATACTATACAAGCCACACAAAACATTTCCGTAAGGCACATTCAACCCAAGAGCTATTAGATTGTTATCCCTACAAACTCATCTGATCCCAACTCCCTGATTTTGCAAATGGGGGATAGTAGAAATAGCTAGCCCTTTTATCCATATCCAAGAAACCTCAGAGCTGAGGGGATCCTTAGCGATTCTAGCTACTCCCCTGAAGCCTCACACCCGTGGGTGTTTTTGCCCTATTTGAGGGAAACTCAGTTTACACTTAACAAAGAGGAGAAATATTAGTTTCTTGTAAGTGGATTCTGAATGGGGGAATAGCCAGTGGTCGAGGGGCATCTGGCCCATTTTAGGCTGAAGGAAAAGGGGGGACAAAGCTTGGCTACCAAGAATAGGAAGTTACCATTTCAGAATCTAAAAATATCTTTCACCATCTGTCCACTCGGGCACAGAATGATAAATGCAGATTAGTTCCTAGATATAGACATGAATATTTTTATGTGTCACGCTAATAATAATAACACCACCTTGTGTGGATAGAGCTCTGCCCCTCTGGTCCCCCAGGGTAAGCTAAGTGGAATATACAAAACCATCTTGGCAGGAATAGATAGGGAAACAAAGGCAGAGAGATTTGACAACACAACAAGAGTGACACAGCAAGTGAGCAGCTGGGACAAACCCTGGGAGTCCTGTTTTCAACCCTCAGCCCCAAACTGAATCTTCTGAGTTAGACAGAATGTGTTAACAAGTAGCAGAATAAATATAACCACAGCAATAATCACCCTTTATATCTCTAGAGTGACTTTTTCCATGCTTTCCCCACACTCTTAAAATGTTACAGTCTGCAGGGCCCCCATACAGACCGCTCACCTGACCATCCCAACAGGTAAGAATAATGCAATGATAAGACAATGAGATAAGAGCAGTAGGGATTCTCCCTTATTTCACAGGCAAGGAAACTGAGGCTTGATAGGAGGAGGGCGGCTTGCCTAAGATCATATTGTAAGCAAGTTCATTCTGTCAGAGCACAGAAGGACCTAAGCTATTAAATAGCAATTCAGATTCAAGAGGAGCCCTAGGCTTAGAATTCCCCCTCTTTCCAGTTAACTCAGCACAGCAGGCACCCTCAGTCCTGGCAGAGGAAGAAGACGGAAAGTGGGCAGCTTGAACAAAGCCTCAGTTTTGCCTTACCATTTTGGAATTAATTCAATATTCCAAATACCCTTGGCCCTGTTGGAAGGGGAGGACTCTTAGTGGGGTTAGAGGGGGCCAAAGGAAGTACAAGGAGCCTGAGGGCTCCCCAGTTGGGTCTAGCATATCTTTTTTCCAAAAAGTCCAAGAAGTTTAGGCGGGATATTCAGTTAGCTGTCTCAAATTCTGTGACCCTCTTTGGAGGTTGTGAATGAGCTGCCATTCTGAACAGAGGATCTTTGAGATCAGGAAAGGACTTCCGAGATCTTTCTTGAGCCCAGGCTTGGCACTCAGACAGAGTGTGGTGGGTTAGGGCAGGAAGGGGCCCTGTGGTTCTGTTTCAAGCTTCACACTTATCCTCATGAGCCCCAGGTCCTCCCCACTCACACACACCCCTGAGGATATCTTTCCCTCCTTTCTTGCCCCATCCTCTCCCCTCTCAAAGGCCAGGTCAAAGCGGATGGCACTGGGGTTGGGCAGGGCTTGGGGGCAGAGGCCTGGAGAAGCCCACTGACAGGAAATTAGAGCTGCAATGGGGTGGGGCGTGGCGGAGGTCAGGACAGGAGGGTAGCCCGGAAAGGTCAGAACAGGGCTGGGATGCAGGTAGCTCCTCATCACCCCCACCCCTCGGGCTCAGCTCCCTCCACCTGCGCTTCTCCTACCTCCAGACCTGGCCGAGCTGCAGAAGGTGGACGAGGGTCTGCAGCAGCCAGACGCAGAGGCGGCAGCAGCGGCGGCGGTAGTCGCTGGCGGAGGAGGGCTCAGGCTGGGGACTCGGCTCGGGGCTGCCTTCTTTGGTACGGAAGGCGCTGGCGCTGTCCTTGGTGCTGATGGCGGCTCCGCCTGCGACGCTGTCCTTGGTGCTGACGGCGGGTCCCGGGGCCCCAGCGGGCTCCGAGTAGTCGTAGACAAACCAGCGGAAGCTCAGCAGCTGCACGACCAGCGAGGGCAGGAGCACGAACAGCAAGGTGAGGCTGAAGTAGGTGCGTTGACCCTGCAGGTAGTAGGAGGCCGCCAGCCACAGGTCCGTGGCGCCGTCGGAGAAGAACACGAGCAGCGCGCACAGCACCCAGCAGCAGTCCCGCAGCTCGTAGCGGGGCCCCGGGCCGCCCGCCCCGACACCCCCCGGGGTCCCGACCGACGACGCCGCCTCCCCGCGCCCTCCAGTACTGCCCCGGGCTCCGCCGGCCGCCCCCTCCGGGCCCGGGCCGGCCGAGGCCGCCGCTCCATCCGACTTCGCGGCCATGTTGGCGGAGCGGGAGGCGGGGAGCGACTTCCGGGCGGCGGAGGGGGGTGCGGCGTGGGGAGGACCCTGCGCGGGCGGCTCCTCTTCCTCCTTCTCTTCTTCTTCCTCCTCCCCTCCACTTCAATTATTCATTCTTCTCGGCGCCGCCCCGCCCCGCCCCCACCCGCCTGAGCTGCGGCCAGAGGGGGCAGGCCCCGGGAATGGGGGAACAGGGGAGGGGGAGCGCATCCCAGGTCACCCTTTCCCTCCTTCCTCGGAGGCGCGGGGCTGCAACCCCATGCTTTCTATTTCTCATCTCCCACCGGACTGCACTTCCTTCTTTTTTCCTTATCGCTTCCCCCTTCCCATCCTCTCTACTTCGTTTTTCTCCTGTGTTCACCTCCAGTGGCCTGGGTCTGACGTTGGGTCGGGTGTGGGTGGGTGGGGGACTTGGAATAAAGGAGCTGGGGGACTTGGGCCGGCCCCCCAGTAAACCTTTAGCGGTCACTCCATGCTAATGCTCCTTTCCAGTTTCCTGAGTCTTCACATATTGTTCCATCCCCTCCTTTGATCTTTAGAGGTCCCCTTTTCTTATTTTGAAGCTGAGAAAGCTGCAGCTCTGAGTTACTGTCTCTTCCTTACTCTCCCTTTTGCCTCCCTCCGGGACTGCCTTCATCTGGCTACAGCCCTAGTAGAGTAGCAGCAGGAGGGAAGGTGACAACAACGAACATAAGAGGAAACGGATGGGAGGAAACACCAGGTGGACGAAAGAGCAAGTGCAAAGGCCTGGAGGCCTGAGACTGGAGGGCATGTCTTCAAGCAAGTCTGGATCTCAGATCCAGGGGAGTAGAGAGATGGGGAAGATGGGGCTGGCGAGTTCTGAGGATGAGATGCTAAGGGGCCAGAAGGTGGCCTTTATCCAGCAGGCAATGGGGAACCACTGCAGAATTTGAGCAGGGGAGTTATGTGGTCACATCAGGGTTTAGAAAGAAGACTCAGCTGCTATAGTAAAGAACGATCACAGGGAAGCAGCCTGGGGCTGGTGAAACCAGGAGATTAGAGCAGTAATCTATGAGAGGGGGTGGGGTTCCCACACATCCTGGATACCCCCAGCTCATCTCCCACCTCCACCTTTGATCAGATTGGATCGACCCAGGCATTTACTATACACTCATGTAGCAGTGTCTCTGCCTGGCACTGTCCAAAACACTACAATTACTAACTCATTTTACCCTTGTAATTTGTGAGCTAGCTCCCTTTTTTCCTCCCATTTTACAGATGCAGAAACTAAGTCACAGAGAAATTAATTAATTTGTTCAGGGTAAGTTAGTAGGAGCTACAGCCAAATTCATGCCAATTATCTGGCTCCAGAATAGGCTTTGCTACCTTTCAAGGGAAGGAAGAGAGGAGAGGCAAAGGGTAGGGGGTGAATAAAGAGGAGCTGAGGAAAGGAAGTGGGAGGAACAACCTGCCTCAGAGTGGCAGTGAAGAGAGGATGAAGGGAGACAGCTGCCCTGGGTCAGGCAGAAGCAGCCATCTGCAGTCCTGCAGCCTGGCATCCTTTTCATGTCCAGGGACTGTTTTGGTCTCAGCAAAGCTTAGGAGGTTGGGGTACCAGCTGTTGCCCAAGGTTGAAAAGAGAGGGGAAAGGGTTAGGCATTAAGGGAGTTTTGCAGGATGGATTCAAGGCTGATAGTCCCTTATTGACAGGCATGTTTAGTGAGCAAGAGTGTTTGTGGGTCGGGCTGGAAGGTCTGAATTCCAGTGTAATTTAGAAAGGAATATCTCTGCTTTTTCTTTTTCTCCAACAACCCTAGGCAGGGATAATGAAGTGCACAGAGCCCTGGATGGTAGCGGGAGAGGAGAAACTCTGGCCCCAGCCACCCTGAGGGTCTTCAGTCAGTTCTTGCATGTGTCTGGATCTCTTCCTTTACACTGGTGTCTGGGTAGGGTATGGCAAAGTTAGAGTCCCACTTTTGGGCCCCATCCAAATGGAAGCAGCCTCTCTACTTCCCATGATGCTCTATATCCCAGGATTTGCCTATTCAAACAGGCAGCAGAAGACAGGTTTTTAGGTCTGAGACTCCACAGCCAGGAAATCTGGGTTTAAAACCCATTCATCCCTTCCTGGTTCCATCACCTTGGGCAAGCCACTTAATTTCTCTTAACTTCAGAGAAAAGTAAAATGAGAGATAACCAGTGCCTTCCTTCTAGGGCTTTGATGAGGATAATTAAAGCTAATTATTAGACTAGGGTGATGTCTCCTGCAGGAAGTCCTCCTGGCTGTCCCACCCAGCTGTGCCCTGCTCCTTATCTCACAGAGAAGTCTCTCTGACATATCCCTCTTATGAGCTTCCATAATAACTTCATTTTTTCCTTCTTAATATCAGCACACTGACAATTTATCTTTGTATGTTTTCCTGTTCAGAATTACCTGGGAGCTCCATGAAGGTTGGAACAATTCATCTCTTTTCTTCACTACCAAATCTCCTAGTGCCCAGTGCCCTGCCGGGCACTCAATAGGTATTCTCCAAAAATCATTAAGTGAATGAATGAATGAATAAGTGAGTGAGTGATCCCTATAAATAGATTCTAAGGCTGGGCATGGTGGCTTGTGCCTGTAGTCCAGCACTTTAGGAAGCAGAGGTGGATGGATTGCTCAAGCCCAGGAGTTTGAGACAAGCCTGGGTAACATGACCCCATCTCTACAAAAAATACAAAAATTAGCCAAGTGTGATGGCATGCACCTGTAGTCTCAGCAACCCAGGAGGCTGAGATGGGAGGATCACTGGAGCCCATGATGTTGAGGCTGTAGCGAGCCATGATCATGTCTCTGCACTCCAGCCTGAGTGACATAGTGAGATATCATCTAAAAAAGAAAAGAAAAAAGGAATAGGTATCCCTATTTTATAAACGAGGTAACTTATTCAGACAAGAGCAGTGACTTATGAAATTTTTTTTTTTAGACAGAGTCTCGCTCTGTCACCAGGCTGGAGTGCAGTGGCATGATCTTGGCTCACTGCAACCTCTGCCTCCTGGGTTCAAATGATTCTCCTGCCTCAGCCTCCCAAGTAGCTGGGACTACAGGCATGTGCCACTATGCCCAGCTAATTTTCGTATTTTTAGTATAGACAGTGTTTCACCATGTTGGCCAGGATGGTCTCCATCTCTTGACCTTGTAATCCACCCACCTCAGCCTCCCAAAGAACTGGGATTATAGGCATGAGACACTGTGCCTGGTGACTTATGGAATTATTAAGCCCTTCTGAGTGTCAGGAGATGTGCCAAAAACTTTACTAATATCATCACATGTTATCCTCAAACCAGCCATTTTTTTCAGGTAGAAATTGAAATTCAGGGAGGTACCGTCACAAGGCCATTTGTTGGGAAGTAGCAGAGTTGGCATTCAAGAACTCTATACTAAAAGTTCAGGCGACTGGAGGGAGTGACAAGGAGAAGGATTTGAAGTGTGGACTGTCAGGGGTATTGTATAGGGGACTCTACCCTGAAGGAGTTAGGACTGGTGTGTTCCAAATGGCCCACCAGTTCAGAGATTCAGACTAAAACCAATAGGGGAGCACAGAGGTGATGTTCCAGTGGTGGGGGCCAGGGTGGTATCAGCTTGGGCAAGGGCTCTGCAATAGGATGGAGTGAGGCAAGTTCAAGGGCTGAAAAGAGGCTGAGTCTGTCTGGTGTGGTGGGAGAAGGTGGCCACAGCTGGTCAGAACTGGAAAGGTCCTTTGGGATTTCATCCAACTGTCCAAGTCCCTCTCTCATTTTGTAGGCAGGGACACTGAGGCCCAGAAAGAAGTCCCATATTTAGCAAGTGGCAGGAGCCAATCTGGGAGCCTTTCCCTAGTCCCCCATATCTCTGAACTTTGTTGGGAATCACTCTATTGTTGCCCAGGCTGGAGTGCAGTGGTGTGACCATGGCTCACTGTAACCCTCAAACGCTTAGACTCGAGTGATTCTCCTGCCTCAGCCTCCTGAGTAGCTGGGACTACAGGCACACATTCCATGTCCAGCTGGTCTTTAACATTTTTGTAAAGATGAATTTCACTTTCTTGCCCCATCTGGTCTCAAACTCTTGAGCTCAAGCAATCCTCCTGCCTCAGCCTCCCAAAGTGCTAGGATTACAGGCATGAACCACTGTGCCTGGCCAGGAATCACTTTTACAAACACCCCTCATCATGTTTCCTTGCTTAGCCTTGCTTCGGGATCCTGCTGAGGGCTCAGCTCTTGCCTACTGCACCCTCTGCTTGAGTCACCTAATAATTTTCTTTTAGTTTCAACTAAAACATTTGCACCTGTGCACACTATGCATGAAAACACTGATACAGCATTGTTTATAAAAGCAAATCGTGGGAATGACCCAAATGCCCATCAGTGGGAGACCAGCCAAATAAATCATGAGACTTCTGACAATGGGATGGCATGTAGCACCAAGCTCTCTCTGTCCTGATACAGAAAGCCCTCCTTGGGGAAAAGCAAGGGAGAGAACAAGGGATGAAACTAGGTGAAAGGGGGAATCATAATCTATAGTTTTATGTGTTTATATATGCATAAAGAAACTGGAAATTTCCATAAGAAAATAAAGAGATGACTGAAGGGGGATCTGGGGAGAAGGGCAGGCAAGGAGGAAAGGGAGACTTCATGATATATGCCAATTTATGATTTCTTTTTGGAATCACATGCTTGTATTTACTCATTAATAAAATAAAATAACAATAGGGACAGCTGCACTCAGCTCCTGCTGGGTGTTGTAATTGGAAATGGGTGGTCAGTCTGGTCAGATTTTTTAATTATTCAAGAGAAGCCAGAAATCTGGATTTTACTATAAAGTTTCTTGATTTTTAAGCATTGGCTCCAACTTTTCTCAAATGCTTTTCAGGCCAAATAAAAAAGTTAGCAGGTTAGGCTCAGCCTGAGGGTTACCAGCTTTCAGCCTCAGCCCTAATAGCTTCCTGGAGTCCTTAGCACCTCAGGTTACTGTCCCACTGTGGGCAGCTGCAGGACTGAAAAGTGCCTTGCCCTGCCCATCTTTTGCCACCCTCCAACCCCTGCCCCTTGGAGCTGTGACATGTGGGGCTTTTAACTCAAGATATGGAAGGCAGAGCAGGGTTACGAACTCTCAGATAATTCCCTCCCTCAGGGCCCTGCAGGCATCAAGGCCCAGCTGTTCATGCTGCCCACCCATCTGTCCCTGGGAGGTGGGGACAGGAGTGGGCTGGCGGGGAGGGGGTGGGCAGAAGTCCCCGATCTGAGCCTTAGATCACCAGTTCTGTTCAGACCCGGAACCCAAGGGAGAAACCTGGAGATTGAGAGAAAAGAAAAACAGTGTGTCTGGCTCACCTAGTTGATATGTTCTGAGGTCATTCACCAAATTACCAAATCCCAAAGCTGCAAAGGCTCTAAAGGAACATCTTGTTCAACTCCCATATTGGACAGATGGGGACACCAATCTCTGCTCCCCACAACACTGCCCCAGGCTTGTCACCTCTCTCCAGGACAACTGGACTGCACCTGACTCCTCACTGGGTTCCCTGCAGCCCCTCTTTCCTCTCCTCATGTTCAATCTCCACCTTCAGCCAGAGGGGCCTTTTAAAAAGGGACATCTCATCAGGTCCCATATCTGTTTAAAACCTCCAACTGCTTCCTGCCTCACTTTGAAGCAGAGTCCTCAGCCCTGCGTACCTTCTCTCTCCTGGCCACCTCTGACCTCATCTCCCACTGTCTTTCCCTTGGTCACTCTGTTTCAGCCACACTGGCTCCTTTAACAAGTCAATCTTCTGCCTTCCATGGGGCTTTTGTTCCTGGTATGCTGCCAGTTATTCACAAGGCTCCATCTTTCTCCTCTCTAAAATGTTGCCTCTTTAGAGGGACTTTTCTCCATCATTTCTCCCACTCCCTGATGATCTCTATCCCTTCACCTGCCTTATTTTTTATTCATAGCATTGATCACTACCTGATATTATATATTTATTTGTTTCTTGCCTAGACTGTAAGTTCCATGAAGGCAGCAGTTGTCCCTATCTTGTTCATCACTGTATCCTCAGCGCTTAGTGGAGCTCAGCATGTAGCAGATGCTCAGCATGACAGAAAAGGGCACAGCTCTACAATTCAGGTGATAACCAGTGCTGGTTCTGCCATTACCTCCACAGGTCAAGTCACCTCACCTCTGTAGGTCTCAGTTTCCTCATTCAGAAAAAAAGGGAATCACTAAGACATCTTCAACTCAACAATCCTAGGATGTCTTCTTCATTCCAATGCCTCTTTCTTCCCCATAGAGTCAGAAAGTCCTTTCAATAAACATAATTTTTTTTTTGAGACAGAGTTTCGCTCTTGTTGCCCAAGCTGGAGTGCAATGAGTCCATCGGCTCACCGCAAACTCCACCTCCTGGGTTCAAGTGATTCTCCTGCCTCAGCCTCTCGAGTAGCTGGGACTATGGGCACCCAGCTAATTTTTGTATTTTTAATAGAGACAGGTTTTCACCATGTTAGTCGGGCTGGTCTTGAACTCCTGACCTTGGGTGATCCACCCACCTTGGCTTCCCTAAGTGCTGGGATTACAGGAATAAGCCACTGTGCCTGGCCAATTATATGTATTTATTTATTGAATGGTTAATATATTCACATGGTTCAAAACTCAAAGATACTAAAGGGACACATTGAAAAGTGTCTCTCCTACCCTGTCCTCCAGCCACCAGCTTTCCTTCCCAATGGCAATCAATGCTATAAGTTTCTTGAGCCTCTCTCTCTCCCTGTCTCTTCTCTCTCCCTCTCATCTTCCTATCTGTATATCTACTACCATCATTTTAAAACAAATGATAGCTTAATTATATACAGTCCTTTACCTTGTTTTCCCCATATAACAACATTTTTGGAGCCTGCTTCATATCAGTGCATAGAGGGCCCTTCATTCGTTCATGGTATGGCAATATTCCATTGCATGCATACACCGCAATCCACTCCATCAGTCCCTTAAATCATGGGCAGCTAGATTTTCTCCAGCCTGTTAAAACAATTCTTCAGTGAATGACTTTTTGGACATGCCCTTTTGGATACCTGTAGAATAAATTTCTAGTGATAGACTTGCTGGTTGAACAGTGTGTGTGTTTTATAATTTTGATAGGTGTCCTCTCTAGGGGCTGTACTAATATATCCTCCATATACCAGTATTGGGTGAGGGTGCTTGTAAAAGGCCTTTTTAAGTGGCCTGAAATAAGTCCTCAAGACTCTTACAGGTGGGTAAATCACTCCACTTTGCTAAGCCTCAGTTTCCTCTTCAATAAAATAGGTATCCTGCTTCATAGGATGGTGGTGAGGATGAACTGAAATAGTGCATGTAAAGTGCTCAGCATGGTTCCTGGCACATAGTAGGGCCTCTATGGGTTAGCTATTCTTCCTCTACCCCCAGGGAGCTCTGTGGGAACAGGGACTTTATCTGTCTTGTTCACTGCTCTAGCACAGCTTCTGGCTAATAGTGGGCATTCAATAATTACTTACTGAGTGAATGAGTCTACTTTTCAGTTTTACTCTGCTGACCAGATCTTTCTGTCTGTCCTTACAGCCTCACTTCCCTTTGCTTCCCTTCTCTTTGGACTCCAGACACACTGGTCTCCCCTGGCTCCCTCCTGCCATAGTGCCTTTGCACTTGCGCTTTCCTCTAGCAGACGGACTTTCTCTATCTCTGCCCCAACTCCCCACCACCCATAGCCTCTCCATTTGCTTAGTTTATTTCTACTCATCCTTAAATATCAGCTTCAATGTCACTTTCTCAAGAAAGCCTCCTCTACCACCAGTCCCTGATTTAGGGTAGGACCACCCTCTATATAATTTCACCAGACAATGAGCTTTTCATTCAAGCCTTATCACAATTAGGAGGGTGCATGCATGGTGTCATTCTGTCCCTGTGGCTGAAAGCCTGTGAGGTCCAGGACTGGGCCTGTCCTATGTACCACTGGATCCCAGGGCCTGGCCAAGTGCAAGTACTCAATAGCCATTGCCTCGAGGGAATGAGTAAGGCCCACATCAACTTTCCAGATGGGTAGAGCCGCCTGTGCCCACCCAGCAGAGGGGGAGTCTTGACTGAATGTTCCATCCTCTTTCCAGTGGAATGAGCTACTTCTGAAATGTTCTGGTTGGTTAAGGGGCAGAGTGGGGAGAGGGAGGAGAGAGCAGAGAAGAGGAAGAAAGAGAAAGAAACAGAGAATGGATCCTTAATTCTCATGATTAGGTCATGGCATCCATCACTCAGTCATTCAACAGATCTCTCCTGAGCCCCGTCTGAGGGTCCTGGGCACCTTCTAGGAAGCTCGTGGAACTCCTGGCCTCAATGGGTGCTCAGGCTGGTGAAAAGCCAAAACCATGAAAAAACAAAATGGTCTGGTCCGAAACAGGAAAGTGTCTGATGCCAGGAGGAGAGGAGAATGAAGTTCCTCTGGGAGACCTGAGGGAGAGCAACCCTCCGGGTGGCCGAGGTAGGGCAGGGCCTTCTAGGAGGAGGGTCCGTAAGGGACAAGTAAACAGTCAACAACACACAGAAGGCTTACACGCCGCCGCTTGTTCTGCCGCCATGTCTCTAGTGATCCCTGAAAAGTTCCAGCATATTTTGCGAGTACTCAACACCAACATTGATGGGCGGTGGAAAATAGCCTTTGCCATCACTGCCATTAAGGGTGTGGGCCGAAGATACGCTCATGTGGTGTTGAGGAAAGCAGACATTGACCTCACCAAAAGGGCAGGAGAACTCACTGAGGATGAGGTGGAACGTGTGATCACCATTATGCAGAATCCACGCCAATATAAGATCCCAGACTGGTTCTTGAACAGACAGAAGGATGTAAAGGATGGAAAATATAGCCAGGTCCTAGCCAATGGTCTGGACAACAAGCTCCGTGCAGACCTGGAGCGACTGAAGAAGATTCGGGCCCATAGAGGGCTTCGCCACTTCTGGGGCCTTCGTGTCTGAGGCCAGCACACCAAGACCACTGGCCGCCGTGGCCGCACCATCGGTGTATCCAAGAAGAAATAAGTCTGTAGGCCTTGTCTGTTAATAAATAGTTTATATACCGAAAAAAAAAATAAACAGTCAACAAAAGATATTCCTAGCAGAGGGCACAGCCTGAGCACAGGGAAAGAGCTGAGAAAGTTAGGATGTGTTTAGGAACTGGCGTTCAAGAAGAGTAGAGGAAGATGAAGCAGAAAAGAAATTGAACTCAGAGGAAAGTACAAGGGGGCACGTCCCTGAAGGATGATTGCAGCAGTTTGTATCATCTGCAAAGGTGGAAACCACTTAAATGTCCACCCACAAGATACTGGCTAAGTAAATATGTTACAGCCACCACACCAGCAAGCCATAGAGAGGTGGAAATGCCCAAAGTTGGGTAGAATGTGTATCACCAGTAGGCATGAAAATGAGGACAGCCATCCTGGAGAGGGACATGGCAGCATTTAGGAAAAAGAAGGCTGGGCGTGGTGGCTCACGTCTGTAATTCCAGCACTTTAGGAGTCCGAGGTGGGAAGATTGCTTCAGTTCAGGAGTTTGAGACCAGCCTGGGCAACAGGGTGAGACCTCGTCTCTACTAAAAATTTTTTTAAATTAGCCAGGTATGGTGGGGTGTGTGCCTGTAATCCTGGCTACTTGGGAGGCTGAGGCAGGAGGATCACTTGAGCCTGAGAGTTTGAGGCTGCAGCAGGCTATGATCAGGCTACTGCACTCAGCCTGGGCAACAAAGTGAGACCCTGTCTCAAAAAAGAAAAAGAAGAGAAGAAGGGAAGGGGAAGGGAGGGGAGGGGATGGAAGGGGAGGGGAGCAGAAGGGAGGGGAGGGAAGGGAAGGGAAGGGAGAAGTGTGTGTGTGTGCCCTATGACAAGGCAATACTACATAGGATGTCCTGTGTGCATTGATAGGGGCAGAAAGCACTCAGGTGTCCATAATCAAGAGAGTGGACAAGTGAAATGAGGTAGAGCCAGCTCTGGAGTTCTCTGGAGCTGGAGGAATAAGGAGCTAGAGGTACCTAGAGTGCTGGAGCACATGGAGAGATCTGAGAAGCATAGGGAGAGGCAAAGAAAAAAGGAGGAAAGGAGCATGACCCACAGCTCAATCATATTTATGTAGATTCAAAACACATCCCCAGGGCCAGGTGTGGTGGCTCGCGCCTATAATCTCAACACTTTGGGAGGCTGAGGTGGGAGGATCACTTGAGGCCAGGAGCTGGAGATCAGCCAGGCCAAGCTGGCGAAATGTCATCTCTACCAAAAATACAAAAATTAGCCGGGTGTAGTGGTGCATGCCTGTTGTCCCAGCTACTTTGGAGGTTGAGGCACAAGAAGTGCTTGAACCCTTGAGGCAGAGGCTGCAGTGAACTGAGGACATCTGTGTGTGTGTCTTTGGGTGCAAGTAGGAATGTGTTTCTATTGTGTGGAATTATACACAACGATAGGAGTGGAATTGCTAGGTATGCTCAGTTTTAATTGATACTAATAAACCGGGTATGTGGTTTCGTTATTTATTTATTTTTGTTTTTAGATGGAGTCTCCCTCTGTCGCCCAGGCTGGAATGCAGTGGCATGATCTTGGCTCACTGTAACCTCTGCCTCCCGGGTTCAAGGGATTTTGCCTCAGCCTCCCGAATAGTTAGAACTATAGGCGCCTGCCACCACACCAGGCTAATTTTTATATCTTTCGTAGAGATGAGGTTTCGCCATGATGGCCAGGCTGGTCTTGAACTCCTGACCTCAGGTGATCTGCCCGCCTCGGTCTCCCAAAGTGCTGGGATTACAGGTATGAGTCACCGAGCCCGGTCCTGATAACAATTTTTAAAACACAGAAACACATAAAACAACACGGTGCATTTTGCAAGAAATTCTGAGTATTTAAGGACACTTCAAACACAGTAGAGAGGGTTTCAGTGAGGTCAAAAGCGAGTGAAGGTGGGAGAAAAATAATATAAACAAGAGAGGGTCCTTGCAGACTAAATCACAACCACGTGCTAAGAACTGAGAGGCAGGATTAACTCAACCCACTGTACTTCAGTGCATGAAAACTAAATGTTAATTTTAATGTAGAAAATGAGATAAACAGGCCGGGCGCAGTGGCTCACACCTGTAATCCCAGCACTTTGAGAGGCCGACACAGGCAGATCACAAGGTCAGGAGTTTGAGACCAGCCTGGCCAATATGCTGAAACCCCATCCCTATTAAAAATACAAAAATTAGCCAGGCGTGGTGGTACACACCTGCAGTCCCAGCTACTTGGGAGGCTGAGCCAGAAGAAGAATTGCTTGAACCCGGGAGATGGAGGTTGCAGTGAGCCGAAATTGTGCCACTGCACTCCAGCCTGAGCGACAGAGTGAGACTTGGTCTCAAAAAAAAAAAAAAGAAAGAAAAGAAAATGAGATAAATAAATGGAATGTATTGCTAATATACTACAGAATATGTGTATATATTACAGAATATATATTTGTGTATTTGAGGCAGGGTCTTGCTCTGTTGCCCAGGCTTGAGTGCAGTGCTGCGATCTTGGTTCATTGCAACCTCCGCCTCAACCCCCTGAGTAGCTGGGACTACAGGCATGCACCACCATGCCTGGCTACTTTTTGTATTTTTTGTAGCGACAGGGTTTTGCCATGTTTCCCAGGCTAGTTTCAAATTCCTGAGCTCAAGTGATATGCCCGCCTCTTCCCCCCAATATGCTGGGATTACAGGCATGAGCCACTGCACTGGCCTCACAATAGAATATTTTGCAGCTATTAGAAAATAGAAAAGAGATCTAAATGTCAGTGAAAGCTGTCCAAGAACAATGCTGCAAAGCACTAGGTTTGTGTGCAATGTCCTCCACCTGCCTTCCTGTCCTACTATCATCTCACAATAGTCCTGTGGGTTTTCTCTGGGTTCATAGCTATGTCTTTAAATGCATCTCTGAAAAGCCACACCCAAACTGGGATGCTAGAGGGAACTGAGGAGGAGAGGGTTCAAAAACGAGTTTAGTCTCTCTGTAATGTTTTCCGTTTCCCTAAGAAGAATCCATTCGTGGCATTTAAAATGAATGTATTTTGTATTAAAAGGTAGTAGTAAAAACCAGCTCAAGGAGGGATGGAATGTTCTGGGCTTGCACTCTCTTTGGGATCACTTAAGATTTTTCAAGTCAAGCCATGGGCCATCTGTTGCCTAGTGAAAATGGAGGCGTGGGGATTTGGGAGACATGTCTCCACCTGGTGTCCCCATCTGACTGCATGACCTTGGGAGGGTCCCATCCCCTTTCCTGACCTCAGTGTCTTCATCTGCCCAATGGGATTCAGATTTTTGTGTTACCCCGGGATGTGGGAGGATGAATGAGGGCAGGCGGAGAATCACATGAATGTAGGAGATTATTCTCTACATCAGGGGAGGAGATAGGGTGGGAGCCTCTCTTCCACCCGCCAAGCCCACAAGGGTGCAAAGGAAGTGGAGGGACCACCCAGGCGAGCACACAGCCCATCTGCAGGACAGGAGCATGTTGTCAGCAGCTGGGAGGCCCAGCCAGAGCTGAGAGGGCAGCCACCCAGGCAGCTTGGAGAATCCGGACATTAAAGGGGTTCTCTCACTGCTCTCTCAGTGCAGCTCCAGCCCTGTCGCCTCCCCAAGCCCCCATTTTCACCCTCCCACCCCAAACACACACACATCTCAGAGGACTGCACCACACGTGCCCCTCTTCACCTATCCTATCACCAGAGCCACAGGGGGCTTTCGCAAGGTAAACCCAATCATATCTGTGCCTGCTCAGCACCCTCCAGCAGCCTCCCAGGATCTGAGAACAAAACCCAATCCCCTTACTTTAGTGGGTAAGGCACGATCCCAGCCCCCACCTTTAAGAGCCTGGCCTCAGAAAGAATCTGCCTTACGTAGAATTCTGACCCTTCTCCTCATTCATTCATTCAAAATTGTTTAGCAAGCACCTACTGTGGGCTAGGTGCTGTTCTAGACATTTGGGAGACATCGGTGAAGAAATGAATGAAAGATTCCTGCTCTCAAGGAGCCTCCCTTCTAGCAGAGGGAGATTAACAATAATCATAAGTAAATTATATGGCATGCTGGGAGGTGACAAAAGTGATGACAAAAAGAACAAGAAAAACTAGAGCAGAGGAAGTGGATCAGGAGTAGTGGGAGGGGCAGGGGCAGGAGTTGCGTTTTAAACATGTTGTCAGGGCAGGTTCCATTAAGAAGATGCCACCTAAGAAAAGACCGGGCCAGCCGTGGTGATCCACACCTGTAATCCCAGCACTTTGGGAGGCTGAGGCGGGCAGATCACCTGAAGTCAGGAGTTCGACACCAGCCTGGCCAACATGGTGGGACCCCCATCTTTACTAAAAAAATTACAACAATTAGCTGGGCATGGTGGTGCATGCCTGTAGTCCCAGCTACTCAAGAGGCTGAGGCAGGAGAATCACTTGAACCTGAGAGGCGGAGGTTGCAGTGAGCCAAGATCGTGCCACTGCACTCCAGCCTGGGTAACAGCGTAGGACTCCGTCTCACAAAAGAAAAAAGAAAAGACTGGTAGGAGGTGAGGTAAGGAATCATGTAGATGTCAGGGGAAAGTGCAGGCTGAGGCAGTAGCCAGTGCAAAGGCCCTGAGGCAGGACCATGCCTGGCTTGTTTGAGCAGCAGCAGGGAGGTGGACGATGACCCAGACAGGGGGACACTTTTCCAGTGAACAAGACAGACAAGGTCTCTGCCCTGAGGAGATCATCACTACAGAGCGAGGTGTTTAGAGAACAAAGGTGGTATGGGAAGGGCAGAGAGGAGGGAAGTTAAAAACTGTGGGGGCCCAGAAAGGACTCTTGACTCGAGAGGAGGTAACCCCAAGCTGAGGAGTGGGAAATATGGAATAAAGGCATGGGAGAAAATTGCTCCAGACCAATGGGGGAATGTGTGCAAAGGCCCTGAGAATCCCACCACTAGTCACCACCCCCACTGCTGTCTCCTGGTGCGGTGGCCACCCTCTCCTGCCTGGATGATTATAGCAGCCTCCTCTTGGGTCTCCTACAGAGGGGCAAAGAAGCTAGAGTATGCAGTGACTAACACCTCTCTTTTCTTGGTAGGAGTTCACACTGGTGGATATTAACTCACTGCCTTTCCCTCTCAGCCTGCATCCATAAGCAGAGAGAAGCAGGAAGCCACGGGCATATGCAGCAGTGTCTGCAGGAGACCTCGGGGGATGCCCTCATGGATTTTGGGTGGGGCACTGCCAGCACCTTCTACAGCCCTGGTGCTCAATGCCTCCTACTGTCTGTCCTACCCTCTCCCCCTCACTCATTCTATTCAAATACTCTGGCTGTTCCCTCTGCCTGGAAGGCTCTTCCCCTAGATATCCACATGGCTCACTCCCTCATCTCCTCCACACTTCTGTTCAAATGCCATCTCCTCAGAGACACCCTCTCTGACCATCTTATCTCAAATAGTCCCTCCATTATCACCTTGTCCTATGCTAGCTTTTCTTTTCTTTTCTCCTGTCCCTTCCCTCCCCTTCCCCTCCCTTCCTTCCTTCCTCCCTTTTTCTTTTTCTTTCTCCCTCTTTCTTTTCTTTTTTAGAGAAAGGGTCTCACTCTGTCACCCAGGTTGGGATACAGTGGCATGATTGTAGCTCACTGCAGCCTTGAACTCCTGGACTCAAGTGATCCACCCACTTCAGCCTCCTGAGTAGCTGAGACAACAGCCGCATGCCACCACATCTGAGTATTTTTATTTTTATTTTTATTTTTTTGGTGGAGATAGGGGTCTTGCTATGTTGCCCAGGCTAGTCTCGAACTCATGAGTTCAAGTGTATCTCCGCTTTGGCTTCCCAAAGTGCTGGGATTACAGGTGTGAGCCACCACATCAGGCCGCTATTTTTATTGTTTGTAGCACTTTTCACCACCTGACATATGATGTATTTACTTGTTTGTATGTCGACTGTTTCTCTCACCGGACTGGGAGATTCCTGAGGGCAGGGACCATGTCCAGTTTTGCTTATCACAGACTCTCTATCATAGGGCCTGGGAAGTTGATAAATATTTGTGAAATAAATGGTTCTGAAACTGAAGTTCTCTCCAAGAGTCTTTCTGGGTCTGATCATTTCAAAATCTTGGAAATGACTATGATTCCCCTCCCCAACATTTCCAGTGGCCAGGGCTGGCCTCTAAGGGCCAGTCACCACCAAGAAGCTGCTAATGTGGGCACCTCCCTCAGCCCCTCGACATCCAGGCCCATCTGGTAGAGAGGTCAAGGGTCAACCTGGTTCAGGCTTCTGTGGGTCCCAAGGTAGAGAAGACCCAGTGCTGGGGTCCAGGCCAAGGGATGCCTGGTGAGCCCCATTTCTCCTTTGGCAAACATCCCCCTTTCCTTCTCAGGGCCTGTGTCTGCATTTCTGAACCAGAAGGTGTTTATACAAAACATCCTGGGTTTGGCGACAAATTCACCCTCAGTGAGGAATCCTTAATGAATCTCCCTCCTTCCCACACCAGGTGGCTGCAGGAAAAATTAGCTCTGCCTCTGGTAGTTGAAGGCAGCCAAAGCCTAGGCAACGCAGAGCTGCTGCTGGGGCTTCTGGGGCCACAATTTCAGCATCCAGAAATAGCATGGACATGGGGCACCCCTGGCTTGCTGAGTGATGAGGCACTGCCCTTCTCCTGGCCTCAGTCTGCAGCTGTGAAATGGGGCAGTACTAATTCCATCCATACAAGGGCTGCTTTGACAAGTAAGGCAAGGGGTGTGAAGGGGCTTGGTTACAAGCGGTTGAAAGGAGAGAATAAAAAGCTGGAATCGGGGAGGCAAGAGATCAGAGTGCTAATATCAGTCCTGCTCTTCAGACTTGTCATTGTCCTTCCCCAGCGCCTTTTACAGCCCTCCTTCCCCTCTGACCTTCTGCCTGCTTCCCCCACCCATTCTGTTCCACACACACTGGTTGTTCCCTCTGCCTGGAACACTCTTCTCCTAGACATCCACATGGCTCACTCCTCACCTTCTTTTCAAAGTTCTTGCCTCTCTCTGAGGCTTCTTTTTTCCAGCTATGCAATGAGGAGTTTACGCATGAAGACCTCGTGGGAACCCTCTGGTTCTGATGGCAACCATTTTCCATCTGCCTGCCTCCTCTGGGAAGGCCTCCCAATCCTACGACCCAAACTCATTTGCTTTTATGAGCTGGCATTTCATTGCTTACTGCCCATAGTTTTCAAGAGCGCAGTGATGCCATCATAGCTCACTGCAGCCTCCACTCCCCAGACAGGTGCTCCTCCCACCTCAGCCTCCTGAATAGCTGGGACCAACAGGCATGCCCCACCAAGCCCAGCTAATTTTTTTTTTTTTTTTTTTTTTTTTTAGTATAAACCGTATTTTACCGTGTTACCCAAGCTGGTCTCTGACTCCTGGGCTCAAGTGAACCCTACCTTGGCCTTCCAAAGTTCCGGGATTACAGGTGTGAGCCACTGCGCCCACCCAATTCCTGCTTCCTTCCGATCCTGTGAAGAGACACTGACTGAGGGGGATTTTCATTCACCCCCTTTTTATAAATTAGAAACTGAAAGTGTCAGAGATTAAACATTAATCACACTGCCACATGGGCCTTCTTGGTGTTTCTTAGACAGGGGAAGAATGATATTTCCCAGGTCCTAATCACGACGTGCCATGGTATATAACTGTTTTGCCATTAATTGTTGGTGTTTACCACTAGGATGAAGTTCCATGAGGGCAGAGATTTTGTTGTGTTCACTGCTGCATCCCAAGTCCCTAAAACTGCGTGGCACATAGTAAGTGCTCAAGAAATATGAACCGAGGGAAGAAGCGGGACGGGGGGTTGGGTCAGTGGCTGCCCGCGGACTGAGCTCTCTGAGCCTGCAGAGGGCGCTCCAGCCCCGCCCCCTAAAGCTAGACCCCGCCTCTCACGGCCGCTGACGCACGTGCGTTAGAGCCGCCGCGCCCCCGTTCTTTTAAATGCGCAGGCGCTCCGGAAGTCCCGTGTGAGCGGCGCATGCGCAGCGGAAGCCGAAGTAGAGTGAGAGAAGGGTCGCGCGAGAGTCGTAGGTGGAGTTGGTGGGCACTATGCTGTCACCCGAGGCTGAGCGAGTACTGCGGTACTTGGTAGAGGTGGAGGAGCTCGCTGAAGAGGTGCTGGCGGACCAGCGGCAGGTGAGAGGCCCTTCTGCGGCGCTGGGGCCAGGAGGCTAGCGCCGTCGGAAAGCGCGCGGGGTTGCGGGGAGTTGACCCGGACAGGCGTTAACTGTCCCGAGGCAACAGATGCGGACCGATAAATATTCGGCCGCTAGTAAGTGAGCGTCTGCGCAGTGCTGGGTATTCCTCTTCCTTCATCCTTTCTCTGCCTCTTACGTGCTCTCCGGATCTCGACCATCACTCTCTGGGCCGCTTCCCTGAGCACCTGTTTCAAAATGCACTTCCCGGCCCCCTGAGGCCCTTAGGGGAGAGGAGGAACCGAAAAGAGGCCTGGGGGAGCCTTGTGACCGGCCAGGGATGGGGACGTCGGTTAAGGTGGTGCCCTTTTTATGGGGTGCCTTGTGGGGAGTTTGGGTCAGGCTCTAATGTAAGTGCCAAGTTTTTGAAGGGAGTTCCTGGGGGAAGGAGGGTGACGTCACTGGATTTACGTTTTAAATGGATCCCTCTGGTTGCCGTGTGGAATACACAATATAGGCGGACAAGGGTGGAGGCAGGGAGATGGGTGAAGGGTCATTGCTATGGTCCAGACCAGAGTTGGATTTGGACTAGGTGGTGGTGGTGGAGAGAAGTGAATGGGTCAGAAATGTATTTTGGAGACAGACTCAGTAGACCGTGATAGTGGCTGTGTAAAGGGGTTAGGGAGCCGGGGGAGTCGTGACTCCCTCTCATCTCCAGTTAGAAAGCTCAGGTATTTACTGAGAAGGGGAAAACTTGGGCAAGAGCCTGTCAAATTAAATGCTGGATCCGGGTGTGCTGGGTGAGACTAATGAGAGCAGTTAACGATTATCAGTTACTTAGTATGTGCCAGGTACTGTATTAAGTCACTTAATTGCTAGCTCAATAACCTGTGAGGTAGGTACTGTTCGTAGCTCCATTTTGCCGAGGAGTAAATAGGAAGATGACATTACACGGCTTGAAGCAGACAGCAGGGTTCGAATCTGGGTATTCCAGCTCCAGAACCAGCACTCTCGTGCAGCATACTGTACTACTGCCTCACTTCCTTAGTGACTATTGTGGTGTCCACTGTCTCAGTGCCCCCACTTCTCTTCCAATCTGGTATTGTTGGGTTTCTCATATTACTAGGTCAGAACCAGCTGGAGAAGTTTGTCCAAAAATAGACATCAGGTCTGCTTAATCAGTGTGTAGGGGAAGGGTTTCCACTCCCCTTGTGATTCTCATATGCCCTGAAGTTTGAGGCAATAGTACAGAGTCTCCCATTTAGTCAGCACATGGTTTCCTAGCATCTTCTCTGGGGAGAGGGCAACTGCACAAAGCGTCTTTAAGGACCAGGAAGCCAAGTGAGAGAAGAAATACATTCACACATCAATCCATTTTAGGCAGGACATTGGAATTAACTCAGGAATAATGCATTGTCTCTGCAGCCCTTGTCTGTCAAGAGGTGACAGCTTGGGGCAAGAGATAACAGAGTTCCCTCCTGTCCCCGTGGTTTTCAGATCGTGGACCTGGACACTAAAAGGAATCAGAATCGAGAGGGCCTGAGGGCCTTGCAGAAGGATCTCAGCCCCTTTGGTAAGTTGAAATTTTCTCAGTGCAGCCCTGGAGGCCTGTTCTGTTTTCCTTTAAGGCCTTTACCTTGTCCGTGATAGAGATCAGGCAGGAGGCCACAGCTGTGTAACAGCCTTGTGGGAAATTGAAACAGTCTGTGGAGATGGGGGAGCAAATTTTGCAGTTCTGGCACAGACTGTGGTTCAGGATTTTGATTGCTCAGTGACTGGTCATTGGCTCCTGGCTCTTCGACAATGGCAGACACAGAGTGCTGAGGGTGTAAAGAAGTGATGGTTCCTGCCCTTGTGCTTTACAGATGAGGAAAACAATGTAAAATGCATTATTGAAAATTGTAAGAAAGCCAAAGATGGAATTGGACTTGGGATGGGTATTGAGAATATATATCCAGAAGAATTGGATATTTAGATGAGGCCAAGTGGCTATGGCAGAGGAAGCAAATGGGGAGGGTAAGTATGGCTGGAGAGAGAGGCAGAGACCAGGCCACAATGAAAGGCCTTAGGGCCTGAGGGAGGAAGTTTACATTTTGTTGAAAGTGCACTGGAATATGCAGAACCTTCCAGTTGCTTCTCATCTCATCCGAGTAAAATTCAGAGGTTCTACAAGACTTGAGTAATCCAGCCCCCGTGAGTCCATGAGGGTTCCAGTATCATTTCTACTCTCCCCTTCATTTGTGACTTCACCCACACGGGTCTCTTTGGTGTTATTTTTATTTTTTTTATTTTGATGACAGAGTCTTGCTGTGTCACCCAGGCTGGAGTGTAGTGGCATGACCCTGGCTCACTGAAACCTTTGTTTCCCGGGTTCAAGTGATTCTCCTGCCTCAGCCTCTTGAGTAGCTGGGAGTACAGGTGTGTGCCACCACACCCAGCTAATTTTTGTATTTTTAATAGATACAGGGTTTTGCCATGTTGGCCAGGCCAGTCTTGAACGCCTGTCCTCAAGTGATCACCTGCCTTGGCCTCCCAAAGTGCTGGATTACAGGCGTGAGCCACTGTGCCCCCCTTGCTGTTCCGAACACCCTGAGCACACTACTGATCTTTGCTGTTCCGGTTTCCTTTGTTTGGCTCACTCTTTCCCCATATGTCTGCAGGGCTCACATTCTCACTTTCCTTGGGTCTGTGTAGGTATCACATAATCTTAGAAAGGCCTTCTGGGACTACGTGGTATGAGTAACAAGTTCCTCCCCTACTCTGGCATTCCCTAGCCATCTTAAACTGCTTTAGTTTTCTCTATAGCTCTTAATCAAGGTCGGACAAACCATATCTGTTTATTCTCTCTCCTCCACTATAACAAGAAGGCAAGAACTTTGTCTCACTCTGCTGTGTTCTCTGCATCTAAAACAATGCCTGGTACTCAAACAAATTGCTGAAGGAATTACCATTTGCTCTTTCAGAAGATGTGATGGTTTGCTTTGGGAGCATGTTTATCAAGATGCCTCATCCTGAAACAAAGGAAATGATTGAAAAAGGTAAGACCTCCTGGGGATGGGTCAGGGGTGCGCTGCCTCTCACACCAGCTTTGGTCTTAACCCAGAACAGGGAGTCAGGCTTCAGGCAGCTTGAGGAGAGGCAGCTCTGTTACAGGGTTCAGACTGCTGTGGGTTTTATTTTTATTTATTTATTTATTTTTATTTATTTTTTTTGAGACAGAGTTTCATTCTTGTTACCCAGGCTGGAGTGCAATGGCGCGATCTCGGCTCACTGCAACCTCCGCCTCCTGGGTTCAGGCAATTCTCCTGCCTCAGCCTCCTGAGTAGCTGGGATTACAGGCACACGCCACCATGCCCAGCTAATTTTTTGTATCTTTAGTAGAGATGGGGTTTCACCATGTTGACCAGGATGGTCTCGATATCTTGACCTCGTGATCCACCCGCCTCGGCCTCCCAAAGTGCTGGGATTACAGGCTTGAGCCACCGCGCCTGGCCTGCTGTGGGTTTTAATTCCACCTCTGCCACTGTGGGTTATTTCCTCATGTCTAAGACGGGGATCCATCTGTGTAGCATAGTTGTGAAGTTGAGATAAAACAATGTGTGCCTAGCATAGTGCATGCTTATTAGTGAGGAATCAGTTGGGCTGCAAATAACAAAACCCAACAAATAGAGGCTCAAGGAAATATGCTTCTTATACTCTTGTGAAAGAAATGGTCCAGAGGTGTGTAGTCCAGTCCTGGCATAGCTGGCCAGCAGTGACACCTTAGCATATTCTCCTGGTTGTTGTTTCATTGTTACAAGCCTCATAACCGCATGCCAGGCTGGAGGAAAGACAGAAGGCTTTCGCTACATATAGCTTTGCCTTCTATTTTGGAAGTAAGGCCATCTCCTCAGGGACTTCTGCCAACATTCATTGGATAGAAGTAGGTCACAGTCACCCATAGCTGCAAGGGAACCTGGGAGAGTGAGCTTTTCTTTTTCACGTGCCCTGCAATCGAGACTGGGTTGAAAATGAAACCTCTAGGGTCTGCCATAGCCTGGGCACTTAGTGTACTCAATTTCCACAACCATAATCTGGAAGCTTTTTGGAAAAGCACCTTAAAAGCAAGAGTCCGGCTACAAATGGATTCTTGGCTAGAAAAAGAACAGGCTACACATATTTTTTCTTCTATAACCTTCAAAATGGCCAAAAAGACAAGCAAGATTGCCTCAGTCCCACAAGACAGGGTGTCTTCATACCTCATGAAATAAAATTTTTTTCCCCCTTGAGACGGAGTCTTGCTCTGCTGCCTAGGCTGGAGTGCCATGGTGCTTTGTTGGCTCACTGCAACCTCCACCTCCCAGGCTTAAGCAAATTCTCTTGCCTCATCCTCCTGATTAGCTAGAATTACAGGCACATGCAACCATACCTGGCTAATTTTTGTTTTTTGTTTTTTTTTTTAGTAAAGATGGAATTTCACTATGTTGGCCAGGCTGGTCTCTAATCAGGTGATCCACCCACTTTGGCCTCCCAAAGTGCTGGGATTACATGCCTGCTCCCAGCCAATGACATAAAACTGCTAACAGAGGAAGCTGGAGAGGTTTCCAGCTGTTGTGTTGAAAAAATACACTAATACTGTAGTTATAAAATTAAACTGCCCTTGGTGGTGAGCTGGAGAGTAGCTTTGAGAGTGGTCCCTTGCCAGCGTTCAGGATCTTGTTGGCTCTTTTGGTCCCCAAATGTGATCTTTTCACTGTACCTAGAGGGGTTCTGGGACATCATCAGATTTCTTGGGGATCAGCATAGGCTAAACAAGGACACTGGGATTACTCATTCACAGTGAGAAACAGAACCAGGTTATAAGGCTTGGCCATTCAGCATTTCTCCCCTCAGAAAGTGAGTCTGTGAGGAAGACAGACTAGCCAGAGTATCACTGGTGAGCAGGTGGAATTGGCTGGGTGACTTCAGTCGATTGATAGCCGCCTCTGTCATCACACTGACTCTTCTCAGGGCAGTCCGTGGCACTAGGAGATGCTTTTCTCTTCACAGTGGCTAATTAAGCTTGAGCATTAGGCTTACATGTCGATTGTTTAGGTCACATGTTTACACAATCATGTTTTTCTAAAATCCCCTCACCTTGATGGACTTGGGTTTGTAAAATTCCTTAGGCATCCATTTTCCAGCCATCTAGGGTGGGCTGGATCTAGAGATGCTTTGTTTATGCATTTGAATTGTACATAAGGTCATTGTTGGAGGGTGGCCAAAATCTTCCTGTTGCCTTCTCCATCTACTGACCACCCCAAGGTACTTTGCATAATACAAAACAGGGCAGTATGAGAGTCAGGACTGCTGTGTCCTGGGCTCTCTTGAGTGGTCCTGAGCAGGTCATGGCCCTTCTAGCCTTTATCCTTCCTCAGTTGGTCTCTGATACCCCTTTTCCTTCCTGAAAGCTACACTCTTTGCTGGGGAGAGGCTGGCAGCTGTACTCCTGGGTCCAGTCTGTCTGGTACAATCTTATCCTCTGCTTGCCTCCCTCTTTTTTTCAGATCAAGATCATCTGGATAAAGAAATAGAAAAACTCCGGAAACAACTTAAAGTGAAGGTCAACCGCCTTTTTGAAGCCCAAGGTATTGGCTTAGCAGGGACTGGAGACTAGGAGGGGAGAGAATCCTCAGCATGGACTTTGAAGGGCAGGGATGGGAAGCCCGACCCTCAGAAGTGGGCATTGGCCAAGGCAGCCTGTGAGTGGCCCTGGAGGTGTGCGCAGTGGTTGGTTATAGCTGCCAGGGGACAGAATGGATGGGGGATTTAAAGAGAGTCCTACTCCTGTCACAGCTTCCTTTCCAGGTCCCAGGAACTGGTTGGGGTGATCTCACATTATATATCATGGCATGGCATGGGGATCAGATAGCTCTGACTGAGGAAATTCAGAAGGCCCAGTGAGGTGATTGAGGTCAGAGCTGAAATTCCTGATAAACCCAGGCACTCTAGATTTGTCACAGGTCTTGGAAAAACCTGGATCTCTTTGGGTAGCAGAGTCATGACTTTGCAGGCTCTCGGTGACGCAGGAGCGGTGGTGATGCCTCATCCGGTACATTGCAGAATTGGAGGCCCATCCCTGCCAGACCTCCAGGCCGAGTTTGGCAGCGTTACTGCAGTGTCAGCCCCTTTCCTGGGCCTGGCTCCAGAGCCAGCAGGAGGCCCGACATGCTGATGGATCATCTTCTCTCCTAGGCAAACCAGAGCTGAAGGGTTTTAACTTGAACCCCCTCAACCAAGATGAGCTTAAAGCTCTCAAGGTCATCTTGAAAGGATGAGACTCAAGAACCAAGATGGGGGACCAGTGACCAGCAACCCCCACAGGGTCATGGAGGACCCAAGACCCTCCAACCTTGACACCTGTAAGGACAGGATCTGCCCTGTAAGGGGACAGGCATCAGGAATCTGGCCATGAAAACCTCTTTGTCTGTAGTGCTCTGTGACGGCAGGAGGGAACCCTCAGCCTGTCTGGCTGCTGGACCTGGACACCAGGGTGCAGTGCACACAAGACCTATTGATGGGCCCTGGCAGCCATGAGTGGGTGTGTGGAGCCGTGGCTGTGGGGGTGTGTGAATGACTGCAGCAGGCACTTCTCAACAATAGCCTGCTGTTCACAAGGACCCTTAGCAGGGAAGGAGGGAGGGAGGGAGGGAGGGAGGGAGGGAGGGAGGGAGGGAGGGAGGGGGCAGAGTGGAGCTTCATTCCAGCATTCCTCTCAGAAGGGGAGGTTTTCAGGCAGGTGCCATGAGATGGGAATAAAGCAGGCGGCTCATGCGTGGATGCTGAGTGAAGAACAGAATCTTGGTGCTTTCTGTGTGTCTGCCCCACAGATGGCTGCCAGCTCCATTTCTGCCCTTTTTCCCTGCTTGATTCCAAGAGTAGGTGCTACCTAGCAGCCCTTTGTGGCCACTCTTTCGTCAGGACGCCCTGCAGAGTCCTGCTCCTCCTACCTTGTGACACTTGTCAAGAGTGCCTCTCCACCCCCTCTGAAAGTGGGGCCTGGCCAGTGCCGCTTAGTACTGTCTACCTTTAGTGGTATGAATCGCCATGAAGTCAAAACTGTTGTGTTCATTAAGGGCTCAATAAAGGTTAGCTGAATGAATAAACAGCAACTAGTCTTTATTTGCCTTATCTAGTCCTTCAGGAAGGGCACGCTGCTCCATTTAGAATACCACCTATGAATGTGGTTCTTACCTTCAAATGA
Source organism: Saguinus oedipus (assembly GCA_031835075.1). Classification (NCBI taxonomy): domain Eukaryota; kingdom Metazoa; phylum Chordata; class Mammalia; order Primates; family Cebidae; genus Saguinus; species Saguinus oedipus. The sequence goes on along the minus strand of CM063173.1, from coordinate 25,670,309 downwards.
ACCTGTGGTTTGACAGGCAGGTGAAAACAAATGGCAGCATGGCAGGGGCACACCTCTCCTGGTCCCCTCGCTCCTTTGTTCGGGCTCATAGTTACGTAGAAACACAGGCTGTATGGCCAGTTCTTACATTTTTTCAAAAGAAGCTAGACATTCAGGTTGTGAAGTTGATTAGAAATTACTGTGTTTTCCCTGCAATCTCTTTAAGAAGTAGGCGGGTGGAATTGGAAACCAACTATGTCCATCCACGGGGGACTAGTTAAAGGAATCAATAGCTCCAGGTAGGGGAGTACCATACAACTACAAGAATAAGGAACAAGCTGCAAGACACATCAAGTGAGAAAAGCAAGGGGAAGGTAGGTGTCTTATAAGCTACTAATGTGTGTGCAAACGCAATGTGATTCCCTCAGAACAGCACCTGCAGGGTTGGGGCACAGAGGTGGGAGGGGAGATTTCATCCTAAACCCTTTTGTAAATTTTGCATTTTAAACCATATGAATATAATGCTTATTTTAAAATGTAAACAAAGTAGGGAGTTGCAGAATTCACCTTGCTAGATGTTCTCCGGTGTGACTGCCTGGTTCACAATTTCACCATTGGAAAATTGCCCCTTCCTGCCTGGCAGGGTGGGTGCTGGGCCAAAGAGAGCCAATTGCATTCCTTCTGGAAGTAGGGAACCTAGAGCCCATGCATGGGCCTGACTGGGTTTGCCTCAGTCACAAGGATGGACGGGAGAAATCCATTCTCTGAAGGCAGGAGGTCCAGAGTAGCCTAGCTTCTGGCCTTCCTAAAGTCAGCTGGTTCACTTCTTGGATTTGCCAGTATTTTCTTTCCAAAAATCTTCCCTTTTGGCTTACCCTAGGCAGTTGCATTCCATCATTTGCAGCCAGAGAACTACTCTGAAGCAGGGTGAGTGGTAGAGGGAGTGAGTGAATCCCCCTGGAGCTGTTCATCAGCCCCAACTCGTTGCAACCCCTCTTAAGCCAAGAGGAGGCTTAGGAATGTAGGATGTGAAAATGCAGAGGTTTTTACTGACACTCAACTCCCCAGGCTGTATTGCCCATGAGCCCAAGGTTTTCTGGTTTCTGGCTCAGCTTCAAATCTCAAACAAGGTATAGAGAAGTACTAAAGTCACCCCTCTGACTTAGATAAATGCACCTTTGCAGAGACTCACTAAGCTCTGCCTTCTTGGTCTGTCTTGTCTGAGAAATGGGGATGTTCTGGCCCACTGTTTTTCAGATGATGGTCAGGGAGTCCCATGGGTTCCCCTGACATGCAAAGTCAGGGTAGGAGAGGATGTGTTTAGGGCTCACAACTTCCCCAGATCCCCAATAAATGCATCATCTACTGCTCGCTTTGCAAGCACAGCTTAAAGACAAGTTCCTTAACCTCCAAACTAGCTCCTAAACGACCTTTTCAACATTGACTTGAGAGGCATCCAATTGTCAAAGCCAGGAGGACTTGGCTCCAGCCAACAGTATCCCCTGAGCCAGGCCTGGGGCCCAGTGACTCCAAGTAGGGCTTGTGCTTATTTATTAGATATGCTCCCATGGGTAGCAGAACTTGCTGTATTTGTTCTCTTTGGACCCAGTTGCCAAGTCAGTCTGTCAAGGTTAAAACCCCTCCAGTCCCAGGGATTGGCTGTCTCCTGGTGCAAAGATGCCTGGGGACGGGCTGGAGGTATCCAAGGCCTAATTCAAGTAGGAAGCTGCAGCTGCTAAGCCAGCAAAGCTGGTGCCAGGCTGGAGGTGGGGAGGCGAGTGCTGTAAGGTGCTGGGATCTGGGAGTCAGGGAGGCCTGGGTGGTACCTGCCAAGACTGATTTCCTTCTGGCAGCTGGGGATCAACTGGAAGCTTTCTTCTGAACTTGAAGGGAGCAGAAGAGCTGCCTCAGCTGTTTTTTCCGATCATTGACGCAGCCTGGAAAGGAAGTGGGGTGTTGGCTGGAATGACCTGTGCTTGGGAGAAGTGGAGTACCCCCACTCCCTGCTGGCAAGAGGGGACAGCAGGAGTCGGGCAATCACACACAGCCCGTGGTTTATACTCTGGTTCCATTCCTGAACTGCCATGGCCCTCAACCAGATCATTTACCCTTTTCAGCATCAGTCTTCTCATCTGTAAACCAGGATACTACTGCCCACCTTATGGAGTGAACATGAGGACTGGGGGCTTACCTCAAGCCGGGGACTGTTTAGCCCTCATGGGAATGATGTGTAGAAGAGAAAACGGGCTCAGAGAGGTTAAATCATTTGAACCCAGGCTACCTGGTGCCAGAGCCACACTCTTAACCACTACCCAACACTGCCCCTCCTCCTGGCTTTGCTTAGTGAAAATGCATTTAAAGCTAGCACCGTGCCTGGTACCTCATAGCTGCCCATTACTGTCAGCTTTCTTCCCTTACCCAGCCCACGTGCCAGGCACAGCTGGCTAAGAGATGAGTTTTCGCCACATGTGGCCCACAGCCTCATGGAAGTGTGTCCCAGGCAGTCCGTGCTGAAGCTGCCGTGAGCTGCTGAGACGTTCTCTCAGGACGTTCATGGTGCTACGTGTTGGCTGTTTGCTCTCAGAGCTGATCCTTGAGGTGACTCTGTGGTCATTTAATGTCATGCCAGGCACATTGTTGGCACTCAGAAATGCTGCTTGAATGACTGAATCTCTGTGGCCACTAGTACTGACCTGGGGCTATCTGCTGTGTTTCACATCCCCCAAAACTTGTCCCTGCTTCCCAGGCACGCACTCAGCCATTCACTGAGCTGAGACCTTACTGTGCACATCCTCAGGATTTTCCAGTGAGTTCCATGCAGCCCAAACTTAAACTGTATTTCGCTCATTCATAACTCCCAATTCTCGTCCAGTGCAAACTTCTTGGAGTTCTAGACTCATCTCTGAGTTATCTGCTGACCCTTTCACCTGGATGTCCCTAACCCTTCCCTAACTCAGTTCATCAGTGCTCTTCCTAGCCAGCTACCCTTGTGTTTATCACCATGAACCCAAACACTTGAAACAGAAATAGTTCTAGAGACCTCTAAAAGCACTAGCTGTCCTAGCCTGGTCAACATAGTGAGACTTTGTCTCTATGGGAAAACCACCCACTCACAAATAAAATTAGCCAGGTGTGGTGTGTGCCTGTAGGCCTAGCTACTTGGGAGGCTGAGGCAGCAAGATTGCTTGAGCCTGGGAGTTTGAGGTTTGTTGCAGTGAGCTATGATCATACACTGCACTCCATCCTGGGTGACACAGAAAGATGCTGTCCCTAAAAAAATAATAAAACAGTGGCTCTCAACTTGGGCTGCATATTGGAATCACCTGGGAGCTTTAAAAGCTACTGATGCCCACACCAACCATATCTTTATCTGGCAGGCATCAGCGGTCTTTAAAGCTCCCAGGTGATTCCAATATGTGGCCAAGGTAGAGAACCGCTGCTCTCCATCTTTGCTACTCGAATGGGGGTCCAGGAACTAATGTGCATTGATATCTGAGGTGCACTGTTAGTAAAGATGGCTGCAACAATTCCATTCCTATATGCACACCTCTGTGCAACGTGACTTGGCTGCTCCTCTCAACTGGTGGAGTCTATTTTCTTACCCAGTGACTGGGCTAGACCAGAAAATTGCTTTGACTGTAGCAGAATGACTTATGGGACTTCTGTGTCTGGGAAGCAAAAGGCTTTGCAGTGTCTTTTCTCACCTTAGAACCCCGAGTCTACCACGTGAAGAAGCCAGGGCTAGACTGTTGGAAGATGACTGGCCACGTGGAAAGAGAGGCCCAACTGACAGCCAGTATCAACTCCCCACACCTATGAATGAGGCTGTGGTAGGCCATCAAGTCTCAGTAAATCTGCCAGGTGCCTGCAGCCCTATGAGTGACCCCAGTAGAGACCTGAAGAAGCACGAGCAAATAAGTAGTTGTTTTAAGCTGCTAGGTTTGGGGAGGGCTTATTACACAGCAATGGTTAATCAATAGAGCATCACGCAGGACCTTGTTAGAAATACCATCATAGGCCCCATCCTAGAACTAGAGTCTGTAGTTTAACAAGTTTTCCAGGTGATTCTATGCACATTAAATTAAGAGTGTTGTTTAGTCATCCGAAGCCTTATACATTTAGAAAACTAAACAGCCCATAGAAAAATGGAAAAAGGGTATGGACAGCTTACAAAAGAAGAAATGCAAATACAAAAAAAATGGAAACCTCACCAGTAATCAATGGAATGCACATAAAACAATGAGTCAGTATGTTTTGCCTCACCAGTTGGCACAGATTTTTTTCTAAAAATTCAAATCTGGCAAATTCATATACTGTTTCTGGAAAGCAATTTGGTTGTAATAAGCCCATCCCTTTGGCCCAATAATTCTACTTCTAGGAATCTGTCCTCAGGAAATGGCCAGAATTTCAGCCGAGCTTAATGTGAAAGGGTGTTCATCATGGTATTAGTTATAAAAGTAAAAAACATGCAGTTGTGCCAAATGTCCAATCATAAGAAATTGGTTTAGTAAATTTTGGAATATGCACAAACAGAAATATTTTGCAGCCATATGGTAATTTTTTTTTTAACTCTGCCAAGAGGCAGGAGAATCTAGCAGTCAAGCACTCAGGTTTTGGAGCCAGGCAGATGGGAGTTTGCAGCATGGCTCACCGCTTATGACCAAGACCTTCATTCAGCAAGTGACATAGCACCTGGAGATCATTTCCTCATCTGTAAAATGACAATGAAAGCTGCTTAAAGATAAAATGAGATAATGTATGTAAAAGATTTCATCTGGACTGGACCAAAAAGTGCATTCAAGAGGGAGGCTCTTATTAATATGCTTGAATGAAAAATGCCACGTGGGAAAGTGGGATTCGAAACTCTAGCCCAATGCCAATTTTGTAAAAGAAAAAGTATGAATATATGTATTTTTTAAGACCTGGAAGGAAATACACCAGATTGTTAAAGATGGTTATGTCTGGATGTTTTTTTAATTTCTTTCTTTAGTTTTCAAATATTCTACAATGAGTGAGAATACTTTTTTTATAATCAGGAAGAGTTTTCTCTTTTTAGAAACCAACTTTACAAAATGAGGAACAGCTGTGTCACCCGTACCCAAGGTGACACAACTGGTAAGTTGCAGATTGAATTCAAACAGTCTAACCACTATGCCAAGCTGCCTCCTAGACCACCTGGTACCTCCCATGACCCATCCCTTGTGCCCAATCCCCACCTGACCCTACATACCGAGGTGTGTGTTGGTCACAGAGTTTCCCATTCCCGACAGGTCAGGAGGCCCCTCCTCTCTGCTAACCGGGCCATCATTCCACATGAGGTCAAAGCCCCCTACTCGCTTCTCCCTTCCCGTGAGCCTGGACAGGAAGGAGGCACATGGGGTTAATGAAGGTCCACCTGGTGGGGGCCCTAAGACCCAAGTGGGGTCCCTGATCCCTCCCTGAGCCCTACTGATGTCCCTCCCATTAGAAGTCCTTTTTCCCAATCATTCATTGGCTGTTTCCCAGGTGCCTATGTAAATCTCTGAGGGGCTGTTCCCATTTTTCCCCCAAGGCTCCTCCTGCTTGCTCTTGATAACTTGTCCCTGTTTGTTTTTCTGTTTTCTGACAGAGTCTCTCTCTGTCGCCCAGGCTGGAGTGCAATGGCACGATCTCAGCTCCCTGCAACTTCTGCCTCCCAAGTTCAAGCGATTCTCCTGTCTCAGCCTCCCAAGTAGCTGGGACCACAGGTGTGCACCACCACACCCAGCTAATTTTGTATTTTTTTTTCCTCTGGTGAATTCTGCTTCACAATGATAATTTTGTATTTTTAATAGAGACAGGGTTTCACCATGTTGGCCAGGATGGTCTCAAACTCCTGACCTCAAGTGATCTGCCTGCATCGGCCTCCCAAAGTGCTAGGATTATACAGGCGTGAGCCACTGTGTCTGGCCATGTGCCTCTATTTGTGATTTCAGGTTTAAAGTCTCCTTTCCTCCTCAGACCTAACATAAAGGCAGGGACTGGTTCTGTCGTGTTCCTTACTATGTCAGCAGGGTGTGGCACAGGGCCTGGTACAGAGCAGGAATCAAATGTTTGTTGAATGAATAGGTGATGGTAGGAATAGTGGATACCTGAGGTTGCTGCTTGCTCAGCATCCATTTCACCTTCTTCCAGTCCAAGGGTACCTTGGGTTTTGCTTTGAGAATCATTCCTCCCTCCTTTACCAATGGCTCATGTGGGGTTGACCCCACTCCCTGGGAGGTGGGCACAAGAACTATGCCTGGTCAAGCAGAGTCACAATGAATGATTCAGCAATGGGCATGTATCCCACTTCCCAGCAAGGAGAAGCTGCCCTCAAATTTTTGCTGGAATAATTGGAGGAAACTGGGGAAAAGCTAATACAGAGGAAAGAAGAAGAAGGGAGGAACAGAGAGATGGAGAGGAGGAGAGGAGGGAGAAAGGAGAAAACAGGCCAGCCACCACTGAGCACCTGGATTCACCCATTCTCAAAGTAGCTCTGGGCTTTTTTTCTGCTATTACACATTGTTATAATGATAGCCTTGTATTGAGCACTTACTGTGAGCTAGGCACTAGATGGTAAGTTACCTTGTAAAGAAGTAGACATGGTGTTTCCTATTTTACAGATGAGGAAGCTGAGGCTCAGAAAGGTGATGTGACTAGTCCAGAGCCTCACAGTCAGGAGGATTCGAGGAAATCCTGCTGGACTGCCTCAGAAAGCTATAGTTGGCCCTGCTCTGCCCTGGAGAGGCCAAGTCCATGGCAGGACCTGGCCCTCCATGGACATCTCAGCTTTTCCATCTATAAAGTGATGAGGCAGGCCAGAGCCATCACTGGAGGCCAGTCAGGCCCCAACGTTCTAAGCTCCCCCTCTTCCTTGGTGGGAGCCCTAGTTGTCATGTACAAGGACATGTGATCAAGGCTACCCTCCCTCACCTCGCTTCCATGTCCACGACATGCAGGGTGTCTTCCAGGAGACAGGTCTTGAGCTCATAGTCTTCCTGGCTGCTGGCTGTCAGTGATGGGGATGCATTGACCTCTAGGAGCCACCTGGGGAGGGAGGGGAGTGGAGAGCCTTAGGGTTGCTTGGTCCCTGGAGCTCCTAGGATCTCACTAAGTGGCTAGATGGATGCATGGACCCCACCCTCAGTTCAGTCCAGGCTGCTCCCTCTACAGCTTTCTATTTTTCAAATTATTTTTATAGAGATAGGGTCTTGCTAGGTTTCCCAGCTAGTCTCAAACTCCTGGCCTCAAGTGATCCTCCTGCTTCAGCCTCCCAAAGTGCTGGGATTACAGATGGGAGCCACTGTGCCCGGCCCCCTTCCCGACCACCCTTTCCACTTTTTTTTTTTTTAGACGGAGTTTTGCTCTTATCACCTAGGCTGGAGTGCAATGGCACAATCTTGGCTCACTGCAACCTCCACCTCTGAGGTTCAAGCGATTCTCCTGCCTCACCCTCCTGATTAGCTGGATTACAAGTGGCCACCACCATGCCCAGCTAATTTTTTTGTATGTTTAGTAGAGACAGGGTTTCACCATATCGGCCAGGCTGGTCTCAAACTCCTGACCTCAGGTGATCTGCCCACCTTGGCCTCCCAAAGTGCTGGGATTACAAGCAAGAGTCACCATGCTGGCCACCTTTCCACTTTGAGGAAAGGTAACTCAAAAGTAGAAAGCTGGCCTGGGAACTACAGTGCCTTCATAGGGTGATGGTTTTCTCTTCTTCTGATACAGATGTGAATGCAAGGAAAACTTTCCTTTCTTGGTGAAAGTTTGCGCACTGTAGGTGGCAAGCACCCTGCTGTCAGGGGCTGGGAAGCATGGGGAGGGGAGGGGACTGTGCGGAGCTGGCCAGGGCATTCCATGTCTAAAGCGGTGGCTGTGGCAGGCTCCAGGAGAGTGTTGTCCTGTGGGAATGTGAGCCCCAAATTGTGAAATCATCTGATTGTTCCAGAAAAGCCAAAAACAGTAATTTTTTTTTTAAGGAGGCAGTATCTGGCTCAGTCAGTCAGGCTAGAGAACAGTGATGCAATCTAAGCCCTCTGCAGCCTTGAACTTCTGGCCTCAAGTCATCCTCCTGCCTCAGCCTCCTGAGTAGTTGGCATTATTATTACAGGGGCTTGAGCCACTGTACTTGGTAATTCTGCTTTTTATCTAAACATCTTCCAAATTTTAGAGCCTGTCAGTAAATTAAAATTAAAAACAAAAACAGTCTAAAGGCCAAATTCAAAGTATCTGCAGGCCAAAGCAGCCCAAAGACCTTCAGCTAGCCACCTCTTGTCTTGTTCAACCCCATCCTTCTACAGACAGGAAGCTGGGGCCAAGAGAGGGAAGGGCTCAGCCCGCAGGCCAATGGGAGACCAAGCCCCTTTCCACTATAGCGCAAATTACCTTGGTAAATTAACAACTTGGAGAGGTAGACATGGTGTTTCCCATTTTACAAATGAAGAAACCAAGGCTCAGAGAGGTGACATAGCCATCTGGGGTCCTGCACAGCCAGTCCTCTTGGACATGTAGAATTTTTGCCCACATGGAGGAGTACACCCAGAGTCATCCTAATCACAACACTCAGGGCTGGACTCCTCTTGTCCAGGCCTAAGGACAGCGATGAGGGCAATTGTGTAGGGGTCTCAGCAGGCCAGGTCGAGATTAACTGAGGTCCCTCCCACAACTTGACTACCCAGGCCCCAGGGCAAGTGGATGCTCCAGCTCTTCCCACAGTCGCTGTCCAAGCGTGGGCGGAGCTTATTCCCCACCAGGTCCACCTTAATGCCAGCAGTCACATCCTGCTGCAGGGGCAAAGGAGAGAGACCCGCTGGTGCCTGGACCCTGTTTCCCTTGAGTGAGGGCCTGACTGAGGTCTTGCTCTAGAGCCCCTCCTCCTGGCTTAGAAGGCCCCTCAACACTCGCATGGTGACCCTGAATAGGGGGTTGGGTCTTGGAGCCGGCAGTGCTGGTGGGGAGCCACTCAGCCCAGGTCCTTGGACCCTGGGCCTGGCTTTGCCCTTGACTAGCAAGTCAAGGGCATGACCTCAAGCTCCCTGACACTTGCTGGGCTTGTGTGTCCTGTTGCATCGTTTGAGGCCATCATGGTGGTCCCTGCCAGGTCAGGCTTGTTCTAGTCATCAGCTCAATCTCCTCCAAAGGGCACCATGGAAATGGATCAAAGTCTTGGCAGAAATCAACACTGTAACAATGTTCCATTATTCTTCAAAGCTCCAAGACTTACAGAGGGGAAGTTTCTTGCCTGATAGAGGGGAGGATTCCTGACTCAGCAGATGATCAGGAAAGGCCTCCTGGTGCCAGGCTCGGTGCCCAGTGCTCTACAGACTGTCTCTCACTTATTCCTTATAATGATCCTATAATGACCTATGGATAGATCCTGTAATGACCAACCCCATTTTGCCATTGGGCAAACTGAGGCACAGGAAAAGTAAGTGTGCACAAGGTTATACAACTAGGCATTGGCAGAGCTGGGATTCAAGTCCAGGCAGTCTGGGTGCAGAGTATGCAAACTATGACCTGCTGGCTCTCCCCCTGACCCACTTACGGCTTGAGGTCCTGGTCAATGAGGATGTCGTAGCCGTACAGCTCGAAGCAGTGCTTGTCACTGATGATCACCTTCTGCACACTCTGCAAGCTTTTGATGAAGATGTTGTCCATGTCCCTGAAGAGCGTCTCCACCGCCTGGGGCCCGTGTTTGGAAGCCAGGTACTGCCGGAAGCGCTGCAGCATCCACTTGCTGCCCTGTGTCCCGGGCAGCCAGGTCAAGAGAGGAGCCTCAGTTAGCCAGGACCTGGCCTGCTTGGACCCTTACACAATTGCCCTCAGTGCTTTCCTTAGACCTGGGCAAGAGGGGCCCAGCCCTGAGCCCTGTAATTAGGATGACCCCAGGTTTGCCCTTCTTTGAGAGGCAAAAATTTTTCATGTCTAAGAAGACTAGCTATGCAGGACCTCAGAAGTCCCTGCCCACATGACGTGCGGAGGCCCCTTCCCTGAGCCTGACCTGTTGAGGACAGACCACACTGACCACGTGTGCATCCCAAGGCCATGGAGTGACCAACGGGCTGCTGTTTTCAGGGGTATGTATGTGCAAGGGCCTCACTGTATGGGATAGAGCCAGGAAAGGGAAGAGAAGGGAACAGCTGTGTATTGGGGACCTGCTCTCCCTGTGTCCCCTTGATCTGGCCCTTGACTCTCAGAAGTCTGAGAATTCTGTATTTGAACCTGACCTTGCGGGTTATTTTACATAGAGAGAGAGAGAGAAAATATATTGGTGTGATACATTACATGAATCAATTAATCCATTGACCAACAGAAGGTATCTGTCAAGGTAGGACAGGACATATTTTGTTTAGGGGTGGGTTAGTGTGATTTGTAACTTTTAAATACTTAGATACATGATATGTGGGCCACCATTTGCAGTCCTGCCCTGAGCCCTGTAAGTGGGACAGACAGGCCTGCCTCACTGGCCAACTCAGGCTCAGACAGGCCTGTCCTGGGCTCCCTGCCATGCCACCCTCCCCACCCCCACCTGGCCCCAGAGGGCTGCACCCAAGCAGAGCGGAGCCTGGCTTCCTCACCTTCTTTGGGTGGTAGTCAGGAGACGTTTTTTGCACAGCGACGTTGGTGAGGTGAACATCTGGCAGAGGGTGGTGGTCAAGGTCATACCTGACCTCAGTGTGAACAAAAAGGGTGAGCCCTGCCCCACAAAGCCCTCAGGACCGAACTGAGACCTTGCCTTGGCGATGGGGAAAGCGGCAAAATAGCATCACAGTCATGTGTGTGGGCTGTGGAGTCAGATGGGCCTGGGTTCAAATTCTGCCTGCATCTTTCCTGGCTATGAGGTCCTAAAAAGCCATTTAACCTCCCTGGGCCTATTTCCCCAGCTTTTAATGAGGGTACTTAGTAGCATATTGAACTCACAGGATTTTTCAAAAGGTTAAATACTGTACTCTTCCAGCGCCTGACATAGCTGATATTATACTATGATTTTTCTTTTACCCTTGCGTTATGATTTTTTTTTAAGAGACAGTCTCGCTCTGTCACCCAGGCTGGAGTTCAGTGGCATGACGTGCTCACTGCAGCCTCCGCCTCCTGGGTTCAAGTGATTCTCCTGCCTCAGCCTCTCGAATAGCTGGGATTACAGGCGCATGCCATTACACCCATCTAATTTTTGTATTTTTAGTAGAGACAGAGTTTCACCATGTTGGACAGGCTGGTTTCAAACTCCTGGCCTCAAGTGATCCGCCTACCTCGGCCTCCCAAAGTGCTGGGATTACAGGTGTGAGCCACTGTGCCCAGCCTGATTTTTTTTTCTTTAAATTCAAGAGGAGAGAAAACTTTCTAACAAAGGAACCAAATACAGAACAACCATCTCAGGACACACTAGGCTGTCTTTCACTAGAGGGGTCCAGGCTGGGCAGCCACTTTGTAGGAATATTGGTGAAGGGATCCAGCACTGGGGTGGGGTCAGGACGGCCTTGGAAGGCCCAGCCCTGAGATTCAGCCTCTCAGTACCGTCACCATCATCACCACCACTGACATCGGCAACACTTTTCAGCTTACAGAGCATGTTTACTGCATTATCTCATGTGTTCCCCAAATTATTCCTGTCTCACAGATGAGACCTTGGAGGCTTAGAGAGGTGAAGTGATTGCCATTCAGAATATCCCTTCCTCAACATCTTCCCCCACAGCTAAGCAGGATGGCTTCCCCAAACCTCGCTGTGTCTGTCTGCCTGTTTGTTTCTTTTGAGATGTAGTCTGGTCTGTTGCCCAGGCTGGAGTGCAGTGGTGCAATCTCAGCTCACTGCAACCTCTGCCTCAAGAATTGCTCAAGCAATTCTCCTGCTTCGGTCTCCCAAGTAGCTGGGATTACAGGTGCCCGCCACCAAGCCCAGCTAATTTTTGTATTTTTAGTAGAGACAGAGTTTCACCATGTTGACAAAGCTGGTCTCGAACTCCTGACTTCAAGTGATCACCCACCTTGGCCTCCCAGAGTGCTGGGATGACAGGTGTCAGCTACCACACCCAACCCCAAACCTCATGAAATGGCCGTAAGACATGACTTTCTCCAGGACTTATTTGGGGCATTTCTCAGATGGGGAGGTAGAGGCTCTAGATCCCTGACTCCCAGTCTAATTCCCCTAAAAAGTATGTTTACCCTAGTTTGTGGTGTGTTGAACAGAGCAGGGCGGTTTCAGCCTCCCTGGGGAAGGTGAGTATCCTCTTTAGCATCTTTTTCCTAGAAGTCTTCTTTAGAGCTTTTCTTTCTTTTTTTTTTGAGATGGAGTCTCACTCTGTCACCCAGGATGGAGTGCACTGGTGCAATCTCAGCTCACTGCAACGTCTGCTTCCCAGGTTCAAGCAATTCTCCTGCCTCAGCTTCCTGAGTAGCTGTGATTACAGGAGTGTGCCACCACATCAGCTTTTTTTTTTTTTTTTTTTGAAGAAATATGAAAGGCCAGGTGCCCTGGCTCATGCCTGTAATCCCAGCACTTTGGGAGGCCAAGGCAGGTGGATCACCCGAGATCAAGAGTTCAAGACCAGCCTGGCCAACATGATGAAACCCCATCTCTACTAAAAATGCCAAAAAACAAAAAATAGGTCTGGTGGCGGGCACCTATGATCCCAGCTACTCGGGAGGCTGAGGCAGGAGAATCGTTTGAACCCAGGAGGTGCAGGTTGAAGTGAGCCAAGACAGTGCCACTGCACTCCAGCCTGGGCAACAAGAGTGAAACTTTGTTTCAAAAAAAAAATAGAAAAGGAAAAAGAAATAGGAAGTAAGGATCCATGCAACAACATAGAAGAACCTTAGAAACAAGCTAAGTAAAAGAAGTCAGGCACAAAGACTGCATAGTATATGATTCCATTTCTATGACATGTTGAGAATAGGCAAATCCACAGAGACAGGAAGTGGCTGCAAAGGGCTGGGAGGGGAGTGGAGTCCAGGGAGGAACAGGGATGACGGCTAACGGGTATGGAATTTCTTTAGGAAGATGATAAAAATGTTTTAAAATAGCTGAGCACGGTGGTTTACACATGTAGTACCCACTACTCAGGAGGCTGAAGTAAGAGGATCATTCGAGCCCATGAGTTCAAGACCAGCCTGAACAATATAGTGAGACCCTGTCTCAAAAATAGGAAAGTTTCGGCTGGTCGCAGTGGCTCATGTCTGTAATCCCAGCATTTTGGGAGACTGAGGTGGGTGGATCATGAGGTCAGGAAATCAAGACCATCTGGGCCAACATGGTGAAACCCCATCTCTACTAAAAATACAAAAAATTAGCCAGGTATGGTAGCAGGTGCCTGTAATCCTAGCTACTAGGGAGGCTGAGGCAGGAGAATTGCTTGAACCCAGGAGGTGGAGATTGCAGTGAGCCGAGAACGCGCCATTGCACTCCAGCCTGGGCAACAAAAGTGATACTTCATCTCAAAAAAAAAAAAAATTAAAAAATTAGCTAGGCATGGTGATGTGTGCCTGTGGTCCCAGATACAAGGGAGGCTGAGGTGGGAGGATTACTTCAGCCCAGGAGATGGAGGATGCAGTGAGCCGTGATTGTGCCATTGCACTCCAGCCTGAGCAACACAGCAAGACTCTGTCTCACGGGGGAAAAAAAAGGAAAAGAGGATGCTGGGGCAAAGTGAGTTACTGGCTGAAGAGTGGAAGTAGCTCTCTTTGGATGAAGGAAACATGGCTCCCAGAACTTCACACTTAACACACTGCTCCCGCCTGCTGCAGAGGAGACAGCGGGCCTCCTTAGGAGCAGAGGAGAAGCAAAGGCTAAAAGAAAGGGATGGGATATGGGTCAGCCAACCTCAGAGCCTCCCGACTCTAGAGAGGAACCTGAAACCAGGTCTCAATGGACCAACAGTCAAGTAGCAGAGTAAACATACGATCAGAATAAATCCACAGAGAAACAGAGCTGATCCACTGTGAAATCTTTAGGAGGAAAAGACTTTACTTAGCTTAGAAATGATGGCAAAAATCACCCAATGGACAAGTAAGATGTGAAACATGGGAAAGTAAAAATGAACAGATGTCAAGACAAAAAGAATCAGTGACCACAGAAAAGATGTGTAGCACATGTGATAGTCTAATGTTTCTATCACATGAAAATCCCACATGAATTAGCAATAAAAAGTATGACTGTTTATTTACTAAGGAAAGGACATGGACAAACATAAAATAGAAAATAAAGCTGGTAGGACCCCACCTGGGGAAATGCTCAAAGTTCCTATAACAGAAGATACACAATTTCAAAGGCATGCAAATGGGGGAAAATGAAAACTGGAAGAGATGCAAATTCTAAGGCAAAACTCTGCTTCCTCGTCAAGTCGGTGACATTTAAAAAATCTTTTTGAAAAATTTAAAACTCACAGAATATTTGCAAGAATCATATAAAGAATGTCCCTATCGCGTGGTGGCACACGCCTGTAGTCCCAACTACTAGGGAGGCTGAGGCAGGAGAAACGCTTGAACCTGGGAGGCAAAGGTTGCGGTGAGCTGAGATCATGCCACTGCACTCCAGCCTGGGCAACAAGAGCAAAATACTGTCTCAAAAAAAAAAAAAAAAAAAAAAAAAAGAATGCCTTTATCTGCTTCACTTAGATGTGGCCAATTGTTTCAGAAATGGCTGTTTAAAACCATTGTCCCCAGGACTGGGGAGCTGGGATGAAATGGACTGTGTCAATAGAGGGTAAAAATATTTAATTTTTTAAAAAATTTATTTATTTTATTATGTTTTTGAGATGGAGTCTTGCTCTTTTGCCCAGGCTCGAGTACAGTGGCACAATCTCAGCTCACTGCAACCTCTGTCTCCCAGGTTCAAGCAACTCTCCTGCCTCAGCCTCCCGAGTAGCTGGGATTATAGGTGCTCACCACCACATCTGGCTAATTTTTGTATTTTTAGTAGAGATGAGGTTTCATTGTATTGGCCAGGCTGGTCTCGAACTCCTGTCTTCAAGTGATCCACCTGTCTCGGCCTCCCAAATTGTTAGGACTATGGGCATTGAGCCACCACACCCAGCAATGGTAAAAATATAAAAGGACTCTTCTGGGAAGCAATCTGGCCAGATGGGCTTGACTCAGTATTTATACCTCTGTGACACCATCCAAGGGAAAAATATTAAATACCGTAAAAGGTTTATGAAGAAATATGTTTCTTTGCAGCATTTTATGTCATAGCAAGAAGCTGAATATTTCCCAAATGCCTGCAGCATGGGGGATTAGAAAACCAGGAAACCTACTCAGTGAAATATTTTTGTAATGAAAAAAAAAAAAGTCTATAAGAAAAATACTAGTGATAATGATTAGTGCAAGAAAAGATTATATTACACAGTAGGATCATTTATATTTAAAAGGTAAATGACAGCAAAAATCTCTATAAATGAACCTGGAAGGAAATACCCTAAAATAGTAAGTAGTTTTTGCTAGAAAATGTGCCTGGAGAAGGTTTCCTTTTTCTACTTTTCTGAATTTTCTGATTTGATTTTAATAAGCTATACCACTTGTATTATAAAAAATGTATACTTTAGATGTTTTATTATTTTATTATTAGAGTAAGGCCTCTAACTTATAGAAACAATTCGTAATAGACAATGCATAAAGTTGAAAATAAATGCTTCCTGACCTGATTCTAATTCTCTGCAGTTTCCAGAGTTAATAATACATTACTGAGGCTGGGCCTGGTGGCTCATGCCTATAATCCCAGCACTTTGGAAGGTAGAGGTGGGAGGATTCAAACTGTTGAATCGAGGTGACACACTTGAGCTGAGTAGTTCGAGCCCAGCCTGGGCAGCATAGTGAGAACTCACTGCTACAAAAAATAACATAGCCAGACACAGTGGTGTGTGCCTGTGGTTCCAGCTACTCAGGAGGCTGAGGTGGGAGGATCACTTGAGCCCAGGAGTTCAAGGCTGCAAAGAGCTGTGATCCCACCACTGTACTTGAGCAGGGGCAACAGAGAGGGAAACTGTCAATCAATCAATCAGATACATTAGTGAATCATGAACATCCTTTGATACTTCTTCCTAAACAGAAACGTACTTCCTTAAAGGCAAAAGTGGGAACAGGAATATATCAATTCTCCAGCTTACATTTTGTTTTTCACTTTTCATCTTAATCATCTTTCTATGTCATGACTTCTCAACTTATCTCTTTGATTTTAACAGATGTATAAGATCACATGGATGCCTTAGAATTCATTTCACCATCTCTCAAGAGAGATTTAAGGGATCAAGGGTAATGATTGTTCACTATTATATACAGTGTTTCAATGAATATTTTTGTATTTAGTGTACGAATAGATATACTATATGTAAACATATATTTGAATAATTATGTATAAATGATGTATATTATATATAATAAAGTCAAGTTAAAAATGTTTTTATTATTTTGTGATTCAAAATTATTTTAAAAGTTAGTATGTGATATCTGAAGTGAACATGACAAAATATTAATCTGTTAAATCTGGATGGTGAATGCATGGGTTGTTATAGTCTTTCCTGCAGTTTTCTATTTATAGAAAAGTATTTTTTATTAATATTTCAAGATTAAACATTTAAAACAATATAAAAGAAGAGATGGAAAATGATGTGTATTTACTCACTGTGAAAACAGCAAAGCCTCATTAACTAGAAACTTGCCCCGGGAGAGGGCTTTGTTTGCTTAAAAAGTCCCCATGATGCCCAGAGCTGTGCAAACATTTTTAAGTGGGAGAGGAGGACCACTAATATTTTCTGAGAGGTTGCTCTGGGCCAGCCACTGTTCTGAGTGCTTTACATATATTACTTAACTTTAGTAAACAACTAAGTGGCAATTCAACTAAACTCAATGAAACTTGCCGATGATAAATGCTTGTTAGAATTACAAAATAAACGTAATGGAAGTGCTGACATTGGCAAAATAGAAAAAAACAAATTGCAAAAAATAACTCAGAAACGTCTAATCCCAGATGCCATGCAAATGCATCACCCTGGATACGCACTCAACTGAATGCGGAAATTAATGCAGACAGATGCAAATGACCTAAGAGCACTGGCTGGGTTGCCTACGCCCCAAGCGGGGCAGCATCACCCCATCTCCATCTTTCACATGTGCGGGTCATCTGGTCCTGCCCATTTGCCTCCTAAATATTGCTGGACTGTCTACCTCTTTTCTTCTGAGGCTCAGGCCTAAAGATCCTAAAAACTTTCTTTGATGTGTCTATTTTGACTAGATAATACATTCACATGGCTTAAAAACTAAAATGCACAAAATGTATGTAATGAAACATCTCCTTTCTACCTCTGTTTCCACTCACATTTCTCTTCCCAAAGACATCTATTTCCAGCTTTTTTTTTTTTTTTTTTTTTGAGACAGGGTCTTGCTCTGTTGCCCAGGCTGGAGTGCAATGGCATGATCTCGGGTCACTGCAACCTCTACCTCCGGAGTTCAAGGGATTCTCATGCTCAGTCTCGCGAGTAGCTGGGATTATAGGCAATGTGCCACCATGCCTGGTTAATTTTGTATTTTTAGTAGAAATGGGGTTTCACTATGTTGGTCAGGCAAACTCCTGACCTCAGGTGATCCACCCGCCTTGGCCTCCCAAACTGCTAGGATTACGGGTGTGAACCACCACACCCAGCTTCCTGTCTGTCCTTCCAGAGATGTCTATGTACAGATAAGCAAGCATATATATAGAGAGAGAGAGATTTTTTTTTTTTGAGACAGGGTCTTGCTCTGTCACCCAGGTTGGCATGCAGGGGCAAAATCACAGCTCACTGCAGCCTCAAATTCTTGAGCTCAAGCGATCCTCCCACCTCAGCCTCCCAAGTAGCTGGGACTACAGGCATGTAACATCACATGTGGCTAATTTATTTTTATTTTTATTTTTTTCATAGAGACAGGATCTCACTAGGTTGCCCAGGCTGGTCTTGAACTCCTGACCTCAAGTGATCCTTCTGCCTCAGCCTCCAAAGTACTGGGATTACAGGTGTGAGCCACATCTGGCCAGATATGATTTTTAACAGGAATGAGAACATATTTTCACACTGTTCTAGACAATTTTTTCCCAATTAACAAGACATTTTGGCAATTATTTCATATCACTACATAAAGCACTTTCCCCATTCCTTTTTAAGAGCTTCATAGTATTTTACTGTATAAAGGAGTCATTCATTTCATTGTTCCCTATTTTTTGCTCTCACAAACAAGGCTGTGCCGTGAATAACCTTGAAGCCTGTCTTGTTCTACACTACAAATGTACTTGTAAGAAGATAAAATCCCAGAAGGGGAATTGCTGGGTCACAGGGCTATGTGCATTTGTCTTTTAACAGATCTTTGCCAGACTGTCTTCAAAGAAGTCATGCCAATCAATGTACAGTCCCGCCAGCAACATATATATTCTCCCAGCCTCACCAAGACAGCGTGTTATCAAACTTTTGGTCTCTGCCAATCAGATTACTGAAAATAGCATTGTACTTGAATGAATGAGTGGGCCAATGACTAAGCACTGAAGAAGAGGCACATGGGTCAGGTATGGTGGTTCATGCCTGTAACCACAGCACTTTGGGAAGCTGAGGTAGGTGGATTACCTGAGGTCAAGAGTTCAAGACCAGCCTGACCAATATGGAGAAACCTCATCTGTACTAAAAATACAAAAAAAAAAAAAAAAAATTGGGCCGGGCGCTGTGGCTCACACCTGTAATCCAAGCACTATGGAGGCCAAGGCGGGCGGATCACCTGAGGTCGGGAGTTCAAGACCAGCCTGACCAATATGGTGAAACTCCGTCTTTAAAAAAAAAAAAAAATTAGCTGAGCGTGGTGGCACATACCTGTAATCCCAGCTACTTGGGAGGCTGAGGCAGAAGAATCGCTGGAACCTGGAGGCAGAGGTTTCAGTGAGCCGAGATTATGCCATTGCACTCCAACCTGAGCAACAAGAGCGAGACTCTATCTCAAAAAAAAAAAAAAAAGGATGCAAATGTTCTCCAAAGGGGTTTAAACTGTCTGACCCTAGGAATATTAGGCATAGCACCAGAACTAGCAGTGTGCGGTGAGCTGCTCTGAGCGGGGCTGGCCTCTCCTGGGGAATCACCCCTACAAGACTGGAGGCTCCCAGAGGGAAGGGACCAGACTGGTCTTGTAAACTGTCTCCTGTGCCCAGACCACAGCAGGCACTCAGCAAACACCTGTGGGACAAAGGAGCTCACTTGGGACTGGCCAGAGTGTAGAAGGGTAGGTGTGTGTGGGGTGGTTAGGCAGGATCCCAGGATACACTGGTCATCTATGCTGTTCAATGTGAAGCGGGTGTTGGAGAATCGGGCAAAGCCATCCCGGTAGAGCCAGGCCCGCAGCGGGATATACTGAGGCAGAGGTGGAAAGAGAGAGAGAAGAGAAAGTGTATACATATAGGCTCTCACACAACCTAGCTCTTACACCTACCATTTCCTCCCCCGGGAGTCCCCTTCTGTCTTTCCCAAATCAGACACCTGCTCTCACACCAGGCTTCTTTGATTTTATCCCCTCCTTTCCCCAGGGGGAAAGGGGATACAGAAGGAAACAAAATGAAGGTGAGGTCCAGGAAGACAGGGGCGGAGTATGTCTCAGACACCCCTGTAGCCTCTGTCCAGCATAAAGGTTTGAATGTTGGCTGAAGGGATGAATGAATGGGTGGAGGGAATATAGCAACTCCCTGATTAAGAGAGGCTCTGAGGCCAGGCTGCCTGGATTTGAGTCCCAGCTCTGCTGCCCACCAACTGTGTGACCTTGGGCAAGGTACACAACCTCTCCATATCTGTCCCCTCATTGTAAAGGGAGGATAATAATAGAACCTACCTCCCTGGGTTGTTAGGAGGCCTGAATGTGATAAAACCTGCTAAGTGCCGGGGCCTAGTACTTAGTAGGTGCTCAGTAAATGTCTGCTGTGGATGGCCAAATGAATAAAGAAGGACAGAGAGAGCAAATCTAGATTTGGGGGCATCTTAGTTAACTTCGGGTACATCTCCGTGCCCCCACCCCATCCCTAGATGTCCCCCAGGCTCTCTCAGGCAGAGATAAAACCAGACAAGCTTACACAAGGTACCTGCAGGCCATTTCCCCCATCTCCAGAGTCCAGCCACCCTTTAACCCCTGCTGGAGGAGGGCCCCCCACTTCATTACTCACCGACATCACCAGCACGTAGACACGCAGGTCAAACTTGCGGCCTGTCAGACAAGGAAAGAATTTGTGTAACAAATATTGATCTTCAGACATTGTGCTAGGTTTTAGGGAAATAGCAGTGGACAGACAGACAGGAAAACCTGCCTTTATGAAGCTCCTGCTGAAACTACACGAGGGGCCAGGCACAGTGCTCATGCCTGTGTGATCCCAGCACTCTGGGAGGTTGAGGCGGGAGGATCACTTCAGGCCAGGAATCCAAGACCAGCCTGAGCAACATCGTGAGACACTGTGTCTACAGAAAATTAGCCTCCCATGGTGGTGCCCACCTGTAGTCTCAGCTACTCTGGAGATTGAGGCAGGAGGATTGCTTGAGACCAGGAGATGGAGGCTGCAGTGAGTTATGACCATGACATTGCACTCTAGTCTGGGTGACAGAGACATGGGCTCAAAACACACAAAACTACACAAGGTATAAAGAGAGAATAATGGGAGGTGGGGAGGGATGCGTGGGGGTCAACCTGGGGGAAAGGCTTGAAACTCAGTAGTCAAATAAGACCCCCATGGGGAGTAGTAACCTTCATGGAGGTTACTACGTTCATAGTAATAACCTTCACAGTGCCTGCCTAGCCCAGAGTGGTGCAGGACCTTGGGTGGGAGAAACTGTGAGAACAGAAGCCTGGAGGGGGAAAGAGCTTGGGCCAAGGGCAGAGATGAAGGAGATGAGGTTGCTAGGCTGGCAGAGGTCAGGCCCCGTGAACTTTTGGGGTTCCGTCCCAAAAACCATGGGAAGCCACAGAAGGGTATCTCCTCCCTCTGGCTGCCATTTGGGGTGGAGCGAAGTGGGCAGAGCAGCAGTAGGCACCAATGAGGAGAGTGTAGTTGTCCAGGAGGGAGAGGATGGTGGCTGGGACCCGGGCGGAGGTGAGAGGAGCGGCCAGACAGATTCAAGAGCTTGTGGGAGCTTGGCGAGAACCAGATGTTGGGGGAGGAAGGGGACATACCCAGAATGGCTCCTGGCTGTGTCCCTGATGGAGAAGCTGAGGAATGGTGGGGGGATGGGAGGACAGAATTAGGGGTGTGTTGGGTTTGAGTGGTTGGCAAATGCCCAAGAGGGATATCACAGGCTGCCGGACATCAGGATCGGAGGTTCAGGGGCAAGGTCCTGGCTGGGAACAGAAAGCTGGGAGTCACTAGCCTTTTAGTGGTGTTTAAGTCACAGACAGGACAGGGTCACTATGGGGGATAGAGGAGAAGAGACCCAGGGGCTGCCCCCTAGGGAACGTAATTGCCAGAAGACATGGGAACTGGCATTAACACTATTGCAATGATGTCACCCATGCCTGATGTCCTGTGGTTCCCAGAGCCCAAGTGAGAAAAGCAGATGCCGAGCACACCTGGGGCAACCCACCAAGGTTGCAGGGAGGAGGCTGGGTTCTACCTCAGGGCCGGTGCCCTTGCAATTCCTCCTCCCTGCATTCCTCTCCCTCCAAATCTACCACAGTGACTCCTAGTTGCCACTCAGGTCTCAGCTCACATGTCACCTCCTGGCCCCCACATCATTCTCTGTCCCATTGCCTTGCTTGACTGACTTGATAACACCAGCACTGCATGGGACTGTCCCGTGGTGTGTTTTCTGGTTTATTACAGCCTGCTCATTGACGGTGTAAACTCCAGGAGAGCAGGATGGGGGGCAGCATTCAGGGCAGCGCTGGCACCAAATAGGCACTTTAAAATATTTGTTGGATAAATGCGTGAACGAGTAAGTTGGTTTTTAAAGGATTTTCCTGAACCAAGAAGGGAATGGAAAGGGCATGCCAGGCAGAGGGAACTGTATGGGCAATGGCTAGGAGGTGGGACACTGCAGAACTGATCTCTTTCCATGCGTTCCCTTCACGCCTAGTGTCAGGCTGGGCCCTTGGCAGGCTGCTGGTCAAGGCTTGTTGACTGACTGTTTGATGACCGTGCAATAGAAGGGCAGGAGCAGAGACAGCCATCTCACCTCCTATCAGGTAGGGATTTTCTATGTAACGCTGAGCCACATAGTTCTCCACAGGAATATCATCTTTCTGGTTGTCAGAGTTTCTTGTATCCTAGTAATAATAATAATTGAACATTTATTCACGGATCATTGCCTGTGTACTAGGCATTGTGTTAGACACTAGGGTAGCTCATTGGATCTTTAAATCAACCCTATCAGGTAAGTACTAATGTTATTCCCATTTCAAAGACAAGAAACTGAAGGACAGAAAGGGAGGGTAACTTGTTCAAGGTCACACAGCCAGTTAGTGATGTCGCTGGGATGTGAACCTACATGGTCTGGGCCCAGAGCCTGAGTGTTTAACCTCTAGACTTGTGTTGCCCAGTAGGGCAGTCACTGCCACAAGAGGCTATTTACATTTACATTTACCTTGATGGAACGTAAATGAAAGTACATGCTTAATAAATGAAAGGTGAAAGTTGAAAACACAGGCCAAGTGACATAAGCCAGACACAAAAGGACAAATATGGTCTGATTCCACTTAGATGAGGTGGCTAGAGTAGTCGAGTTCATAGAGACAGAAGGTGGACGGGGGATGCCAGGGGCTGGGGAGAGGAGGGAATGGGGAGCTGGTGTTGAACAGGTAGAGTTTCAGTTTGGGAAGATGGAAAGTTCCAGAGATGGACAGTAGTGGTGGCTGTACAACAATGTGAATGTACTTACAAAACCAGACACTTCAAAGAGGTTATGATGTAACTTTCATGTTATTATATCTTTTACCACAGTTTAATTCTGTGGTTTTTTTTTTTTGAGAATGAGTCTCGGCCAGGCGTGGTGGCTCACGTTTATAATCCAAGCACTTTGGAGGCCAAGGCGGGCGGATCACCTGAGGTCGGGAGTTCAAGAGAATGAGTCTCATTCTGTTACCCAGGCTGGACTGCAGTGGCATGATCTGGGCTCACTGTAACCTCCACCTCTCAGGTTCAAGCAACTCTCGTGTCTCAGCCTCCCGAGTACCTGGGATTACAGATGAGAGTCACCACACCTGGCTAATTTTTGTATTTACAGTAGAGATGGGGTTTCGCCATGTTGGCCAGGCTCATCTCGAACTCCTCACCTCAAGTGATCTGCCCACCTCTGGCTCCCAAAGTACTGGGATTACAGGTATCCAGCCCATAACTTTAGAAAAGGATATGAAATTTAAAAGCCAGTCCTCAGTCACACCAGCCACGTGGCAAGTGCTCAACATCCCGCCTGTGGCTAGTGGTCACTGCATTGGAGAGCACAAATATCCACCATTTCCATCCCTCTAGAAAGTTCTGTTGGCCAGTGGTGCCTACACCACCTATGGGCCTCCGAAGACATCGCTCCTTCTTCTCTACCTGCCAGCCCAGCTCTGGAGGACAGCAATGCTCTCATGCATGGGCACAACATCTCGCAGGCTGCAAATCCCTTTCCCACCCGTTGTCCCCTTCACTCAAAGACAGGGGTCACACACTTGATGGGGTCACACAACCAACCCAATGGCAGGCAGCACTGGCTCTCAGGACAGACCTGCTCCACCCACCATTGCTCCCCGCTCTACTGTGTCAAGACAAAAGCAGCTAGGTCTTGCCTTCCTGGGACCTGGGCCCAGCTCCACCTCCACTCATGTGGCTGCCAGATGGACTGATAGTACTCCTCCAGGCAGGCTGGGCCTCCAGGCTGCTGAGCTTCTACCCTGCAGTGCCCTGACAGTTTCATGGGAGAAGTCAAGACATTGAGCACTGCTGTGCGCCTCCTGGTACAGTAGGTGCCAGTCCTATAGGATTTCAGCCATTTTGCTCCTCCCACCCACCCTGCACCATCATCACCACTCAGCTTCAGAGAGCTTCAGCCATTTTCCCAAGATCACACAGCTGCTGAGTGGGAGAGGCAGGATTTGAACCAGGATTTCTACTGCACTGTGTCTTGGGACAAGAAGGGAGTGGGGGTGGGAGGGAGCTTACCCAAAGCTCAGTCTAGGCCCTGGAGGAAGAGTCAACCATACTCTCCCCAGCCACGTGAGCCGGGGGCCCAGATAAAGAATGTGCATCGGCTGGGTGTGGTGGCTCACACCTGTAATCCCAGCACTTTGGGAGGCCAAGGCGGGCAGATCACAAGGTCAAGAGTTCAAGACCAGCATGGCCAATATGGTAACAATGTCTCTACTAAAAAATACAAAAAATTAGCCAGGCATGGTGATGCACACTTATAATCCCAGCTATTCAGGAGGCTGAGGCAGGAGAATTGCTTGAACCTAGGAGGCAGAGGATGCAGTGAGCTGAGATCATACCACTGCACTCCAGCCTGGGCAACAGAGTAAGACTCTGTCTCAAACAAACAAAAAAAAGTTCATCAAGCACTGAGTAGTATCAGGCACTGTGGGGTGTCTGTGTGTGTGTGTGTGTGTGTGTGTTTCCTTATCAATTACAATCTCAATCTACTGAGGCACTGACAGGTGAAGTAACTTACCCAACTGCACACAGCTATTGAGTGACTGAGTCACAAGGTCAAGATTTGAATCTGGACAATCTGGCTCTGGAGACCCCCCCACTCCAATGGGCAGGCCTGTGGGTAGAATTTCTCTGCCAGCCCTCTGAGCTTTGATAGCAGGAAGGAGGAGCCCCTCCAACAGCGAGGTAAGAGGAAGGTTCCGGGAGGAAGGGGGAAGAAGCAGGCTCACCTTCCTCCAGTCCATGATGTCCTTCAGCCTGCGGAAGAGGAAGATGCCTTTCCCCTGCGACCGGGCTACCTGGGGAGGGGTGGGGGCAGAAAGCCGGCTCTTAGTTCTGCGTGGTTCCCTGTTGGCTCTCCTGGCTGGGGCCTCTCCCCAGCATCTCTCTGTCTTTTTCCCCATAAGCCTCCAGCTCTCCCCAGAGGAAGGCTAGCTGAAGGGGCTGGAACAGATAAGGTGCTAACCCTGGCAGAGGGAGAGAGGAAAGGGAGGGGAAGGGGGAGACTGACTTAGCTCACAAAGACATACATTTGCATGAATAATGCAAAAGAACAGACAATTAAAAAGCCATTCCTAACAGTCCTGGGAACATACCATCTGATTCTTTTTTTGGAAATCAATTTGCCTTCATAATTAGGGTTTGCTTCGGCTAATACTGAAATCAGCCTGGCTTTACTGAACCCCAGCATGGATAATTCATAGCTTCACAGAGTCAAGGGGCTAGAAGAATCTTTGATCTCATACAGAGTGGTCCTCAGCAAAGGCATTACTCCCCTTCTACCACTATAGAAGGGCGACAGTCTTCCGCCTGGCCTTGCACACCCACAGTGCCTAGGAGCTCACTACCTCCCCCCACCCATGCCAAACATAGCTCATTTTGTTACAGGATAGCTTTGTAAATAGTCATCCAAAGGGTATATATGAGGTGCATACTGTATGTTGAGCATTATGCAGTAACCCAGATCTCATGGAACACAGCCTAACTGTGTTGAACTAAAATTGGACAGTCCGGCTTTGGCTCCTAGGACCTCCTAAAACAAAGCTGATTCCTGGGTACCAAAAGAGTCTTTTAGGTATCTGCAGCCACTGAGCAGGTCCCCCAGGTCATCTTTCCTCCAGTAAATGTGCCAACTCTTATTTCCTTCTGTTCTCCTCTGAGCATGGCCCACCTGGCCCACCTGAGGCTCTCTGTCGGGGCAGGCAGGGCTGTCAGGTGCGGTGGTACAGGTTGTCTACTGCTCTGCCTGAGCTGTGTACCCTGGTTCAGGGTTGTGTGTGCCCAGAAGACTGGGTGCCAAAAACACTATGGAGCACTGGTGGTGGCTCAGGGGCAGCTAAGTGTGCACAGCAGTTTCAGAAAGCAAGTACTCAGTGTGCACCAGGAGCTTCCAACAGTTCACAGCCTTGCAGAAGACTTGAACGGGCATTTTACGAAAGAAGATTACCAGTGTAAATGTGTCACAGGCTGGGCACAGTGACTGACATCTGTAATACCAGCACTTTGGGAGGCCGAGGTAGGAAGACTATTTAAGCTCAGGAGTTCAAGACAAGCCTAGGCAACAGAGTGAGACCTCGAGACCTGGTCGCTACTAAAAATATTTTTTAAAAATAGCCGGGTGTGGCTGGGTGTGGTGGTTCACACCTCTAATCTCAGCAGTTTGGGAGGCCAAGGTGGGTGGATCACTGGAGGTCAGGAGTTTGAGACCAGCCTAGCCAACATGGCAAAACCCTGTCTCTACAAAAAATACAAAAAGTAGCTGGGCGTGGTGACATGCACCTGTAATCCCAGCTACTCGTGAGGCTGAGAGGCACAAGAATGTCTTGAACCCAGGAGGTGGAGATTGCAGTGAGCCGAGATCGTGCTACTGCATTCCAGCCTGGGTGACAATTTCAAGACTTCATATAAAAAAAAAATAGCTGAGTGTGATGGTGTACCCCTGTAGTCCCAGCTACTTGGGAGGCTGAGGTGGAAAGATGACTTGAGCCCAGGAGATTGGGGCTGCAGTGAGCAGGGATTTACCACTGCACAGCCTGGGCAACAGAGTGAGACCCTGAGAAGGGAAAGGGAAAGGGAAAGGGAAAGGGAAAGGGAAAGGGAAAGGGGGGAAAGGGGGAAAAGGGGAAAGGGGGGAAAGGGGAAAGGGAAAGGAAAGGGGAAATGGGGGAAAGAGGGGAAAGGGGAAAGGAAAAGAACTGGCACTCAACCTCATCAGAGTTTACCAACAGAGAAGTGCTAATTGACAGAACAGGAGCACGGTCATCTTGGACAAATACCAACACTTTAAGTTCCAGCTCCCTTTCTACCCTCATGCATTCCAAGGAAATCACTTCTCTTCTAACTACAAGCAGCCAGAAAAAGCAGACAGTAAAACACAGATAAGACAGCTCAGGCACAGAGGGAGGTGGGAGGAAAGTCTCTTGGGTAACTGCCAAACTTCACCCTCATACAACAGGCCCCAGTAAAACACTGGGCTTTAATAAGTACGTTCCTTTCCCTTCAGGTGCACTAAGACAGGGAACCTAAAAGCAGATTCCTGGGATATGTCTGCAGCTGCAGGAAGATGAATGGGAACAGACACACAACTCTCCCTCCCAGAAAAGCATAACAAAGAGACATGGAAGCAGTCCAAGCCTCTAATAAACTCTCCCACCCTGAATCCTTAAAAACTCTTGGTCTGTAAGAGAGTGTGGCTCTGACCTAACTCAGCCAGAAGCTCCTCTCAGGTTTGTTTTCTCTAAAATAAACCTGTCTTAACTGGCAAGCCACCTCTTGTGTTTCTTTTCTCTTTCTTTAATTTTTACACTAATGAAAATCACAATATGATACTACTACATACTACCTGAAAATGGTTACATTTAAAGACAGACAATACCAAGTATTGGCGAGGATGTGGAGAAAAACTGGAACTTGCACACACACTACTGGTGCAAGAGTACATTGTTTGGAAACTGGCAGCATCTGCTAAAGCCAAATAGGCATTCTCTATCCTATGTCCCAGCAATTATTCTTCTAGGGACCTACATGACAGAAATGTCTGTACATGTCACGATGGACATGGCCCCAGATACCCATAGCAGCAGTATCATAATAGTTCCACCCTGAAACTCCCTAATGGATGAATATTTATACAATGGAACAGTATACAATGATGACAGTTAACAATGTACAATTACCCACATCAGCAGAATGAACTGCAAAAACATGTCAAGGGAGAGAAACCAGACACAAGGTAGTCATCCTATAAGATTCAAATTACAGGCCAGGCATGGTGGCTCATGCCTGTAATCCCGGCACTTTGGGAGGCCAAGGCAGGTGGATCACCTGAGGTCAGAAGTTCAAGACCAGCCTGACTAACATGGAGAAACCCCGTCTCTACTAAAAATACAAAATTAAGCCAGATGTGGTGGTGGCTGCCTGTAATACCAGCTACTCAGGAGGCTGAGGCAGAAGAATTGCTTGAACCTGGGAGGCGGAGGTTGCAGTGAGCTAAGATCATGCCATTGTACTCCAGCCTGGGTAACAGAGCAAGAGTCTGTCTCAAAAAAAAAAAAAAAAGAAAAGAAAAGATTCCAATTATATAAAGTCCAAAAGCAGACAAAGCAAACCTATGCTGTTTGGTGCCTGAGGTAGGGGTGGGGGTCGGGGTTGTGAGGAGGCCTGAGAGGGCTGCTGAGGGGTAGGGAATGCTGTTTATGATCTGGGTCCTGGTTACTTGAGTAGATTCACTTTGCAAAAATTCATACTGTACCCCTATAATTTGGCTACTCTTCTATATTATATTATCTTTTCAGGTTCATACACTTTGATCCAGAAGCTCCTATCCCCAACCCTGTTGGCTGCCCTCCCTATGACCACGTTCCTTCCTCTTCTTCCTTGCCAGAAAAACCCACCTCACATGCAGGAGGCTGGAAAGGCCAGATGCTGGTTTTCCCAGCTTCCCTTGCCGTTGGTGGAAACCACATGACCAGTTTTGGCCAATCAGACCTAAGGAGACATTTGCTCAGAGATTCCAGGAAAGATGTTTCTCCTTGTTAAAAATATTAGGGAAAGAGCAGTGGGGAAAAGCAGGGTAGGGAAGAAACGTCCTGGCCTCCTTCCTTCTATCTTTGAATGCTACGGTCTGCAGAGAGGATGCCTGTGACTGCAGCAGCCATGTCACATCCATGAGGTGACAAGTCTGATGACAAAAAGCCAGCACACAGGATGCAGAGTGGATGGACAGAAGGAGCCTGGGCCTCTAGCGGGATCATCAAGCGCATCCCCAACCCTGGATCTGCCTACCCTCAGCCTTCTTGTGCTGTGAGATAACAAAATGCCTTTATTGTTGAGGCCGTTGTTAGTAACTTGACATGACTGGTCCAGAAGGTGCCTTCCTAAGGGACTAACCCTAAAGAATGAAAGATGAACCACCTGCATGGTGTTACGTCGGGGTTGGGGAGATGGAAATCACCTAATACCTATCTCTAGCAGATGGCAATTTCCAAAAACCACCACAACAATATTTCCAGTCCCATATGTTCTCCAGAACCCTGTCAAGAGGTAAAGTCAACGACCCCGTCCCCTTGAATCTGGAAGTGTCTCTACTAATTGCATGTGGCAGAAGTGATGTGTGGCTTCCAATGCCCGGTCATAAAAGGCAATACAGCTTCTGCCCGGCTCTCTCTTTCAGAATGGTTGCCCTCAGAACCCAGCAGGCATCCCACAGAGAAGCCCAGGTCACAGGGAGTGGCCCACACGGAAGGCAACTGAGTCTTCCAGCCCTGAGCCCTGGCTGAATTCCCAGCCAAAAGCCGGCACCTACTTGCTAGCACAGCCTGTGAGCCAGCTCGGAAGGGGGTCCTCCAGCCCTCCGTGGATGCTGGGGCACAAATGAGCCTTCCCTGTCAAGCGCTGCCCACACTGGGGGATCATGAATGAAATAAGACATTATTGTTGTTTCAAATCACTATGTTCGGGAGTTTGCTACTCTGAAATAGATCACCAGAATTCTAGCTTTAGTAGAATGGTTCATAACAATGGCAATACCAGCAGCTAACACTTACACAGTTACCTCATTAAAGCTTCAAAAAACACACCCTCTTGGACATAAACATTAATATTATCACCATTTTGCCGCCGAAGAACCAGTGAACAGAGAGGCCAAGCACATTGCCCAAGGTCACCCAGCCAACAGGTAACAAATCCGAGATAGTTATATCTGTGCTACACAAACCTGGGGCTCATATGCCTCTTGGAAAGTGTTGGGGGTACACAAAATCACATGGTAAACAGCGTTACTTCTGGGGGCATCTCTATTACTTGATGGTTTGGGAGGGAAGTATTTTTATGTTATGCTTTTTTCTTTGAGACAGGGTCTTGCTTTGTCACCCAGGCTGGAGTGTAGTGGCGCCATCTCAGCTCACCGCAACCTCTGCCTTCCACACCTCAAGCACTCCTCCCACCTCAGCCTCCTGAGTAGCCCCAAGGCTGAGAACAGCCCCATGGTTGCCAAGGATGCTTGCAGCCAGGTGTGAAGTGTTAGACCAGCTTGGTAGACACGGAGAGAAGGAGCCTGCGCCTCTAACAGAATCATCGAGCACATCCAGCAACTTGGGGGACACAGAGAGATACTGACAGACAGGCCTGGTCCCTGACAGCCAAGCACCCGCCTGCCCACACCACGAGGCAGGCTGGAGCCACAGCGTCCTGAGCCATGTCAGTGTCCTGCCCACCTCCCCACCAACCCTGCCGGCCTGAACTGCTGGCAGGGGAGAATGCTTCCATGGAAAAAAAGTTAGAAGTAAATGCCAGACCCAAGAGCCTGTTCTTTTTTTTTTTTTTTTTTTCAGACGGAGTCTCACTCTGTCACCAGGCCGGAGTGCAGCGACGTGATCTTGGCTCACTGCAACCTCCGCCTCTGGAGTTCAAGCAATTCTTCTGCCTCAGTCTCCCAAGTAGGTAGGACTACAGGCACGTGCCACCACACCCAGCGATTCTTTGGTATTTTTAGTAGAGACGGGATTTCACCATGTTGGCCAGGATGGTCTCGATCTCTTGACCTCGTGATCTGCCCACCTTGGCCTCACAAAGTGCTGGGATTACAGGTGTGAGTCACTGCAGCCAGCTGACCCTGTTCTTATATTCCTCTAAGAGCTCCAAGATGAGCTGGAGCTCTGGCCTGGTGGGAAGAGGGTCCCCACAGGGTGGTATACAGGGAATGATGCTGCCTGCTCCCTTCTGAGTCCTGGGCTGCTCTGCTGCCACTGATGAGGGAGATGAAGGCTCAGCAGACACAGGAAAACAATGTAGAGGAGACGCCCACTGGCTGCCCTGTGACTGGCTGGGCCACAGCAACTATTCGAAAACTTTTGCCTGTGGGTGGGCAAAGATCAACCAGGTCACAAAGACAGGCCTTGTGGGAAGAGTGGAGTGGAGGGACTGGGGGAAGTCTTCTCCCTCTATTCTCCAAATATAGGGCAATGTTCTATTCTTAACAGTCTCTCCTCCTTAAAGGAATCCAAATAAAATCCCAGAATTAACACTCAAACCCAATGGTTCTCCAAGTGGGGTACTCAGGCCAGCAGCACCCTCAGAACCTGGAGCGATGGTTAGTTTTATGTGTGAACTTGATGAGGCCATGGCACCCAGTTGCTTAGACACTGTTAGTCTAGATGTTGCTCTGAAGGTATTTTGTAGATGTGATTAACATCTACAATTATCAATTTTTTTTGGAGACAGGATCTTGCTGTCACCCAGGCTGGAGTGCAGTGGAATGGTCTCAGCTCATTGCAGCCTCAACCTCCCAGTCCCAAGCATTCCTCATAACTGGCACTACAGGCACACGCCACCATACCCAGCTAATATTTTTATATTTTTTTGTAGAGTCTAAGTCTTGCTATCTTGCCCAGGCTGGTCTCAAGCTCCTGGGCTCAAGCTATCCTCCCACCTTGGCCTCCCAAAGTGCTGGGATTACGGACATGAGCCATTCACCTGGCCTGCTATCATTAATTTTAAGTTATCACCCTTGATACCATGGTGGGTGCAGTGAGGACGGGGGAAGCTTCATTTAATCAGTTGACGGCTTAAGAGTAAAAACTTGAGTTTTCCTGAAAAAGAAGAAATTCTGGCCGGATGCAGTGGCTCACCCTTGTAATCTCAGCACTTTGGGAGGCCAAGGTGGGCAGATCAGCTGAGGTCAGAAGTTCAAGACCAGCCTGACCAACATGGAGAAATCCCATCTCTACTAAAAATACAAAATTGCCCAGTGCATGTCTGTAATCACAGCTACTTGGGAGGCTAAGGCAGGAGAATTGCTTGAATCTGGGAGGCGGAGGTTTTGGTGAGCCAAGATCTTGCTATTGCACTCCAGCCTGGGCAATAAGAGTGAAACTCGATATCAAAAAAAAAAAAAAGAAGAAGCAATTCTGCCTCAAAACTGTAACACAGAAATCCTGCTTGAAGTTCCACGCTGCTGGCCTGCCCTGCAGATTTCAGACTTGCCAGCCCTTATAACATTGCATGAACCAATCCCTTAAACACACAGACAGACACAGACACAGACACAGACACACACACACACACACACACACACCCTAATGCTTTCCTTTCTCTGGAGAACCCTGACTACTATATGCAAATTCTCAGGCCCTCACCAGGCTGACTGACTCAGACACTCTGGGGTGGGTGGGATGCTTGAACAAGCTTTTCTGGAGATTCTGCCACACCCTCAAGCTTGAGAACTGCTGCTCCACAATCTCGAAACTCAAAATGTATGCAGAGACCAGCAGCACTGGCGTGTCCTGGGAGCCGGCTAGAAATTCAGGTTCCCAGGCTCCACCCAGACCTGTGAATCAGGCTCTGCATTGAACCGGGTCCCTAGATGGCAGGGGCACCGTAGGGTTTGAGAAATACTGACCTGGTGCTTTCCTGGGGACAGAGGAAAGAGATGGTGTTTCCTAGACTCTTGGAAATAACAATGAAAATGATCAATTATCAGGCACCTAATGCCAAGCCCTTGATATAACTTGTATAATTAATGTGCTGAACGTATGTAACTTCCCTGAATTCTCTCACAACCCTATAAGGCAGACACACTCATTAATTCCATTGTACAGATGAAGAAATGAACCCAGAGGGACTTAAAGGGGTCAGGTGACCTGCTCAGGGTCATACAGCTTGTGAGCGGTGGACACAGAATTACAACTCAAGCCAGAAATGACTAGAATCACAGAAGCGCCCACTCTCCATCCCGCAGACAGGGTGCCCAGCGATTTGGGAGAAAGGACGCACACAGAGACACACAGAGCCAAGATGCCTCCTCTTAATTACAGCTGTAGCTATCGTTGTGTCTGCTGCTAACAAAGGCTGTGGGCTGGGAATGGAATCAATTTAATATGCAAGTGCTGTTCCCAATTAGCACAAATTACCATTTGTCTGAGAGGATAATGCTGGGAGCTGGAATCCGCCCAGTGGGTCACAGCACTCCGAGCTCATCAGCCTAAGCCCTGCTGCTCCAGCCATAGCCTTGCTCACTGCACCTTCCCTAGACATGGGGGAGGCAGGATGGGCCAGGGGAAGAGCCTAGGAGGCCCAGGTACAGCCTGGCTCCATGCCTGTTGGGAGCAGCCATTGTTTTTGTCAGCCTCAAGTCAGTTCCCCTCCAAGCACCTGTGTTTTTGGCTAAATCTGCATCAGCCAACACCAGATGCCAGTCTTCAGCTCCACAGGAAAGGGCTGCTCCCTACTACCTCCCACTCCCTCCCTGGGGCCTGGAACATTTTCGGGCCTGGAAAATCTAAGAGGGCTTTGATGATGCCATTCAAGGGTACGGTGGCATGGCACCAGAAAAGGCTGAGTAATTGGTAGGTGCACTGTCTCCCTCACCTTCAGTTTCTTTTTCCTTTTTTCTTTTTTTGAGACAGTCTTGCTCTGTCCCCTAGGCGGGAATGCAATGGTGTGATCTCAGCTCACTGCAACCTCCACCTCCCAGATTCAAGCGAGCCTCCTGCCTCAGCCTCCCGAGGAGCTGGGATTGCAGGTGTCTGCCGTCACGGTTGGCTAATTTTTGTATTGTTAGTAGAGATGGGGTTTCACCATGTTGGCCAGGCTTATCTTGAACTCCTGACCTCAGGTGATCTGCCTGCCTCAGCCTCTCAAAGTGCCGGGAGGCACCTTCCCTAGACATGGGGGAGGCAGGATGGGCAGGGCTGGGCAATCTCTAACTTCTGAGAAGCGTGCCCAGCCAGGGAGAGCCTCCTGTGGCTCCCTCTGCTGACATTATTCTCCTTAATAACAGCCCAACTGGCTGGGCTTGGTGGCTTACGCCTGTAATCCCAGCACTTAGGGAGGCTGAGGAGGGCAGATCATGAGATCAGGAGTTTGAGACCAGCCTGGCCAACATGGTGAAACCCCGTCTCTACTAAAAAATACAAAAATTAGCTGGGCACGGTGGCAGGCACCTGCAATCCCAGCTACTCAGGAGGCTGAGACAGGAGAATTGTTTGAACCCAGGAGGTGGAGGTTGCAGTGAGCTGACATCGCACCACTGCACTCCAGCCTGGGCAACAAGAGCAAAACTCTGTCTCAAAAATAATAATAAAAATAACAGCACACTGCAACCGCACAGGTCTCCTCTGCTTACTGTCTGCCCGCAAGAAGGGCAGAGCCCCAGGCTGACTTGCCGAGGGCTGTGTCTTCAGCGCCTGGGTCTGTGCCTGGCACGTGGCACGTGCTCAGTATTTGTGGAATGCATGAATAAGCAGGGATCAAGTTCTTCATTGCTAAAATGGGGACTTGCTTGATCCCTCCCCCAAGGGTCACTATGAGCATTGGGGTAATGCAGGTAAAGCATTTGGCATGTCAGGAAGAGAGATTCCAGATTCTCTGCCCTGGCATCCTAAAGATCACTTGTGCATTCAGTAAACACTTACTGAGCACCTAATGTGTGCCAGCAGTCACAGCTGCTGGGTCCACACACTGCAGAGAAGAAGGGCTAAAGCTGGCCCTTCGGGAAGGCAGACTGCATCCAAGGCTGAATTCCCAGGCAGGGTCTGCACCTGATCCCTGCTCTGGCACTTGGGACTCGTTCCCTCCCATCTAGCCCCAGGCACTGGGCACTCACAGGCTTCATGATCCAGGTGATTCCTGGGTTTTTGCGAAACTCCTCCACAAACAGGTGGTACTCTGACGGCAACTCAAAGGTTTTGGGGAAGAAGTCGCACTTGGCTGCCTCCAGCTTTCCCGCCTCACGCTCTAGCTGCTTCCGGAACCGCTTCAGGTTCTTCACCATGTAGTTCTTTCGGGTCAGCTTGGCGGCAGGAGGAGCAGGCAGCCATTAGCTCCTGCTCACCACCCCGCTCCCCTCCCAGCCCCACCCATCCACCAGCCACCCTGCAGCCTCCATGCTCTGGCCCACAAAATAGCAACAGTAAGAGTAACTTTAACCCAGAAAGAGCCTGCTAGTCTAGAATTATCCCCACTTCACAGATGAGGAAACTGGGACTTAAAAAGGTTAAGTCAATTGCCCAGAGCAAGGAAGGAGCTACACTGTCAGGATTTGCCCAGGGCCTGTCTTGACTCCAAAATTCATGCTTTTAACCACTAAGCTACACTAATCTTTAAATATCTCCCACCACTGCCTCCTCCAGTCCTGTTTCTCCTAGATCTGCTTCCCATCTTTAGACCCCAAACTTCTCAACTTGCCTCCACCCTGAAATCACCATAATTGTTCATGCATCATCTCCCTTCAGACCCTGCACCCCCAAACCAGCTTGATTCCCAAATCTTGGTGCTGAAACTCCAACCCGCCTATGACCTCCAATCCTCAGGCCTTAGATCCCTAAGCCCCCAAACCATTTGGCTCTCCACAGGTCCCACCCACATGCTCCCCACCCGGCGTGGCATCACACATTCCAGTACACTTTTCCGTTCTGGTCCTTGTACCCCGAAAACCAGCTCCCACTCATGGCCACACCCAGTGACATGAGTTGGTTGGCTCAGTCCTCGCCTGCCTGCCCAGCTCACCTCGTAGTGGTTCCGGAAGTGACTGATCCGAACGTGTTCGTCCATGTAGGTGTGGTCAAAGTTCTCCCGGAGCCAGCTGACGTCACACCAGTAGAAATCCCACTCCCCTTCGCTGGGGGGTGGGGTGGGGATAAAGGTCATTATCTGAGGACCTTGGCACTGCAACGCCCAGGAAAGTGCTGCTCCAGAGGGCTTGAGGAAGGTTACGCAGCAGTGCGTCCCTCTGGAATCTCTTGGAGGTAGCCATGGGTGTTACCGGCCTAAATGTGCTTTGTTAGACCAGAGCAAAACCCATGGAAATGTTCCCACAAAAATCCAGGTGGCTGGCTTCCCTTGAGCTGTCACTGAGCACAGAGTGCCTCCTGGCGCCTACTGGCTGGGCTGAGGAGCCAACACCTCTTTAGATAGGGCACGCCCTCCCCAGACCACAGTCCCGGCTACTCTCTGTGGTTCGATAGCCAGTCGGCCTCACTTGTTCTTGCTCAGCTGACACACCTGCAGCCCTCAGTGGAATGAGCTAACGTTTGCAGGCCCCTCCGAGTTAAAGCTCTCCACTCAAGAATCCTCAGAGCAGCCCCCAAAGGTGACTTGGATTATCCCCAGAGCTCTAAGGTGGGATGGCCTTGCTCACTGAGGACATGGCAGCAGCGGGACCCACACCCAGCTCTGCCAGCTCCAAATTCCGATCCCATTCTCCACCACCATGCCAGGGAGAGGGAGGGGAAAATGGGCCAATCTACCAAATCTGGGTGTCAGAGCCTGGATGTGGGGAGGAGGTGCTTGAAAAAGATGCCACAGGAAATAAACACCATCATGATTGTTCACAATTTTTTTAAGTAAAAAAGTACAGTCTGGGCATGCTGGCTCACACCTGTAATCCCAGCAGTTTGGGAGGCTGAGGTGGGTGGATCACACAGTCAGAGATGGAGACCATCCTGGCCAACATGATGAAACCACGTCTCTACTAAAAAGACAAAATTAGCTCGGTGTGATGGCACACACAGCTACTTGGGAAGCTAAGGCAGGAGAATCGCTTGAACTCAGGAGGCAGAGGTTGCAGTGAGCTGAGATCACGCCACTGGACTCAAGCCTGGGTGACAGACGGAGATTCTGTCTCAAAAAAAAGAAAAAAAAAAGAAAGTACAATGTAACTGAAGTCCCCTAACTATCCCTGCCTGATTCTATCTCCTTCTCTCCTGCCATGAAGGAAACCATTAGCCTGAGTTTGATGTGCAGCGGCATTGTAGTGCCATCGTGTATATATGTGTGTATTCATGTGTCATGGCACATGGCATTGTTTGTCATGATTTTAAACTGAATGTCAATACTTATTGCTTACCATGTACCAGGCACTGCTCTAAGTACTTCACAAATATTCACTCATGGATCCTCAATGCAACCTGAAATGTTAGGTTCTGTTATTACGCCCATTTTAAGGATGAGAAAATGGAGGCAGGCACACAGAGCAACTCACCTCGTTCACGCATCTAGTAAGTGGCAGAGCAGGATTTGAACCCAGGCCCTCGAGCTCTGGAGTCCAAGCTCTGTGTTTAGAAACACTCCCGTCTGTTTCTTTTCACAACATACTTTTTTCCAGCAAACTTTTGTTTTGGAGATCAGTTCTTTTGATACATAGGAGTCTAATTCAGTCATTCTAACTGCCATTTCCCATTCCATTGGATGAACATACCACAGTATATCCATTTTCCTATTAAAAGGTGTTTGGGGCTGGGCATGGTGGCTAACATCTGTAATCCTAGCACTTTGGGAGGCCAAGGCAGAAGAATCACTTTAGGGCAGGAGTTTGAGATCAGCCTCGCCAATATGGTGAAACCCTGTCTCTACTAAAAATACAAAAAAATTAGCTGGGTGTGATGGTGAGCACCTGTAATTCCAGCTACTCAGGAAGCTGAGGCAGGAGAATAGCTTGAACCTGGGAGGTGGAGGTGCAGTAAGCTGAAATCACACCATTGTACTCCAGCTCAGGTGACAGAGTGAGACTTCATCTCAGAAATAAATAAATAAATAAATAAATAAATAAATAAAAGGTGTTTGGGGCTGGACATGGCAGCTCATTCCTGTAATTCCAGCACTTTGGGAGGCCAAGGAGGACAGATTGCTTGAGCTCAGGAGTTTGAGACCAGCCTGGCCAACATGATGAAACCCTATTTCTACCAAAAATACAAAAAATTAGCCAGGAGTGGTGGTGTGCACCTGTAGTCCCAGCTACTCAGGAGGCTGAGGTGGGAGAATCACTTGAGCAGGGCAGTGGAGGTTGTGGTGAGCCAAGATCACACCACTGAACTCCATCCTGGGTGGCAGAGTTGAGAGCCCATCTCAAAAAAAAAAAAAAAAAAAAATGTTTAGTTTGTCTCTCTTACTCCCCACCCCTTTTCTCTATTACAGACAAGTAGGTAGGCTGAGTTTTAAAAGATATCTTGAGGAGGTATGAGGCAGAAATAGAGAAAAATGAAGAGACATTACCATCACCTTGGGGTGAGGAATGAACAGGCCCTGAACAGGACCAACGGGGAGGATGCTGGGGCAGACTGTATTTCCAAAAGATGCCTACACTGTATCCCTCACCCAGAGGCTGCGTGTCTGAAGGTCTCCTTGTGAGGCCACAAGAAAAACCCATGAGAACCTTCTTCGGGTGTCTGCCCTAGTGAGACCCCTGCAGACAGCTAGCACCAACTGCTGCACCAATGAGTCAGATGCCCTCAGACAACTCCTGCCATCAAGTGACCTCCGGATCTGGGCTCTTCCCAGCTGATGCTCCCAATGTTATAGAGACAGGCCAGTCCTGCTGTGTCCTGCAAGAGTCCCTGACTCACAGGAGCCCTGTGCCTAACGCAATGCTGTCTTAAGCAGCTAAGTTTTGGGATTTGTTACACAGCCATAGCGACTGGAACAATGACCAAGCAGCTGGGCCTTGTGTTGTAAATGGGGCTCCCTCTAGAATTTTTTTCTTTTTGGAGATGGAGTTTCCCTCTTGTTGCCAAGGCTGGAGCGCAATGGCGCAATCCTGGCTCACCACAACCTCCGCCTCCCAGGTTCAACCAATTCTCCTGACTCAGCCTCCCAAGCAGTTGGGATTACAGGCATGTGCTACTACATGCCCAGCTAATTTTTTAACTTTTTTGGTAGAGATGGGGTTTCTCCATATTGGCCAGGCTGGTCTTGAACTTCTGACCTCAGGTGATCCACCTGCCTCAGCATCCCAAAGTGTTTGGATTACAGACATGAGCCACTGCACCCGGCTCCCTTTGGAATTTTCAAAGAACTAAAGATATAAATTGCTTCTCCTTGTGGCTGCTGGGTAGGTGTTTCTCCTGAATGTCACACCATGTGCAGAGAGGCTTTAAGGTAGGCAGGCCCAGCCTTTCACTGAGCTCAGAGATGTCCAGAGATGTTCATCTGTGCACATGCCATGAACAGATGTGGTGACCTGAAGCACTGTAACAGAATGACACTGGAACCAGAAATCTACGGTTTCCAAATTTTGTCCTAGTTACTCATGAAAATCTGGGGCCTGGTCCTTCTCCAAACCTCCCTTGTGGCTGTTGCCCCAGGCACAGTGGTTCTGAAGAACGGTTTCAAGAACTGATGGAAACCCACTGGAGAAATGGCCGTGTGCTGGTCGGGTATGGTGGCTCATGCCTGTAATCCCAGCACTTTGGGAGGCCCAGGTAAGTGGATCACCTGAAGTCAGGAGTTCGAGACCAGCCTGGCCAACATGGTGAAACCCTGTCTCTACTAAAAAATACAAAAATTAGCTGGGCATGCTAGCATATTCCTGTAATCCTAGCTGCTTGGATTACTAAACGCAGGAAGCAAAAGTTGCAGTGAGCCTAAATTGCACCATTGCACTCCAGCCTGGGCAACAGTGTGAGACACCATCTTGGGAAAAAAAAAAAAGAAAGAAATGGCTCTATAAACCCTCTGACATCACAGAGCCACAGATTCCCGGCTGGCTAGCTCGGGCCTCATATAGATGACTAGTCCTGCCTTTTCTCCACCCTGATGTTTGTACCACGCCATGTCGGGCAGCACAAGGAGCAGCAGACCAGGAGTCAAGAGCCCTGATTCTGGTCTTGTCACAGTCACTGGCACTTATATGACCTTGCCCTCTTCTCTGGGCCTCAGTTTCCTATTGGGAAAATCTAGGAGTGGTAACCTCTAGGCAAGATGATAGACTGCAATGAGCCAAACTGATACTAAATAATTAAACAAGGGGCAGGAAGAGAAAACCTTTCTCTACAGAAGAATGCTACCTAATACATGTAGAAGGAATGACAGAGTAACCATTTTGCAATTATTATAATGATAATAGATTTAGGCAAGAATCCTCAGAAAAGGCCAGACACGGTGCTTCCGCCAGTAATCCCAGCATGTTGCGGGGCCAAAGCAGGAGGATCACTTAAGCCCAGGAGTTTGAGACTAGCCTGTCAACATGGGTAAACCTCATCTCTACAAAAAATACAAAAATTAGCCAGGTATGGTGGCACAAGCCTGTAGTCCCAACTACTCAGGGGGCTGAAGGGGGAGGATCACTTGAGCCCAGAGGGTCAAGGCTGAAGTGAGCCATGATTATGCCACTGTACTCCAGCCTAGGCAACAGAGTGAGACCCTGTCTCAAAAAAAAGAAAAAAAAAAGAATTACCAAAAAATGCTAAAACCATTGTGTGAAAGTTTGTTGGGAACAAGATATTTGCATAGTCTCGAGTATCTGCCCATAAGATACTTATTAATTATAAAAAAAATTGGGGGTCCACAGTGGCTCCGGCCAGATGTGGCGCTTGCGGAGGCGAGGCCATAGTTCAAGGCTAACCTGAGCAACCTTACAAGCTCTCACTGATTGGCAAAAAAAAAAATAATAATAATTTACATTGGAGAAACCTGGCAGACACCACCTTAATCTAATGGTCAATCAAGTTACTGTCACCAGTGATAAGACATATGGCATCACAAACCCCAGATGAGTTCCACTGGGAAGCATCAAGAATACCAGAGCATCATTTCTGTGGTATTCTTGCCAAATGCATAGCCTCATGATGAGAAAACATCAGACAAATCCAATTCAAGGGACATTCCACAAAATGTACTCTTCAATCCAATTCAAGGGACATTCCACAAAATGTACTCTTCAAAAGTGTGAAGGGCATGAAAGACAAAGACCAAGGAACTTGAAATTTATTTGTGGTTAAAAAAAAGGTCAACTAGGGCCGGGCACGGTGGCTCACGCCTGTAATCCTAGCACTTTGGGAGGCCGAGGCGGGTGGATCACAAGGTCAAGAGATCGAGACCATCCTGGTCAACACGGTGAAACCCTGTCTCTACTAAAAATACAAAAATTAGCTGGGCATGGTGGCGTGTACCTGTAATCCCAGCTACTTGGAGGCTGAGGCAGGAGAATTGCCTGAACCCAGGAGGCGGAGGTTGCAGTGAGCCGAGATTGCACCATTGCACTCCAGCCTGGGTAACAAGAGCGAAACTCTGTCTCAAAAAAAAAAAAAAGGTCAACTAAATGCAAAGTGGGATCCTGGATTGGATTCTTGAATAGAAAAAGGACATTAGTGGAAAAAAACTGGTGAAATTCAAATGATGTCTACAGCTTAGTTAACAGTAATATATCGATGTTAATGTCCTGACTTTGACAAATGTACTATGATTACATAAGCTGCTAACAGAGAAAGCTAGTGAAGCTGCTAAAAGAGGAAGCTATGTACTATTTTTGAAACTTTTCCGTAGGTTTAAAGTTATTTTAAAATAAAAAAGTTAAAGTATTTTAAAATATTATAGTTTGACGCCTACCTCACACCATATAAAAAAATTAAACAAAGACCTAGATATAAGAGCTAAAACTATAAAGCTCTTAGAAGAAGACATACAAGTAAATCTTTGTGACCTTGGATTAGGCAATGGTTTTTTAGATGATACCAAAAGCATAAGCAACAAAGAAAAAACAGGTCAACTGGACTTCATCAAAATTAAAAAGTTTTTATCTCAAAAGGTACAATCAAGAAAGTGGAAAGATAATTCATAAAATGGAAGAAAATATTTGCAAATCATAAATAAGAATACCCTTATAAGATAGAATTCTTATAACTTGAATATAAAGAGACAACTAAATTTAAACATGGGCAATAGATATTTCTTCAAGGAAGATTTATAAATGGACAACAAGCACATAAAGAGTCTGAAAATCGTTAGCCATAAGGGAAATGCAAATCAAAACCACAATGAAGCCACTTCAGCTCCACTAGGATGGCCACAATACATGTGAGGGCGGGTAAGGTGGTTCACACCTATAATCTCAACACTTTGGGAGGCAGAGGCAGGAGGATCACTCAACTCCACAAGTTCGAGATGAGTCTAGGCAACATAATGAGACCCCATCTCTACAAAAAAATTGTAAAACATTTAGCAAGGTATGGTGGCGTGTGCTTGTAGTCCCCAGTCACTCAGGAGGCTGAAGTGGGAGGATCACTTGAGCCCAGGAGGTCAAGGTTATAGTTGGCTGTGATTGTACCACTGCACTCCAGCCTAGGTGACAGAGAGAGGCCCCTTCTCCAAAAAAAAAAAAAAAAAGATGAATAATAATGAGAGTTGGTGAGTATGCAGAAAAATTGGCACCCTCATATACTCCTGGTGAGAATATAAAATGGTGCAGCTACTTCAGAAAACAATCTAGCAGTTCCTAAAAAAGTTAAACATAGAGTTACTGTATCACCCAGCCACTCCACTCCTATGTGTACACCCACAAAAAGTGAAAACATAAGTCCATTCAAACTCATACATGAACGTTCACAGCAGCATTATGTATAACAGCCCAAAGGTGGAAATAACCTAAATGCCTATCAACTAATGAATAAATAAATAAACGTGGTACTCCTACAAAAAGGAATATTATTATACTGTCATAGTCACAAAAAGAATGAAGTCCCAGCTACTTAGGAGGCTGAAGCAGGAGAATCACTTGAGCCCAGGAAGTTGAGGTCG
Organism: Saguinus oedipus; assembly: GCA_031835075.1. Taxonomy (NCBI): domain Eukaryota; kingdom Metazoa; phylum Chordata; class Mammalia; order Primates; family Cebidae; genus Saguinus; species Saguinus oedipus. The sequence continues at coordinate 25,627,726 of CM063173.1, read as the reverse complement.
CAGTAAGTCATGATTGCGCAACTGCACTCCAGCCTGGGTGACAAGGTGAGACCCTGTTTCAAAATAAAAACAAAACAAGAAATGAAAAAAGGAAGGAAGTACTGACACATACTGCTACGTGGATGAGCCTTGAAAACAATATGTTAAGTGAAAGAAGACAGGCAAAAGGTTATATATTGTGTAATTCCACTTATATGATGTGTCCAGAATAGAGACAGGGCCCAAGACAGGGGCTGGAGGGAGGGAGAAATGGGAATGACCGCTAGTGGGTATGGGGTTTATTTCTGGGATGATGAAAATGTTCTGGAATTAGATAGTGTTTTTTACATAGCGGGTATGTGGGAAAAAAATGTGGTGATGATTTGCCAGACGCAGTGGCTCACACCTATGATCCCCGAACTTTGGAAGGCCGAGGTGGGCGGATCACGAGGTAAGGAGTTTGAGACCACCCTGGCCAATGTGGTGAAACCCTGTCTTTACTAAAAATACAAAAATTAGCTGGGTGTGGTGGTGCATGCCTGTAATCCCAGCTACTTGGGAGGCTGAGGCAGGAGAATCGCTTGAACTCAGGAGGCAAAGGTTGCAATGAGCCGAGATCGTGCCATTGCACTCCAGCCTGGACAACAAGAGTAAAACTCCATCTCAAAAAAAAAAAGTGGTGATGATTACACAACTTGGTGAATATACTAAAAGACATGAAATTGTATATATATGTGTGTGTGTGTGTTTAAATTTGTATATATATATACACACTATATACATACATATAATGCACCCAGCCAAAATTGTATATTTAAATGGTTATTTTATATATATTATTTCTTAATTTAAAAAGAATGGGAAAATTAAGTTTGACATGCAATTTGTTAAAATAGTCAGGTCTAAAAATAGAGTAATAAGGTCGGGTGTGGTTGCTCACACCTGTAATCCCAGCACTTTGGGAGGCCGACGTGGGAGGATCACTTGAGGTCAGGAGTTTGAGACCAGCTTGGCCAACGCAGTGAAACCCCATCTCTACTAAAAATACAAAAATTAGCCAGGCATAGTGGCATGCGCCTGTAGTCCCAGCTACTTGGGAGGCTGAGGCACAAGAATCACTTGAACCCAGGAGGCAGAGGTTGTAGTCAGCCAAGATCACACCACTGCGCTTCAGCCCGGGTGACAGAGTGAGACCTTGTCTCAAAATAAATAAGTAAATAATAATAAAATAAAAAGAAAGTAATAAAATATCTATTTTAAATTGGGAGAAAAAATGTCCAAAGAGATAAAGGATGGGGTTGCAAAAGGTAATCTCCAGATCTCTCAACTTGGAGCTTTGCTGCCATCAATACCCTGGGGTCTGTCCCCTGACCAGGAAGACTGGGGAGGTCTGTCAGTTCAAGAGCTGTTTTCTGAGGCTGTTTTCATGAGAAAATAGCACTGGCTTTTAAGCAATATGAGTGTATGAACTGGGCTAATGACCCATGCCTCACTCCTCCTCCAGCACCCAGCAGAAGGCTTGTATATTGAATGAATGAATGAGTAAACAACATGTTACCATTCATTCATTCATTTTTCCAATATTTATGTGTTGAGGTTATCTCTGTGTCAGAGACAATGTTGGATGCCAGTGATACAGGAGGAGACAGAACACCTTGCTAGGTGGTGCACACAACCCTCCGGGGAAGATTAACAGTGAACAAGGAAACAAACAACTCTAATGAAGAACCGTGAAGCGAACCGCCACACGGTCCAGTAGAGGCCGTGAGGCAGGGTGGCTGAGGGATCTACGCTGGGTGGAGTCACCCTGTGGAAGGGACCTTTCAGCTGAGATCTGAAGGGTGAGGAGGAGCAGCCTGGTCAACAGCAATGGGGAGAAGGTTGTAGCAGGGGGAAGAGCAGGGCCTGGGTCCCTTAGGTGGGGAAGAGCATATTCAAGGACACGAAGAAAGGCCAGGGCAGAAGGAAAGAAGTCAGGACCCGATCAAGCAGGGCCGTGGAGGTCACAGGGTGGATTTCGTTTTCTGTTCTGAGACCAGAAGTTCATTCCTGTGCACACCATTTTCATGACTGTCACAATCATGTTGCTCTTAATTCACCCAGGAAGACACCAAATTGCTTAACAAGGTCAGTGGAGATCCAGGTTCTTTCTACCTTCCCAGTCTCTGAGCATCAAAAATGATGCAATTGAGTTTCCCACATTGGAGATAATAGCAGGGCTGAGCACATCTGGAGTGGAATACATGAGCCTTGCCCTGAGAAAACTTCCTTCCAATCATGGCGTTTCCCCGGCCAGGGAAGCATCCATTCTGCCATCCTTAACTTGTCCTCAGGCTCATCACCTCGAGGGTCAGAGGACAGCTGCTGCTGTTCCAAGGTGTCATGTATCTTTCTCAGGCGAAGCAAGGGAAGGGACAGCTCTAGCCACATTCATTCTAAACTGACCTGACGGGCTGGCAGTCTGAACTGAGACCTGATTCTGTCTGGAAATCCCAGAACCAGCTTAGGTCCTAAAGGATGAGGCCTTGGATTCATAGAGCTGTGTTGAAGGAAAAGACCCTGGCCTTTGGGCCCTTCCTGATTTAAGGATCCTTGAGATAATCTGGGATCAACCATGGAGCATCCTGCTTCCTGGGCTCCCACCCTGTCAGCACCAGACAAATCCTCAGACTCTCTTCCCCTGCCCATTGAGGAGAGGCTGGGGAGCGGCAGGGAGTGGACAGAGTTCACACAGCTGGTGGCGACATTGCTCTCCCTCCCCTACACCACCCCACCTACCAGTCACCTCACTCTCCTCGAACTCTCCTCCCAACTCCCCCATACACCTTTCATGACATCAGTTCCTCTGGATCCAGGGAAGGAAACCCCATGCTGATATTAGCATGATCACAAGAGAACCAAGAAGGCAAATCCACAAGGGCTGCCATCACCACACCATCCACATCACTGTCACTGTTGTAATACTCCCCAAAGCCCTAAAAAGAGGACGCTGGTGTCTTGGGTTACCTGCACCACAGCCAACTCCTAATTTTTTGTGGGATGGTTTAGTAAAGCTTTCCTGCTGGACTCAGCACCAGGCAGTGGGAATCACAGATTTATAACACCTGCTAATCTGATGCTTTAATCCACTGAGAAGCCACTGAAAGATGAGGCTGTGGCTCTGGAGGCAATGGACTAGGCGCAAATCCCAGCCCAAGCCCTCATAAGCTGAGTGACCTCAAACATGGCATTTTCACTACTTTGTGCCCAGTTTTCTCATTAGTAAAATGGGGATGATGATAACACCTATCTGGAAGCTGTGTTGGGATGCTTAAAAGATAGTGCATGCAAAACGCTACAGTGTCCAGCAGGCTTAGCTGTTGTTATGCAGCAAATATTTCCTGAGCACCACGCAGCAGGGCAGCTACCCCTCCTATCCATTTCCCCTTTCTCTACAATAAAGGAATTCTCAGCACTTACTTGGGAAAACGTAGCCTCTATTTCCTAGAATAAAAGCTACATTTGCCAGATTCCCTTGTAGCTGGGTGTAGCCACATGGTTAAGGTCTGGCCAGAGAGCCGTGAGAGACTCCTGGGTTGTGTCCTTCAAGGGATGGGTTTGCCTTTTCTTTATTTTTCTTTTCTTTTCTTTTTTTTTTTGAGACAGGGTCTCACTCTGTCACCCAGGCTGGAGTGCTATGGTGTGATCATAGCTCACTGCAGCCTCACAGCCTCAACCTCCCAGGCTTAAGCAATTTTCCCACCTCAGCCTCCCAAGTAGCTGGGGCTTCAGGCAAACACCACCAAGTCTGGCTAACTTTTCAAAATTTTTTTTGTAGAAACAGGGTCTTGCCACATTGCTCAGGCTGGTCTTGAACTCCTGGACTCAAGCGATCCTCCCACCTTGGCCTCCCAAAGTGCTGGAATTATAGGTGTGAGCCACTGCACCTGGCCTATACCTTTTCTTGCCTCTTGCCTACCTCCTGCTATTTGGAATGTGAAAGCAATGCTGGAGCTCCACCTTGAACTACTAAAAACAAAGGCCTCACCTAAGGGATAGGAGAATGGAAAGACAGAAGCAAATGGATCCCACATTTCTGTGGGGTCCCCTTACCATCTCTGAACCTCCTACATAGGGACTTCGATGGGACAGATAAACTTCTAGCAAGCTGAAGCCCCTTTTACTTTGGGTTTCCATTGCATGCATGCAAACCTCAGCCCTCACTAACAGCACCTACTCTGTGGCATCACATGCTGGTTTGTCTCAATCAGTATCTCCAGAGGCCAGCATAAAAGAAGAAAGGTGGGCTCACGGGCCAAAGTCACAGAGCCAGCAAGTGCCCAGGGATGAGCAGTCCTTGATCTGGACACGTCACTGGAGAATCCAGGCCACAGGTCTGTGGTAGCTGCATTCCTAGTCTCTGCCGAAAGCCACAGGACACAAACATGCCTGGGTTTGAATCCTGCTCTGATGCTGACATGCTGTGTGACCTTAAGCAATTGGTTTAATAACTCTGAACATAATCTTATCTTACAGGTTTAGTTGAAAGCCTTAAATAAGACACAGATGATAGCAATAATGTGCCTGGCACATTTCGGGTGTTGAATAAATGTCACAGCCACTTTGGGACAATTCAGTAGCCACCCAGGGGAACTGGGAGAAAAACCAAGGAAGACAAGGACCTGTGAGACAAAGGGAAGGAGGGATAAGGCTGGGGGAATGTCTTACTCCTTCACTTCCACCCATCCTGGCCTGTGGCGAAGGACATCCATGAGTGTGTTCAATTGGGCGGTCTTGAACCGGATTGGTGCTCTCTGTTCTCTGCAAGATAAGGCAATGAACGTTTGCTCAGGACCACTGATTTTCCTAGGTCGGCGCAGGGAGAGGAAAAAAGTGGGAGGAAGAGAAGTCAAGTTCCATACCTGGAAAGTTCCATACTGTATTTCAGAATTTAGCATTGGAGCCTGATAACACTTAGCATAATCAAATTGAGAATTACAGAATCTTCGAATCATTGGAAAATAATGATCATTGTATCCAAGCCTACTATGTGCCAGGTGTAATCTAGCGACTTTACATATGCCATGACTAACCCTTACATGAAATGAGAAGTGTCTGCAAAGCCCTTTCCTGGCAATCATCTGGGAAGATGAAGCAGATGTACTTTCTCCTGTTCCTCCTACTGATACGACTGGAAACTCAAGACGTCATCTACGTCAAAACTCAAAACGAATCTAAGAACGAAAGAGAAGAAGGCAGACGGGCTGCGGATGTCAGGACCACAGGAACTACATGGTGGTGAATTCCCCGCGGCGTTTCCTCTTTGTCTCATATAGTTCAGACATGGAGATGAAAAGCCACCAACCCAGAAATACCAATGGGTACAGATGACAAAAGCTCCAAGAAAAGCACACCCTCTCTAGCAAAGGACCAAGAAAAGAGTGACCCAGCCAGACAGATGACTTAGACAATCACTGCTATACTCCAGCCAGACCCCCCAGAACACATCTGTGGCCCACCCACAGTGATGCCAGCAAAGTCCACCTAGGGAGTCAAGACTTCCCCTGAGGTGGCAGCAGGGCACCCAACACGCCTGCTCGGTGCTGCCAGAAAAGATCACAGACAGAGCCAGGCTTTCATCGCTGTCCGGCGGTAATGAGGCTCCCACCCCCACTGCATCAATGGAGACCACGTGTGGAGCCTGGACTTCCTCCCCAGCCTGGCAAACAAGGTTCCCCTCCCACTCTGGGGTGATGTCAAAGGGGGCAAGTTGGAAATCAATAAAATCAAAAACAGAAAAACATTAGAGCAAATCAGTAAAGTAAAAGGCAAGTTCTCTGGAAAGAGCAATCAGATCGACAAACCTATTTGTCAGCAAGACCGACAAAGAAAAGACACAACTGCCCAAGATGAGGACTGAAACACGGGCCACCAGCACAGAGCAGGCAGCGTCGCAGCCGCAGAAGGAAATGCCATGACAGCTCTGCACACCTAAATGTGACAACTTCGATGAAATGGACCAATTCCTCAAAAGCACAATTACTACAACTCATCCAATATGAACTAGGGAACTTGAATAGCTCTATAGCTATTAAGGAAATTGAATTCATAATTCAAAACCTCCCAAAAAGGAAATCTCCAGGCCCAGATGGTTCCACTGGAGACATTTCCCAAATATTCGAAGAAGGATTAACGCCAATCCTACACAATCTCTTCCAGAAAACAGATGAGGAGGGAGAATTTCAAAATTCATTTTGCAAAGCTAGAATCTGCCTGATATCAAAACCAAAGACAGTCCACAAGAAGTAAACCACAGACCAATATCCCTTATGAATATAGATGCAAAAATCTTTAACAAAACACTATCAAATAGAATTAAGCAATGTATAAAAAGGATTATATACCATAACCAAGTGGAGCTTATTCTAGTAAGCAAGGCTGGTTCAACATTTAAAAATTAATCAATGGGCTGGGCATGGTGGCTCACGCCTGTAATCCCAGTACTTTGTGGGGAGGCTGAGGCAGGCAGATTACTTGAGGTCAGGGGTTGGAGACCAGCCTAGCCAACATAGTGAAACCCCATCTCTACCAAAAAATACAAAAATTAGCCAGGTGTGGTGGTGAACACCTATAGTCCCAGATACTCAGGAGGCTGAGGCAAGAGAAACATCTGAACTGGAGAGGCAGAGGTTGCACTGAGCTGAGATAGCACCACTGCACTCTAGCCTGGGCAACAGAGAGAGACTATCTCAAAAAAATCATCATCATCATCATCAATTTAATCAGTCATATTAACAGACTAAAGAGGAGAAATCACATGATCATATGAACTGATGCAGAAAAAGCATTTGACAAAATTAAACATTCATTTAAAAACTCTGAGAGGAACTTCTTAAACTTGATAAAAGCATCTACAAAACCTCGAGCTAACATAATTAGTGGTGTGTGAAAATTGTCAGATTCAAAATGGAGTCACTTGTGTCAAACCCTGGCAAAACAGAACCAGGAGGTCAGGCAAGGTGGCTTACACCTATAATCCCAGCACTTTGGGAGGCCAAGGCAGGCAGAACATTTGAGGTCAGGAGTTTAAGACCAGCCTGACCAACATGGTGAAACCCTGTCTCCAGTAAAAATACAAAAAACTAAAAAACAGAGCCAGGGAAGGTCATGAAGGGAGGGTTCTCATGCATGATTTACCAGATAATAACTATCACAAGAACAGTTTTCAAATCAGCTTACCACATGAGACACAAGTACTGCTAATAGCACAAGGGCAGCTAGCAGCTAATACAAGAACACTAGCCTGACACTGTTTCTAAGGCCCAGTCCGAAATTGCAGGGGCCTAACAGGAACTCCAAGACCCCAAGTCCTACCTAGCAACTATTGACAGTCACCAATCTGCTACTGAACTCACCAGCTCTCCTAGAAAACGATGCTAGCGCCAATGAGCTTTCTTTTGAAACAACTTGCATAAATCTCTTTCCCCAAGAGAAGCCTAACATTTTCCTTTGTTTTCAGACATGCTGGGGGCCACCCTAGTCTGTGTGGACATCCTGGATTGCAGTTCTACCTCTTGTATATTATTCCCCAAAAAACCTTTTTACTTGGAGATGTGTCTCTATTTTTTTATGTTGACAGATGAAAAACTGGAGTTGGAGACCAGCCTGGGCAACACAGTGAAACACTGTCTCTAAAAACAAAAATAAAAGGCCAGGCATGGTGGCTTATGCCTGTAATCCCAGCACTTTGGGAAGCTGAGGCTGGCGAAATATCTGAGGTCAGGAGTTCGAGACCAGCCCGACCAACAAGGAGAAACACCGTCTCTACTAAAAATACAAAATTAGCCACGTGTGGTGGCGCATGCCTGTAATCCCAGCTATTCTGGAGGCTGAGGCAGGAGAATCGCTTGAACCCAGGAGGTAGAGGTTGCAGTGAGCCGAGATCATATCATTGCACTCCAGCTTGGGCAATAAGAGCAAAACTCCCATTTCAAAATAAATAAATAATAAAGATAAAAATAAGCAACAATCGGCACTGCAGCCCACCTTCCACCTAGTTCAGATGCTAACAGGCTCAAAGTGGCAGTGCTGGAGACTGGACTGAAGTGCACAAAATTTAATTAAAGCTGCAGCCCAACCCACGTTCAACTCAGCCTTAGGAGGAATCTGAATGATTAGCCGCTAACCCTAACTGCTACTCAGAGAAGGAGCTCACATACTCTATAAAGTGTGTGAATGTCTTTGTGTATATATACGTATATAAACACTAAAAAATGATTATATATAATTGCTTTTCATACACAATATCCAGAATGCAGTTCTAAAAATATAACACATGCAATAGCAAAGCAGGGAAGTGTAATGCATGACCCACAGGAAAAACATCCTTTAACATATTTGTAATAATTTTTAAATTCCTTCTCTACTGATTCTGATAACTGGGTCATTTATGGGTTTATTTCAATTGTGTAATGGTGCAGTGTCGGCTCACTGCAACCTCCACCTCCCGGGCACCATTACACAATTGAAATAAACCCATAAATGACCCAGTTATCAGAATCAGTAGAGAAGGAATTTAAAAATTATTACAAATATGTTAAAGGATGTATGGGAAAAGATAGATACAATGTGTGAATAGATGAGTTATTGCAGAAAAGGAATGAAAAGTCTAAAAAAGAACCAAATAGCCACGTGGCTCATACCTGTAATCCCAACACTTTGGAAGGCTGAGGTAGGAGGATCATCCAGAAGTTCAAGACCAGCCTGTGCAACACGGTGAGACCCCATTTCTACATAAAATTTAAAAATTAGCCAGACATGGTGGCACGTGCCTGTAATCCCAGCTACCTGAGCAGCTGAGGTGGGAGGATCACTTGAGCCCAGGAGGTTGAAGCTGATCACACCACTGAACTTCCAGCTTAGGTGAAAGAAAAAGACCCTGTCTAATCAAAACAAATAAAAAAGAACCAAATACAAATTCTGGACAGAAAAACTATAATATCTGAAATTAAAAGTGCAATGGGAAAAAAAAGGGGAGCCGCGGTGGCTCAGGCCAGTTGTCCTGGCACTTAAGGAGGCAGGGCTATGCGTTCAAGGCCAACCTGGGCAACATAAGAACCTCTCATTCATTTAGAAAAAAAAAGTTCAACGGATGTGCTTAACAAGAGACTGGGCATTTAAAAGGAAAAACAGTACATTTGAACACAGTCCAATTGAAATTGTTCAAACTGAATTAGAGAAAAAAAATTTACATGAAAAGAACCTCAGTGACTTGTGAGATAACATCAAGCAGTCTAACATACATGTAACTGAAGTTCAAGAAAGAGATGGGGAAGAGGGGACAGAAACTATTTTTTGAAGAAATGATGGCTAAACATTTTTCAAATTTGATTAAATTATCAACTCACAGATCCAAGAAGCTCAATTAACCCCATGCAAGACAGACCCAACATAAAGTACAACCAGGTAAACCACGGTCAACTTGCTGAAAACAGAACAGTCCTAAAAAAAAAAGTCAGAGAAAAAGACATATTGCATAGGGGTAAAAGTGGGTAGAGAGTGGGAGTAGAAGACAAGAAGAGCTAAATCCCAGCACTTTGGGAGGCCAAGACAGGCAGATCACCTGAGGTTGGCAGTTCGAGACCAGCCTGACCAACATGGAGAAACCCCATGTCTACTAAAAATACAAATATTAACCGGGCATAGTGGTGGGCGCCTGTAATCCCAGCTACTTGGAAGGCTAAGGCAGGAGGATCACTTGAGCCCAGGAGGTGGAGGTTGCAGTGAGCCGACACTGCACCATTACACTCCAGCCTGGGGGCAACAGAGTGAGACTTCGTCTCAAAAAAAAAAAAGAACGGCTGACTTCACATCAGAAACAATGTAAGCCTGAAGACAAAGGAGTATCATATTTCAAGTGCTTTAAGAAAAAAAGATCAACTTAGAATTCTATATCCAGTAAAACTTTACGTAAAAAATGACAGTGAAATAAAGACATATTCAAATAAATAAAAGCTGAGAGAATTTTTTGCCAACAGATCCACACTATAAGAAACACTAAAGAACATTCCTCGGGCTGAAGGAAAATTATACCAGATGGAAATTCAGAAGGAATAACGCGTGGGGTAAATGTGGAATACTTTCTTCCATGTCTTAATTTAAAAAAAAAAAAAAATACAAGTAGCTATTTAAAGCAAATATAGTGAGAATGTAATGTAGGGTTTATAACATATTTACAAGTACATATATAACAAAAATAGCAGCACAAAAGATCAGAGGGGAGTAAACAGAAGTGTGTGGTTGTAGGGTTCTTAGTTGTACATGAAGTGGTATAATTTTGCTTGAAGGTGGACTGTGTTAAGGTAAGGATGCGTATTGTAATCCCCTAGAGCCATAGGTTGTCAAGTGTGGGCTCAAGTATTCCTCAGGGTCCCCAATTCTCTTTCAGGGGTACACAAAGTGTTCCCTTTTCCAACTACCTATCTTTGTAAGGCTGGATTTTCTTACTATCCTTTGACCAAAACAATCTATCAAAACAAATTGAACACAGAAGATCCAGAAAGTCAAATATTTTCTAATAAGCAAGGCGTTAAAGAGATTCACAAAAATGTAAAGCAACTACTACTCATCTCAGTACATTTTAGGGAGGGATATAACTGTAACTCCTAAAAATGCTGGGCAGGCACAATGGCTCACACCTGTAATCCCAGCACTTTGGGAAGCCAAAGTGGGTAAATCACTTGAGGTCAGGAGTTTGAGACAAGCCTGGCCAACATGGTGAAACCCCACCTCTACTAAAAATACAAAAATGAGCCAGGCATGGTAGTCTGTGATCCCAACTACTCTGGAGGTTGAGGCAGGAGAACCACTTGAACCCGGGAGGTGGAGGTTGCAGTGCACCAAGATCACTCCACTGCACTCCAGCCTGGGTGACAGAGTAAGACCATTTCTCAAAAAAAAAAAAAAAAAAAAAAAGTTTATGCTACCATGTAATGAGTATTTTATTGCTTTTCATTTTAATTTAATTTTAATTTATTTATTTGAGACAGAGTCTACCTCTATCACCAGGCTAGAGTATAGTGGTGCGAACTAGGCTCACTGCAACCTCTGCCTCCTGGATTTAAGTGATTCTCCTACCTGAGCCTCTCGAGTAGCTGGGATTATATGTGCCCACCACCACACCCAGCTAATTTTTTTATTTTTTTGGTAGAGATGGGGTTTCACCATGTTGGCCAGGATGGTCTCGAACTTCTGACCTTGTGATTCTTCCACCTCAGCCTCCCAAAGTGCTGGGATTACAAGCATGAGCCACAGTACCTGGCCTTTTATTGCTTTTTAAATAATTTAATAAGTATTTTTTAAATGTATCAGCTTAAACCAGGTGTCGTGGCTCACGCCTATAATCCCAGTACTTTGAGAGGCCAAGGTGGGTGAATCACGAGGTCAGGAGTTCGAAACCAGACTGGCCAACATAGTGAAACCACATCTTCACTAATACAAAAAATTAGCTGGGCATGGTGGTGGGCACCTGTAATCCTAGCTACTCAGGATGCTGAGGCAGGAGAATTGCTTGAACTTGGGAGGCAGAGGTTGCAGTGAGCTGAGATCCTGCCATTGCACTCCAACCTAGGCAACAATGTGATACTACATCTCAAAAAAAAAAAAAAAATCAGAAAAATACCAAGTGTTCAAAAGAATGTGGAGAAATGGCAATTATCTTAACATGCTGATGGAGTGCACATTGCACACTGCTTTGGAGAGCAATTTGGCAAATTACAACGATCAAGGAAAATGTCATGCACATCAGACCAGCAAAAATCTAAAGGTCCAAGTTTTGGCAAAAATGGGATCAAATGGAAACTCTCTTCTGCTGGTGGAATGCACTTTTGAGGGCCACCGACTTTTATTTTAGTGAAGTCGAATATGCACGTACCCTAAACTCAGCGGCCCATCCTAGCTCTATACCCTGGGTTTGTACTCTGCATTTCTACCAGGGAACACATGTGCAAGGATGCTTATCTGTAATTGCTCATTTTTTTATAGGAATAACCTGTAGCAAGCACTGTTGGTGGTCTGCCCATACCCCTTCGACATTCACCACTCCTGTGTATGCGAATCAAACAGCTTTCCGCTGCCAGCACCTGCGACGCTGCCTGAGGGCTTTCCCTAGCCCTGGAGTCTGCTCAGCCAGCACGTGGAGCAGATTGGAAGCACCAGAGTGAACTGCCCCTCTGCCAACAGCATACAACCCGTGACGACTGGAGTCGGTGGATGAATCTGCTAAGTCTCCCATCTCACACTCAGGATAAGACCACAGTGCATTCTACGTTCTCCCAGGAATTCCCCAGGAGCTTGAGCCCACTTGCCCATAGCAATAACCTATCAATGGTGCACCTTTTACTGGTTTCCTTCCTTAGCTGTCTTACTTCCCCATTTCCCTGCCAGTGCTCACTGGAATCACCTTCTAAATAAACCACCTGCTCTCACTTCCTTCCCTCAGGGTCAGCTTCTGGTGAAACCAATACTTCATAAGTGTCTTTCAACAGGAAGATGGATAAATAATGAGCAATACACAATGAAACAGCAGTAGCAGTTACAATGCATTCAGAGCTTTGTGACAAAAGCAGGGTGCAGAATAGTAATCACAGTACAATTACACTTATATAACTTGTATTCCTGGCTACCCGAGCAGTTGGGGTTGGCCATGTAACACAATTCTAGTCAATAAGATAAAAGCATAAGACTGCTAGTCAGGCTAAGTTCCTGGGAAAGTTTTGCTCTTTTGATCAAAAAAGGAAAGAAAGATATGTGGCTTGAGTCTTCCCTCGCTCTTCCTGTGTTGATCATGACATGAAGACTGGAGCTGTAGTGGCCATTTGGTCTCCATGAGGAAGAGTTCAAGACCATCATGAAGGCTCATGCCTGTAATCCCAACACTTTGGGAGGCTGAGGGGGGAGGATCACTTGAGGCCAGGTGTTGGGGACCAGCCTGGGCAACATAATGAGACCTCAAAACTACAAAAAATAAATTTAAAAAATTAGCCAGGTATACTGGCATGAGCCTGTTGTCCCAGCTACTCAGGAGGCTGAGATCGGAGGACGGCATAAGCCCAGGAGATTAAGGCTGCTGTGAGCAGCCATGATCCTATCACTGCATTCCAGCTTGGGCAACAGAGTGAGGCCCCATCTCAAAAAAAAAGAAAAAAAAGACAATCATGAAGATGCTGGCTCTGACATTACTGAACCACTGTACTGGCACTCCAGACTTTTTGTAATGTGAAGAAAATAAATACAATTTGTTTAAGCTACTATTATTGAGGTTTCTCTTACTGGTAGTGGAACGCATATCTATATGTGCCCTAATAAGGCACATAAATAAAAAATATTTGATGATAAATGTGTGTGTGTGTGTGTGTGTGTGTGTGCCTTTATAAAATAAGTATATGGGGCCTTGATACGGTTTGGATGTTTGTCCCTCCAAATCTCAAGTTAAAATGTGATTCTCAATTTTGGAGGTGGGGCCTGGTGGGAGGTGATTAGATCCTGGGAATGTATCCCTCATGAATGGTTTGGCAACATCCCCTCAGTGATAAATGAGTTTTCACTCAGTTCATGGGAGATCCCGTTATTTAAAAGAGCCTGGGACCTCCCACTAGTTCCAACTCTTGCCATTTGAAGTGCCTGCTCCCCCTTTGCCTTCCACCATGATTGTAAGCTCCCTGAAGCCTCACCAGAAGCTGAGCAGATGCTGGTGCCATGCTTGTACAGCCTGCAGAACCATGAACCAATTACACCTCTTTTCTTTATAAACTACTCAGTCTCAATTAGCCGGGCATGGTGGGCAACACCTGTAATTCCAGCTACTCAGGAAGCTGAGGCAGGAGAATTGCTTGAACCCCGGAGGCAGAGGTTGCAGTGAGCTGAGATCATGCCACTACACTCCAGCCTGGGCAACAAGAGCAAAACTCTGTCTCAAAAAATATATAAAAAGTCTCAGGTATTCCTTTATAGCAATGCAAAAACAGGCTAACACAGGCCTGTTAAGTGGGGTGCTCTTTGTTTTGTTGGGATGGGGCTAGGCTGGGCATATATATTTAGGGCCAGGATCCGGAATATTGCTGAGTTGCACTGCATAAGAGAATGAGATTTGAAATGGGTGGGACAGTCAGTATGGAGAGAAGGAAGACAAAGAAGATGAGTGCTGCATGAGAGAAGCATCCCAAATCACACATGCCCTCCTCAGTTGTGGTATAGCCAGCAGGAATTTTAGAGAGAAGAGAAATATCTAATGAACTAGAGAATAGACCATCTAAAACATTTGCTACGTAAACGAGCTCCTCTAACTCCCCACAGGAATCTTCAATAAAGTCTATATTGCTCACTCCTGCTTTGTGCAAGTGGATTCTCTTTAGGAGATCCACAGGGGTGCTGAGTTCAGCAACCAGGTTGTCGATGCAGAGTGAAGCAGATTATCAGAGCACAGCTGACATGCAAGTCATCAAGTCATCACAGGGTTGTTGGAGGCAGGACAGACCAAAGTTAGACAGTGGGTCCTGGAGTCCAACAAGCTCTGTCCCTAACTGGTCATGTGATCTTGAGCAAGTCACTTAGCCTTTTTGAGCTTCAGTTCCTCCATCTGTAAAATGGACGCAATAGTAGTATCTACTCCAAAGTGCCGTGGCCAGGGCTCAGTGAACTAATACAGGTAAAGTGACGGACCCAGAGCCTGGCACATAGTAAGTGCTCAATAATGCTTTAGGATTACTACTACTACTACCATCATTTTCATTATAATTATTAAAGTAGAAAAGGGAGAGAGGGATTGAAAAGGGGAGGGAGGGAAGAAAAAGGGAGGGAAGGGAGGGAGGAAGGGAGGTTGGTTGCTCTGTGATTTTTGGATTGGATGGGACCACTCACCGTTCTTTTCCCTTTGACACTCCATGGCCCTTGTAGTTTTGATTCTGCAATGAGGAAAGGAAAAGGATGTAACTGGTTTTGCATATCTGCCCCTCTTTCCCAGGTTAACTTACTGCAGATATTAAAATGCCCAAACCGGCAGATTCAACAGTGCCTAGGTTCTGAGACATGAAGGTCCAGCCTGATCAGGTTCCCACTGGCCACCAGCAAACGGACCAGAATTTATCTGCTATGAATGAACTCCCAAGTATCCACGGTACCATCTTACTGCAGGTTTCCTCCACAGGTCTGACCAGTACAGCAAATACCTGGTTTTCAGTACTCCAAAGGTCAGCCCTGAACCCCAGTTGTGAGCTCAGTACACTCTGTGAGAAGGATCTGGGCTTTCTACTCTATTTGGAATGTTTGATTAGATCGAGGATCCCAGAAGGGGATAGGTCAAAGACTCAGAGAAATATTAATTCCTTTCACCCCAAATGGACCTTTCAAATCCTCAATGGTGGTGGGTGTTATCCACTTCAACCATGTCCAAAACAGCTTGGCTGCCTGTCCTGGGAAGACCAATTCCTAAGGCACATATGAAGAGAGAAATCGAAATTGGTCCTGTGCAGGATGGCATTTGCAGCTGGGACAGACCTGCCATCTACATTCATTTCCTATTGCTGGGTAACAAATTACCACAAAATCAGTGGCTTAAAATGATGGAAATCCATTATCTCAGTTTCCACAGGCCAGGAGCATGGGCACAGCTTAGCTGCATCATCGGCTCAGCTCTCACAAGGCCACAGTCAAGGTGATGGCTGGGGTTATGGCTCTCATCTGAGGTTTGGGGTCCCCTTTCAAGCTCATTCAGATTGTTGGCAGAATTCAGTTGCCTAGGGTTGTAGGAAGGAGGTCCCTGTGTACTTGCCAGCTGTGTGCAGAGGACTGCTCTCAGCTCCTAGAGGCTGCCTGCAGCTCCCTGCAGTGTGGACCCCATAGGCACTTCACAACATGCACGTTTGTTTTCCTCCAGGCAATGTGGAGCACAGTCCTCTGACTTCCAACCCTCCCCTCTCCAAGTCACCTATAATGGAGTCTTAAGTAACGGAAGGTAATCACCACAGTAACTATACCATCAAATTAACAGACTCCTCCACACTCAAGGGGAGAGAATTGTACAAGGCATGTACTCCAGTGGGTGGGAATCTTGGGGTGAATCTTAGAATTCTGCTTAGCACACAGCCTACAGCTCAAAGAGCGGCGGAGGGGAATGGAGGATACTGCTTTACAGAAGTGGCAGAGGAAGCCCCACTGAAACGCAGTGAATCTTGTTTCATTCTGCCATTCAAGCCCTTCCAACTCCCCCAACACTAGCCAAGCTGTCCTCGTCTTTTTGTATTTTATCTTTAATCCTTTCTCCTGCTTTCAATTCCATTTTCCATATGTTTATCCAGTTGCTCCAGAGCCTTTGGTTAAAAAACATTCCTTCTCTTCATTGAATTGCATTGGCACGTCTGTCACAATTCAATTGACCATGTGTATGTGGATCTATCTCAAGACTCTGTTTTGCTCTGTTTACTTGTCTATCCTTATGTCACTATCGCATTGGCTTAATTACTGCTGTAGCTTTCTAGTAAATCTCGAAATCAGGTAAAGTAAGTTCTGATTTCAAGATTGTCTTTGCAGTTAGGGGTCCTTTGCGCTGCAACATAAATTTTAGAATTGGCTTGCCAATTTCTATGAAAAAAACATGTTGATATTTTTATTAGGATTGCATTGAACCTACAGATATTTTCAGGAAATGACATCATAAAGTACTGAGTTTTCCAATCCATGAATAATATGATCTATCTCTCCATTAATTTAAATCTTTTAAAAAAATTTTTCTACAATATTTTCTAGTTTTCAGTATAGCGGCCTTGTACATTTTAAATTAAATTTATTCATAGGTATTTTATTTTGTGACACTGTTACATACAGCATTTGCAAATTTCATTTTCTATCTGATAGTAAATTGTAATAAGTGAAAAAGCCCACCTCCAAAGATGTCCATGTCTTAATCCCTAGAACCTATCAATATGTTACATTATAAGGCAAGGGGGATTTTAAAATTGGAGATGGAATTAATGTTGCTAATCAATAAACCTCAAAATAGAAAGATTATTCTGCATTATCTGGGTGGGCCCAACGTAATCATAAGGGTCCTTAAGTGTGGAAGAAGGCACAGTCAATGTCACAGTATCAGAGTCACACAATGTGAGAACTGCCTTTGAACATGAAAGGGGACTATGAGACAGCCTCCAGAAACTAGAAAAGGCAAAAAACAGAGATTCTTTCTTAGAGCCTCCAGATATGAAGGCAGCCCTGCTAACACCTTGATTTTAGCCCAGCGAGACCCCTTTCAGACTTCCGATCTCATGAACTGTAAGATAGGGACTGGGTACAGTGGCTCACACTTGTAATCTTAGCACTTTGGGAGGCCAAGATGGGAGGATCATTTGAGGTCAGGAGTTCGAGACCAGCCTGGCCAACATAGTAAAACTCCATAAATCTAAAAATTACAAAAATTAGCTAGGCATGGTGGTACATACCTATAATCCCAGCCAATCAGGAGGCTGAGGCAGGAGAATCACTTGAACCAAGGAAGCGGAGGTTGCAGTGAGCCAAGATCATGCCCTTGCACTCCAGCCTGGGTGACAGAGTGAGACTCCATCTCAAAAAAATAAATCAATAAATTAATAATAACTGTCAGCTAGTAAGTTAGTGTTTCTAAACACCATGAAATTTGTGACAACTTGTTAAAGCAGACCTTGGAAACGGATACATATATAGAAGTATTGATTTTGTATATTGACCTTGTGTTTGATGCCCTTGCTGAATTATTAGTTCTGGTAGTTTGTAAATCATTTGGATCTTCCCTGGATGCAATGATGTCATCTGCTAATAAAGGCCGACCTACTCTTTTCTTTTCAATATTTATACCTTTTATTTCTTTTTCTTGCTTTATTGCACTGGCAAAAACTCTAGTATGTACAAAGTTGACTAAAAGGGGTAAGAGCTGACATCCTTATCTTGCCCCTGATCATAAGAGGAATGCATTCTCTATTTCACCTTTGAAGAATGATACTGGCCGTAGGTTCTTAGTTACCCTCAATTTACTCTAAACTGAGTAAATTTCCTACTATTGCCTGGTTTTCTGAGGGTTTATCATGAACAAGCTTTTTTCTTTTTTTAACTTATTTAAAACAACTTTTCTTATCTAATTGTTATGTAATTTGACCATTATAGGAGTCAAAGATGTTCGACTCAGAGATGTTTAACATTTACATCTTTCTGGGCCCCCAAGAACAGTAAACTTTACGGTAACATCTTGCTTTAGCATTTCTCAGACCAGCCTGAGGACTCATCTAAGGTTAAGAATTCTCAGGAGAAAGGCTTTTTTCCCCCCACACTGAAACTGACTAGCTTCCTAGTTGTCTCCCACTGCTGAAGGGTAAATTTGTTCTAATCACACCTTTACTAAGGGTGGGGCTCTCTGAAGGGTCCAGCTTTACAGTGAGGTCTCAGTTCCAACTCTGCCCAGTGGGCCCCATGACACTTCTCCAACTCTTATTTGTGAGACAATCAATGTCCTCCCCAAGGAAAATTATAAATGAAGAATCAGTCAGTGACAATTCTGTTTTTTATTTTCTTTCTTTGTGTGTGTGTGTGTTGGGGTGGGGATCCTTGGGGATTTTTCTTCTACCAATCCTTGCCACTCCACACACCGGTCAGCTAAAGAGTTCAAAAGATGTTTGTTATATTTTGCCCAGCAGTTTTAAGTGTGTCATGTTAATAAGGTCTTCAAGCAATCTCATCTGTCACATTGCCTGAGATAGAAGTCCTATTACTATCTTGACCCAAAAAACAGCCCAAGAATATAAATACTTTCCACAAACCACTACAATAATGCATTTAGAAAAGACAAGGCTACAAGACTTTTTTTAAAAAAATGATCTGATTGAGAAAATGATTCAAAAGTGGCTTAGTTGCTTATTTGGGTTACAGAGAACTTCATTTCTCATTGGTGCCATTCATGGAAGGTGGCATGAATGGCACCAGCTGGTGTTGCATCAAAAAGAGCATAGGCTCGGGACACTGCCAGCTGCCTTCATTCCTGGCTCTATTCCTGGAATCCTGCTCTGAGCTCCCTGGTACTACCTGCCGGGTGGAAACAACCATGCTGAAACCAGTTTGTCACTCCAGCTTACCCACTGATCATCTCAGAGATCAGCTTCATGGCTTAGCTGATTCCTTTAGCCCCCAGCTTCATTCCTGCCTGATCCAATTCCTCATTGCCCCTTAGCCCTCTGGAGAGTTCCTAGCATACCTCAGAGGTGAGGTCTTGGCGACCATAACCTTGAGGAGATGAGGTCGAAGGTTGGAACGCATGGTATTCTGACCTCTGGCCTTCTCTCGGTATATTTTTGTGAGGGTACACAAAGTATATCCTGGCATGTTCTCTTAAGGCTGACAAGAACATTCCTGATCAAGTAAGTTCATACTCCTATTTCTCCTGGGTCAATTGAAGGAAACTGCAAAGTCCTAAGTCAATATATAGGAGACCTTTGCTTCCCGTTCCAACAATAAAAACAAAATTCATAGCGTCACAAAGAAGTAGTCCACTATTTTTTCCCCTCATCCAACATGGTCTGCTACCCAATGTCTATACTATATTCACAATGTAGACTGCTAAGAGTTTGTGCATTCTTTGGCAACCTGCAGCTCATCCGTCCTTTCAAAGGAATCAGTCAGGTTAATGAGAAAGAACTATTGCCGATGTTTGTTTTCTTTTTTCTAATAACACTTTTAAAAAGTGATATGTAGGAAGCTGAGGCAGGAGGATCACTCAAGCCCAAGAGGTCGAGGCTTCAGTGAGACGTATTTGTGCCACTGCGCCCCAGCCTGGGCAACAGAACAAGACCCTGTCTCAAAAAACACACAAAAAAAGTGATATGTGTCCCAATCTCTGTGTTTATAAAGATTATTAACTTTTAAAATATGAGAGTTTGGTCATGATTAGCATAGTGGTAGTTGAGGTGGAGGAAAGAATAAATTCAAGACAGATTTCGAAAGTTAAAGGAGGAGGCTTTTATTGGATGTGGGATGTGAGGAAGATTGAGGAGTCAAGATAGAGTCCCAGTTTTTTAGCTTAGCATCTAGGTAGGTTGTTCAATAACAGTCATTCAACATGTATCAACTGTAGTCAGCTATGTGTCGGGGACAGGAATACAGGGAAGAACAAGTCAGATGTTAAACAGTCATGTGAATAATGAATTGTAATAAAAGGCGAAGTTCAAGGCACTCTGAAAGCAGACAAACTCATTTTTTTGTTGGGAGAGGGAATTCAAGAAATAAGAGGCTGACCAGGTACAGTGGCTCATGCCTATAATCCCAGCACTTTGAAAGGCCAAGGCAGGAGGATGGCTTGAGGCCAGGAGTTCCAGACCAGCCCGGGCAACATGGCAAGACTCCTCTGTCTCTACAGAAACTAAAAAAAAATGGCTGTCCACAGTGGCTCACTCCTGTAAACCCAGCACTTTGGGAGGGCCAGGCAGATCTCGCGAAGTCAGGAGATCAAGACCATCCTGGCTAACACGGTGAAACCCCATCTCTGCTAAAAACACAAAAAATTAGCCAGGCATGGTGGCACACACCTGTAATACCAGCTATTCGGAAGGCTGAGGCAGGAGAATCTCTTGAACCTGGGAGGCAGAAGTTGTAGTGAGCCAAGATCGCTGCAGCTGCACTACAGCCTAGGTGTCGTAGCAATTCTCCGTCTCAAAAAAAAAAAAAAAAAAGCTGAGCATGGTGGCACACACCAGTAATCCCAGCTACTTGGGAAGCAGAGGCAGGACAATCGCTTGAGCCCAGGAAGTCAACTGAGCTAAGATCACACCACTGCACTCCCTCCTGAGCAAGAAAGTGAGACCTTGACTCAAAAGAAAAAGAAAAGAAAGAGAGAAAGAGGGAGGGATGGATGGATGAAGGTGCTATTCATGAATGAGAGCTGGGATTAATAAGTAGGTTGGAGTTGGTGACCCTTCGCTGTGGCTCATAGCTGTAATCCCAGCATTTTGGGAGAACAAGTGAGTGAATCACGAAGTCAAGAGATCGTGATCATCTTGGTCAACATAGCAAAACCCCATCGCTACTAAAAATACAAAAATTAGCTGGGAGTAGTGACACATGCCTGTAGTCCCAGCTACTCGGGAGGCTAAGGCAGAAGAATCCCCTGAACCCGGGAGGCGGAGGTTACAATGAGCCGAGATCGCGCCACTGCACTCCAGCCTGGCAACAGAGTAAGCCTCCCTCTCAAAAAACAAAGAAACAAAAAACAACAACAGCAAAAAAAAAGTAGATTGGGGTGGGGAGAGCTGGACTTTATAGTAATTCATTTTCCCTCTTTGACTTTCATTTTTCCCATTCTTACAATGGGGGAGTTGGTCTGTGTTCTCTCGGAGGGCAGGAGTTTGTCTGATTCACCTGTGTCCCTTGGTCAGCACTGAGCTTGTCTTGGAAAAGACACTAATTAGGGTTGTTTTGTATGGATGGATAAACGAATAGGATGGATGGATGGAGGATGGATGGATGGATGGATAGACGGATGGACGGATGGACGGATGGACGGAGGGACGGATGGACGGATGGACGGATGGACGGAGGGACGGAGGGACGGAGGGACGGAGGGACGGAGGGACGGAGGGACGGACGGGCAGGCGGTCTTCGCCAGGTCAGCAGATCAGAAATTCTGAGGTTCAGCTTCACCAGGTTCACGGAGCTTAGAATCTCACTGTTGTGTAAATTTCCCGCCAGCAAGCCGGGCTCGCGGGACGTGCGCGGCAGCTTGGGCGGCGCGATGCATGCCGGGATTTGTAGTCTTACCTCTGAGTTCGTCATGTTTTTTTTCTTCCTCTTTCCGGAATTCCTCCGCGAGAACAACTTCCCCGCCGACCGCCGCTCCCCTCTACCCATTCCGCGAGAAAAACCCATCCCCAACTGATTTTGAATCCCTTTGCGGCTTTCCTCCCTTTTTCTAGGGATGATAAAAGCATCTGGGTCAAGTCGACTCCTACCTTCGGTCGCGACATAACGCGATTCACCAGAGGCCAAATTCAAACCGCCACCTCGCGCCGAGCGTGCTTGTGCGTCCGGTTGCCAAGACGCAGAGGGTGAATCCACCGCTCTGATTGGATCAGCCAAGGGCATGCTCTCGGCGGAGTGCGCAGGCTCCAGGCCACCCGAGCTTGCTGGGTGCTGTCGGGTGTCTTGGAAGCTCAGGTCCCTCGACTTCCTCAACTTTTCTCTCCCAGCCCCGCTTCTCCGCAACCCGGGGGCAATTCGTTCAGAGGCCTCCAACTGCACTTTTCTTAAACTAAGAGCGCTGCGTCTGAAAAGTTGTCAGCTTTTGGTAAATGCGATGGTACTGAGTTTCCTTACGTAAGGAAGTTACCTCACTACATCACCTGGTCAGTTGGTCAGTCACCTCTACTATCCTAGTCGCTTTCTAATTCTTAAGGTCCATAGCCTCACCATTTGATGTTGTCCATCTTTTTAATTTTAGTGATACAGTGATAGGTCATTGTAGGGTTTGGTTTTTTTGGGGTTTTGTTTTTTTTTTTTCAGACGGAGTCTCGCTGTGTCGTCCAGGCTGGAGTGCAGTGGTGCAATCTTGGCTAACTGCAGCCTCTGCCTACTGGGCTCAAGTGATCCTCCTGCCTCAGCCTCCCGAGTAGCTGGGATTACATGTGCATGCCACCACACCCAGCTAATTTTTGTATTTTTAGTAGAGACAGGGTTTCACCATATTGGCCAGGGTGGTCTCGAACTCCTGACCTCGTGATCCAACCACCTAGGACTCCAAAAGTGCTGGGATTACAGGCGTGAGCCAGCATGCCTGGTCAGCTCATTATAGTTTTAAAAGTACTGAGGTTGGGTTGACTGGGAAGGACATGAAAGAACTTTCTGGAGTGATGGAGATTTCCATCTCTTAATAAAGATGTGGGTTACATGAGTATATCCATTGTCAAAACTGACTAAACTGAAAACTTAAGATCTATGCATTTCATTTTATAAGCATAGAACTTACTAGATCTATAGATAATATATATAAGATATATATATGTAAGAAAGACAAAGTTATTTGCAGATAGCATGAGAGTTGAATTGTTCAGAGTTCTTGGTTACCAAAAAAACTATCTTTGATTAACTGAAATAGAAATGGAGTTAATTAGTAGGATATTGAATGAGTCACAGAGTTATTGGAAATCAGAATCAAAAAGTGGGGAAGGAATTCAGGGAGTCTAAATGACCAAAATTATGGTCAAAATCAGAGTTTGCAGAAACTTTGTTTGGGGTGCCATTTCTGATTATTACTGGGCATCGGACACCACTACTGGCCTAACTTCTGCAAACCGCACTGGATGCTGTTGCTGGTACTAGAACCTCTGCTCAATAGAAACCACTACTAGTGCCAGAATTGGCCAAATGAATGCTCAACAGACACCTGCTTTGTTGTACTATTTGCTTCAGATTTAAAGTCCACACACTGCTTTAGCTGCCAGGGCTAGAGTACCTGCCTCTTCTAGCTTCATACAGTAGCAATGTGGAAGATGCTGCTAGTTGCCTACACAATATCCATTCTTCCCTTCTGAATTAGATGTCCATCAGAACTGTCTGCATTTAAAAATCCAAGAGAATCTACAGAGTATTAGAACAAATAAAAGGTTTTTTAAAAAAACCCAAAAATAACATTTGAATTTCTATATAGCAACCGTAGCTGATTGGAAACTACAATAAAAATATATAGCAACAGAAATATAAGATATGTAGAAACAGATCTAATAAAGTATATGAAAGACATTAAATAACAAATTCTTATGAAACATCTACTCTGTGTCCTGCTCTGTCCTTGAATCTGAAGATACAGCAGAGAAGAAAACTGATAAAGCATCTGCCCTAATGGAGTTTATATTCTCATAGAGAAAAATTATAAAATATTTTTAAATGACATCAAATAAGGCCTGAATAAATGGAATGATATGCCATGTTCATGGATGGGAAGGCTCAATATCAGAAAGATGTGTATTTTCCCCAATCCAATCAGAATTTTTGAGGAATCTTGTCAAAACCAAAAGAAAAATATGTATGTGTTGGGGAAAGGAGACACTTCTCTGCCTACCAATCCAATGAGGAGTAGAACTTCAAAACAGACATAGGAGTGTGTGTGTGTGTGTGTGTGTGTGTGTACACTTGATGTGTGTGTACAATAGAGATGGGAATATAAATCATTGGGAAAAAAACAGAGGACTCAGTAAATGGCACTGAGAAATTTACTTCCCATAGGGTTGAAAAGTAGATGCCTAATTCAATGGATTAAAGAATAAATACAACAAATATTTAAAACATATACGTGTTCTATTTATTATCTCAGGGTGGGAAAGGACTTCTTAGATAAACAATAATAAAGCACTACTCATAAAGGAAAAAGATGATCTGTGACTACCTCAAAATTTAAACTGCCACATAACAAAAGACATGGTAAATCTTATTAAAAGACAAGCTACAGACTGGGAGAAAACATGTACAACACATATAACAAAGGATTGGTGCCCAAGGAACTCCCTCGAACCAGTAAGGAAAAGACACCCCTACCCTCACCCCTACAAAACAAAAGAAAAACGGGCAAAGATATGAATAGAAGAAACTCAAATGGCCAGTAAGCCAATTGAGAAATGTAAATTAAATGTATGTTAATTGTATGATTTTATTACATTTATGTTAATTGTATTAAATGTAAATTAATTGTATGATTTGAAATACATTAAGTATGCAAAAATAAAATATGTCAATGTTTTTCATGAGGTCAGATGTTAGCGAGGATGCAGGGAAACAGGAGCCTTTACATGCTATTCACACCTTGGAAGGCAATTTGGCAATGTCTCATAACGTTGAAAATGCACACACCTTACAAGCCAGAGATTCCAGTATTAGACAATATCCTGTAGGCCCACATCTCCATGGGATACCTTTCATCTTGTAGTTAATGTGCAAGGTGACAACCTTCCTAAAGAAATTTTTACACCACTACAGAGGTCATATGTATAAGGATGTTGTTTGCAACGTTCTTTATAAGAGCAGAAAATATTAGAAATAATCTATTTATTAATTATTATTATTTTTGACAGAGTTTCACTCTGTTGCTAGGCTGGAGTGCAGTAGCACAATCTTGGCTCACTGCAACCTCCAACTCCCTGGTTCAAGTGACCCTTCTGCCTCAGCTTCCCAAGTAGCTGAGATTTACAGGCACATGCCACCATGCCCAGCTAATTTTTGTTTTGTTTTGTTTTGTTTTTTGAGACGGAGTTTCGCTCTTGTTACCCAGGCTGGAGTGCAATGGCGCGATCTCGGCTCACCGCCACCTCCGCCTCCTGGGTTCAGGCAATTCTCCTGCCTCAGCCTCCTGAGTAGCTGGGATTACAGGCACGCGCCACCGTGCCCAGCTAATTTTTTTTGTATTTTTAGTAGAGACGGGGTTTCACCACGTTGACCAGGATGGTCTCGATCTCTTGACCTCGTGATCCACCCGCCTCGGCCTCCCAAAGTGCTGGGATTACAGGCTTGAGCCACCGCGCCTGGCCTAATTTTTGTATTTTTAGTAGAGACGAGGTTTCAACATGTTGGCCAGTATGGTCTCAATCTCCTGACCTCATGATCCGCCCACCTCGGCCTCCCAAAGTGTTGGGATTAGAGGCATGAGCCACCACACCTGGCTTGAAATAATCTAAATGTCCACTAGTAGGGTGATGGATGAATAAAATGGGATATATTCCGTTTTTATTTATTTGTTTTTGAGACAAAATTTTGTTCTCGTCACCCAGGCTGGAGTGCAATGCACGATCTTGGCTCACTGCAACCTCCGCATCCCGAGTTCAAGTGATTCTCCTGCCTCAGCCTCCTGAGTAGCTAGGATTACAGGCACCCACCACCACACCCAGCTAATATTTGTATTTCTAACAGATACAGGGTTTCACCATGTTGGCCAAGCTGGTCTCGAACTCGTGACCTCAGGCAATCCCCCTCCCTCAGCTTTCCAAAGTGCTGAGATTACAGGTGTGAGCCACCATACCCAGCCAATATATTCTAATAATGAAATACCATACAGTGATAAGAATGATCCAGAGCTATATCAATATGTAAATTTTCCCAAAATCTATTGTTGAGTGAATAAAAGAAAGTTGTAAAATAAGAAATGTTTTTTAAAGGTTACAATTTGTGTTAAGTATAAACACATTTAAAAGTCTATTTCATATTCTTGTAGCTATATAGGTAGTAAGAGTTTAAAAGCACAGACTCAAAAGGTAAGTACCATGGCCCATCCTCATGAGTATAGTGGTGAGTATCCCCACCTGTCAAAGATATGCACCAAATTCATGATAGTAGTTGTCTCTGGGGAGAGAAGTGAGGGAAGTGGGAAGAGAGGAACTTAACTACTTCAAGTTTATTTAAAATGTTTTTGTTTTATTTAAACAACACAATTGAAGCAAATAGGTCAAAGTATCCTACTTGGGTTTAAGATTTTTTTTCCAAATGAAAAACACACAGGCCATAGCAATAATATGATAGAGGAAGTTTAGCATGCTTTGAGAATACGTACTAGCGGGATCTAAGCAAGTCTAATAGGGGTCAGTAAAGACTTCCAGGAGGAAATGGGAGTTAGCTTGGTAAGGAGGATGGGAAGAGCATTCCAGGCAGAGGGAACAGCATATGCAAAGTTGGAAGTCACAGACAGCAAAGCATGATACAGGTGAGTAACTAGGAAAGAGTGGAGAAGAGGCAAGAGATGAGGCTACCAAACCTGTTTGGTCTTGTTTCCTTTTTCACAGATGTGAAACATAGCCCGAGTGAGGGGAGTAGAGACAAGGGTTCCTAATCTGTCAATTGCTCCATCATAGTAGTAATGACAGTGGTAATAATAATAATAATGTACTGTGTTCTAGTCTCTCTACTAGGTATTTGAAATACGTCCTCTCATAATCTTACTACAGACCTACAGAGGGTTTTTTTCCTCTCTACTTTATAGATAATGAAACTGAAGCCCAGAGAAGTTAAGAAACTTGCTCAAAGTCAGTGGCAGAAACCACATTGCAGAGGGCCTCCTTGTGCACCATGCTAAGCAGGTTGGACATTTTCCTAAGAGCATTGGTGAGTGTAAGAATTTCCTGTTGCTGCTTGTAATTACAACAAACTTGGTGACTTAAAACAACACAAATTATAGTATCTTACAGTTCTTGAGGTCAGAGGTCTGAAATGGGTCTCACTGGGCTAAAGTGAAGGTGTTGGCAGGGTTGAGTTTCTTTTGTAAACTGTTTCCTTGCCTTTTCCACCTGCATTCCTTGGCTGTGGACCCCCTTCCAGCTGAAAACTCAGCAATTACACCACTCCGACTTCTGCTTCCGTCATCTCATCCCCTCTGATTCCTACTCTCCTGCCTCCCTCTTTCACTAACAATGACCCTTTTGATTATGTTGGGCCCCTCTGAATAATCCAGGACAATCACAATCTCCCCACCTCAAGATCAGCTGATTCTGGCTGGGTGTGGTGGCTTCTGCCTGTAATCCCAGCATTTTGGGAGGCCAAGGTGGGTGGATCACTTGAAGTCAGGAGTTTGAGACCAGTGTGGCCAAAATGATGAAACCCCATCTCTACTAAAAATACAAAAATTAGCCAGGCATGGTGGTGGGCACCTTGTAATCCCAGCTACTTGTGAGGCTGAGGCAGGAGAATAGCTTGAACCCGGGAGGTGGAGGTTTCAGAGAGCTAAGACTGTACCATTGCACTTCAGCCTGGGTGATAGAGTGAGACTCCCTCTCCAGAAAAAAAAAAAAATCAGCTGATTAGCAACTTGAATTCCATCTGCAGCCTTAATTCCCTTTTGCCATGTAACATAACATGTTCAGTTTCTGGGAATTAGAGTGTAGACACCTTTGGGAAGGACTGTTATTTTGCCTACCACAGTAATCCACTAAAGGGCTTTAAGCAAGTGAATGACAGGGTGAGACCCACATTTTAGCATCTTCCTGTTATTGTTTTTGTAAAATGGTCATTTTATGATTTAAGACAGATTGGGCTTTGTAAATAACTAATACTTCCAAAAAGGCTGAACAGTACATAAATATTAAATGTGTTAGGTCTAATAACACATATGGGCTTTTAACTTGAAAGAATTCTTTCCTACATGCAACTCATTTCTTTCCCCTTAACACCCAGCAGGAATACAAAGGACTGTTATAATTGCCCCTCTATGGGCAGAGAAAGGGACCTTGGCTCACCTACCTAGGATCACGGAGCTGCTAAGGCCAGGGCCATGGTAAGAAGCTACTCTTCAGGCTCCTTTATCAGCGATTCCTTCCTTCCTTCCTTCCTTCCTTCCGTCCTTCCTTCCTTCCTTCCTTTCCTTCTTTCCTTCCTTCCCTTCATCCCTCCCTCCCTCCCTCCCTCCCTCCCTCCTTCCTTCCTTCCTTCCTTTCAAGAGGTTCTCCCTCTGTCTCCCAGGCTGGAGTGCAGTGATGTGATCACAGGTCACTTCAGCCTCAACCTCAAGCAATCCTCCCCACCTTAGCCTCCCAAATAGCCGGGACTACAGGTTCATGTCACCATGCCTGGCTAATTTTTGGTTTTAGTTTGTTTGTAGAGAGAGAATTTTGCCATGTTGCCCAGGCTGGTCTCCAACTCCTGGGCTCGAGTGATTTTCCCGCCTCAGCCTCCCAAAGTGCTGGGATTACAGGCATGAGCCACTGCGCCCGGCACCAGCATTTCTTTACACCATCCCTGGCCTGACAGCTCTGTGATCTTAGGCAGGCCCGTACACAGGTTGGGCATTTGGGGAAACTTAAGTCAGCACATCTTTGGCACAATTTTCCGAGTATAGCTCGGTGCCCAATAAGCATTTGTTGAATCAGTGAACATCCTTGCTTTCATTTCTGTGACACAGGTAGTGACTTTCAAGGCAGGAAGCCTGAGGGCCATCCTAGAATTCCTTCCTTCCCCCCACATCCAATCAATCTGCAAGTCCTTTCAGCTTCCCTGCCAAAATATTCATATATGCTGGGTCCGTCCCCTTCTTTCCAGCTTCTCGGGTCCCACTCTGTCCCAGGCACTGTCGTCTCTGACCTGAGCTGCTGCAGTGGCCTCCACCAAAAAAAGGGTCAGTGAGGGGTCGAACGAAGTATCTGACTTAAACACATCGGATGACCTGGCCTCCCAGGTTAAATTTTCCTGTTGGGTTTTTATCAGACATAAGAGAAGAAAAACTTTAACTCCCAATCATGGCCATATATGGTCCTGCATGCTCCGGCCCCCAACCGTCCTCTTTAGCCTCATCTCTTAACAGCTTCCATGGCTCCTACTCCAGTCCCTCTGGCTTTTTACAAAGTCCAAGCTATTCCCATCATAGGGCCTTTGCCGATGCTGTTCCTTCTGTTGGAAATACTCTCTCCACTCTTTTCCTTTTGTGTGCATGTAATTTTTTAGTTTTTTGAGACAAGGTCTCACTCTGTCACAGGTCACTGTGGTAGGTCACTGTGATAGGCTTGAGTGCAGTGGTGCGATCATGGCTCACCGCAGCCTCCATCGCCTGGGCTCAAGTCATCCTCCCACTTCAGCTTACTACCTGGGACTATAGGTCCCACCTAATTTTTTTTTTTTTTTTTTTTTTTTTTTTGGGTAAAGACAAGGTCTCCCTGTGTTGCCCAGGCTGGTCTCAAACTCCTGGGCTCACACGGTCCTCCTGCTTTGGCCTCCCAAAGTTCTGGGATTACAGATGTGAGCCATCATACCCAGCCAAATTTCTTTTAGAGATGGGGTTTTAGTATGCTGCTTAAGCTGGTCTCAAACTCCTGAGCTCAAATGATCCTCCTGCCTCAGCATCCCCATGTGTTGGGATTACAGACATGAGCCACCGAGCCTGGCTTTCCACTCTTTAAATGGTTGGGTCCTTCTTATGTATCACCTCTCAGCTCAAATGTCATTTATTCAGAGAAGTACTCCCTGTCTGCTTTGTTTCTGCCATAGAAAACTGGGACCATTTGTAAATAATTTATTTGTCTCTTTGCTTATTTTGTTTGCCTTCCCTCCTGGATCCAAGATGTCTAATATGTAGCTACTCGTGGCATATGGCTAGTAAGCATTTGGAATGTGGCTTGTCTGAATTGAGATGTGCTGTTAAGTGTAAAAGATACCAGATTTTGAACAGTTAATACAATCTTGAAAGGATATAAAATATCTGATAGTTTTAAAATACTGACTACATGTTGAAATATTTTGGATATATTGGGTTAAATAAAAATAATTATCAACAATTAACTTGTTTCTACTTTTTAAATGTGGCTGCACATGTGGCTGGCACTATATTTCAACTGGGCAATTCTGATCTAGACCGTTAATTAATGAAGGTAGGAAAAATCTCTACCCACTGCTGTGTCCCTAGTCCCTATCATATACTAGATCCTCGGTAGGTGTTTACTGAGTAACTTGGTATTTGTGAGAACTCTGGGCTTTTATGAGAGCTGAGACAAGCAGGCCCACGTATGCTATGAACTTGAGGAAGGAAGAAACATGAAAGAAACAAGTTTTCTTTTTCTCAGATCGCTGTATTTTAAAGGGCTCTGTGGATCGTCTCTGTCCTGCTTTCTATCCACAGTCCCCAACAGCCACACACTACTGTAGATGGGGGGTGGGGGTGATGTCGGGAGAAACGAAGCTGGCGCAGCTGCTTCCATTTCAGTCCTGTAGGAAGCGTCTCGATCCTTTTACATTCCCCAGCTTTGGTCCTACCAGCCAGGAAGGACTCAGCGCAACATCCTCAGACACACAGATAGGGTTAGCTGGGGCTCACGGGAACTTTCCCAGGGTCACCTGGCAGGTCAGAGGTGAACAAGGCCTCAAACCTTGGTCTCCAGACCCACCCTCCAGGACCCTGAGCTCTAGCAATTAATACATCCTGTTGTAGTCTCCTTTAGACTGGAATCCCCTCAATCCCCTCTCCCAACATTCACCTGTGATTTCTTGGGGCCCCTAAGGCAGTTATGCCTGGTCCCAGCAGAGCTTACCTAGCTGGCACCATCCCTCCTAGGGGCTGAAGTGGATGGAAGGAAGGAGTGAGAGGATGGATGAATGGATGTGAAGATGGCTGGGTGAATATCAATGAACAGGAGGGTGGGAGGATGGTTGGGAAAGGAGGAAACTTGGTGGGTAGGGTGTCTGCCCGGGTGGAGGGGATGTATCGGAAGGAATTACCCACTTATCCGGTTCCAAGCAGACTCCGAAGAGCAGAGTCCTTGGCGATGAAAGTCCAGCCCCGTCCCGTTTCTGCTAGAAGCCGAAGGGGAGAAGTTGGGTGCTTTGCCCCGGGCCCGCAGGGAAGTCCCGGCAGAGCCGGAAGGGGGACCGGGGTGTGTGGGCCGGCCGGGGGGCTCTGGGCGACATCCCCCCCAACCGCTCGCGCCTGCCGGTGCCAGGGTTGGGGGAGCGCCCCCGCCCCCACCTCCGGAGTGGCCGCCCCACGCGGCCCCAACAAGCTGCCGTTGTCCCGCGGGCCGTGGGCCCGGCACACTGGGGCTTTGTCCAGCCCCCCGCCGCGACCAGAGGGGGGGGCCCCCACATGACCGAAAGGGTAGGAGGAGCCTGCAGCGGCGGCGGCGGCGGCGGCGGCGGCGGCGGCGGCGGCGGCGGCGGCGGCGGCGGCGGCGGCGGCGGCGGCGGCTCCACCACCATTTCCCTCCCGGGCTGGGGGTCGGCGGGCGGTGGCCGTGGCTGGGCAGGGCTGGGCAGGGCCGTGGACTCCAGGCCCCCAGTTCCCCGCCAGGCTGCAGGCGCCGGGCCTGGGCCAACAGAGCAGCTGTGACCGGAGCGCATTCCGGGCGGCAAGCTGGGGGGGCGCCCGGACCGCCGCCCCCGGGATCATGGGCAATGGCATGACCAAGGTAGGAGGCGGGCCCCGCGCAGCCTCCCTGGTCCCCGCCCGGCCGCGGCGCTGACCAGCTCGGTCCGCCCGCCTCTGAACTCCTGGTCTCGCCGGTTGCGGCTGCACCTCCGTGTCCCTGTGCCTCGGGTCGGCGGCTGTCGTGTCTCTCCCTCTCCTCTGACCCTGCGTCTCTCCCTCTCTGACCCTGCGTCTCTGTCCCCGCCGTATCTGCCCTCTCCCTCTCGCGCCGTGACTGAGTCTCTCGCTGTGTCTTGCTGTGGCTGTCACTCCCAGGCTGTCTCCCAGTGAGTCCGGCTCTCTGCCTGCATGTGTCCCTCTCTCTTGTCGCAGACTCCCAGCTCTCTCCCGGGCTGTTTCTCCTTCCTTTCCCGCCTCTGCCTGTCCCTACCTTCCTGCCTCCCCAATCCCGGAATCTCCATCCCCCACCCTGCAAGTCCCCCTCTCTCTTCTCATAAGATCGCTCCTAAGACCTCTCTCTGCACCCCGTCCTCTGCCTTCCTCCTCTCCCCTCTCATACCCAAGCTGGCCTCCCTTGGTTCCCCCGTTTGTTAACTTGCCCCCCTGCCCCCCTCCCCAGAATCCCAGACCCCTCTCAGGGCCCAGACCCAGGGCCCACAAAGGGAAGGAGGGTGCTCCCTGAGCCCCGAGGTCCATAACCTTCATGGGACAGAGAGGGACTATGGGCACCCCAGCTCTCCTGAGGGTGGAAGGGGGTGCAGCCCCTGCCCCACTGACCCCTGCCTGTCCTTCCTCTAGGTACTCCCCGGACTCTACCTCGGAAACTTCATTGGTGAGCACTGCCTGCTCTGTCCCGAGGCCGTGGCACTCCGTCTCAGGCCTGTGTCCACCAGGCATGCCACGGCCCATGCACCTCAGGAATGGGGTTGGGGGCAGGGAAGCGGTGCCAGACTGGGAGGAGGAAAGGGCTGACAAAGGACAAAGGGGTGCATGTGCAGGGAAGTGTCCCCAGGCCTGAAGGGACATGGAGGGAGCATGGGGACTTGACACTGACACCCCTCCCCGCCATTCAGCCTTCCCCAGTGTTCTACCGCTAGACCAAAGGGACGGAGCAAAGGGCTCAGGGCCTGGGCGGTGGACTTGGGCAGGTCTACACCTGTGCTAAGCCTCAGCCTCCTCCTCAGCACAAAAGGTCCATGGGCCGTTGAGGGCTCTTCTGGTCCTAAGGTTCTGGGTTGAGGTCTGTTTGGGGGTGATGCTTCTAGCAGGGAAGCTGGGAGCTCTTCCCCCCATAACTTCGTCCTTGTCAGAGGAGAGGTCTCTGGAGACGGGTTGGGTTCCCTTGTGAGCAGGGTCATGAGCACCAACCCCATCTACCTCCAGAGCCCTGGAGCAGCTGAGCAGCCTGGAGCTGCAAGTGGGGGCGGGGGGCGTGTAGTGAGCCAGCAAGCTTTGCATTCCCCATTCTCTCACCCATCCCTTCCGCAATCTTCAGTCAGGAGGAGGGGACACGAATGTACAGATACCTTGTTCCTCAGAGGCTTCTAGGCTGGTGGCCAGCAGGCAGAGCTGAACACAGACCTTTGGCTATGGGTAGAAAGTATGCTAAGGGGGCTGGGTGCGTTGGTTCACACCTATAATCCCCACACTTTGGGAGGCAGAGGTGGGTGGATCACCTGAGGTGGGGAGTTGGAGACTAGCTTGGCCAACATGGTGAAATCCCATCTCTACTAAAAATACAAAAATTAGCCAAGCGTGGTGGTGGGTGCCTGTGAAATCCCAGCTACTCAGGAGGCTGAGGCAGGAGAATTGCTTGAACCTAGGAGGCGGAGGTTGCAGTGAGCTGAGATCGTGCCACTGCACTCCAGCCTGGGTGACAGAGCAAGACTCCGTCTCAAAAAGGAAAAAAATAATAAAGAAAACATGCTAAGGGGCAGGCTGGTCCAGGGCTTGGGTGACCCAAGGTGGGAAAATCACTTCCATCTGCAAAGTCAGAGAAAGCTTCAGAGAGGGAGGGGCTCAGGTGCCCCACCCTCATAAACCCTAGTCCCTTCCTTCCTGGGAGCTCCCTCAGCCGCTCATGCCACATTGATTTCCGTGAGTATTTGGCCAAGTAAGGTCTGAGTCCTCTTTAAGTGTGCTGGCCCCATAAGGGCAGGAGCCACGAAGCTGGCCCCAGACCTCCAGTGGACAGCTAAAGTATACATATGATTAGCACATGGTAAATGCTCGTCGAATGATGAAGTGGAGAGAGAGGGGACATGTGTTTTTTATTCTGAATATAAAATGTCTGCATATGCTGGGTATGCAGCCTCATAGAGATGGGCACTGTTGGGTACATCCCTGGATCATTGTTCATATATCTTTGTAGATAAAGACATAATATTGGCCCCTCACGGTGGCTCATGCCTGTAATCCCAGCACTTTGGAAGGCCAAGGCAGGTGGATCATGAGATCAAGACCATCCTGGCCAACATGGTGAAACCCCGTCTCTACTAAAAAATACAAAAATTAGCTGGGCGTGGTAGCGCGTGCCTGTTGTCCCAGCTACTCGGGAGGCTGAGGCAGGAGAATTGCTTAAACCCCGGAGGCGGAGGTTGCAGTGCAGTCACGCCACCTGCACTTCAGCCTGGCACCTGGTGACAGAGCAAGACTCTGTCTCAAAAAGAAAAAACACTGTGGGTATCATTGCACATCAGCATATAGAACTCTTTTTAATGGCTACACACTGTGCGGAAGTATGTCTGTACCATTAATCATCCCGTCCCTTTTTAATGAACACGAGGCTGTTCCCATGTTTAAACTATTTGTGATATGAGCAGGACTGCAGAGGACATCGTCTTCCACACATGGCTTTCTGTGTGAGCAAGCTCTTCTGTACACAAGATTCCTAGAAGTAGAATTGCTGGGTCAAAGAGTATGCCTGGGAAGGGCATTTTGGACCGAAAGAACAGCATGAGCATGGGGAGGTGCTGGACTGTTACTTGCATGTGCCCCAGATGCAAGAGGAGCAGGGAACTAGAAGAGGGTGGGCCAAGGTGGAGTGGCAGGGGTAAGGAGGAGAGCTGGGCAGGCAGTGAGCTCCCTCCACAATTGGCCATCAGGGACAAAAAAGTCACACCAGCCAGATTGGCTCTAGCATCCTGTTTCTTTCAGATGCCAAAGACTTGGATCAGCTGGGCCGGAACAAGATCACACACATTATCTCTATCCATGAGTCACCCCAGCCTCTGCTGCAGGTACTTCTTACCCCCATCCCAGGGCTATGTGGGGGCGGGAGGGTGCAGACCCATTTATCAAATATCTACTATGTGCTGGGTGCGATGCTTCCTTCTTGACTCATGTTAACTCATTTGGTCTCCACCACTGGGCAGTTTTACATGATCATCCCTATTTGGCAGCTGAGGCCCAAAGAGGTCAATTAACTCACCTAAGTTTACATATCCAGGAAGTTGAGGAGTTGGGATATGAACACAGGCCATCTAGCACCGGAAGTCTCACACTGACCCTTAAAAAGACCCCCATGTGGGCTTCCCAGGGCCCAACTGGATGGATGAGTCCAAATGGATGACTCTGTGCTCTGTGTCTTGTTATGCAAGTCTGGGCTGTGACTTTACCTCTCTGGGCCTTTGACCCCTCAGCTCTGTCTGCCCCCAGAGGGCTGTTGTGAGGAGGCAAAGGGACTGCAGGATGGTGAAGATGCTTTGCACACTGTAAGGCACGGTCCCCTCCAGAGGGGTTGGTGCTGGTATTATCAAGTCCTGGGAAAGGGGAAGGAGGTGTTAGGACCCAGCAGAGGAAAGCCATAAATCCAGACTACACGTGCTCACGTCATGAACATCTTCACCGTTTATTTACTCTACGACCTTGGGGACTTCGCTCCCTCTAAGCCTCAGTTGCCTGATCTGTAAAATGGGAACTTTACATCAGTACCCACTTCACTGAGTGGTTGAGAACCACGTAAATAGGTGCCTAACAAATTATGAATGATATTATAACAAAGCTAGTCATATTCTTGGCCCACAAACAGAGCCTCTTCCCCCTTACCTATTAGAGTCTATATCATCCACTGAAGAGAAAGAACTGTGGGTGGGAAAAGGTCCTGGAGATCTGAAACAAAGACCTGGTTCTGCCACAGACTTGCTGTGTGACCTTGGGCAACGTCCTTACCTTCTCTAGGCCTCAGTTTTTCATGTCAGATTTGATATTCTCTAAGAGCAACCTCCAATAATCTATGATGTTCAATGTCATTCAGAGAAGAAATTTCCAGGTCATTGGAGTCTTATTTTGCCGCACAGGGCAGGCTCGTTTGGGAGTATCTGGAGTAAGCAGTCACTAGATTGCATGGGGAAGGCTGTCAAGTCATGGGTGTATTTACTAATGAAGTCACAGCCTGCACAATGAGTCTCTGCTCCTACGCTCTTCCTGCTTCTCCCAAGTGTCTCTCCCTCCCCCTCCATCAGCAACGTTACCAAGCAGGGTTTGATAATTCCACTCAAACCCAAGGCCAAATGTGTTGCAAAATGAAACTGCAAACCTTGCCAAAGATGCAGGATGTGACGACCTTGTGGAATGTGAGTGGGAGAAGGGCTAGAATCTCACACAAAGCCATGGACAAGTGAGAACCTGGCTGGTGGTCCCTTAGCTACTGGCAGTAGTGGGCCAGGCACCTGAAAAGAGCCATTTGAGTATCAAAATGTTAAGACAATTTCTTGAGGAAAGCAAGGAGGGCCTCAGAAGAGAGCAAAAATAACCTTCATGATATGGCCTGGCTAATCAGAAGACAAAGGACATCACAGCAAGTTTGCTGGAAAAAAAATCCTGACAATGTATTCCTTGATTGTTCTCATAATTAGCACATCATTTTGTAACCATGATTCATGAAATGTAAACTTGTTTTCATGACTTTCGTTTCAAGATAATCAAATCTGCTTTACCTTTTTTACAATGTAATTTTGTAATTCCCATTTAGACGGGAGTCCCTTTAAGTAGCCCTTTCCTGGATATCTGATAAAGGTCCCTGGGTCCCTATTGGGAGGGATAGGTTACCTCATGCCCAAGTTGCCAATGAGGTTAGGAGACGCCATCGGCTTAGAAGGTTCAGGAGTCACAAATGGGCACAGCAGGCCTCAGAGATGACATCTACTTTCTTTGGACAGAGAGGACAACGGTGGGCCAGAGAGGGGCAGGAACTGGGCTAGAGTCATCTCCTGACTGGGCAGCTCAGACCAGGGTAAGGGAAGGCTATAGGCAAGGTCCCCTGCCTGAGTGTGTTTTGTCTTTGTAGGATATCACCTACCTTCGCATCCCGGTGGCTGATACCCCTGAGGTACCCATGTAAGTTCTCCTGGATGGACCCACAGATGGACGGACAGCTGCATCCTGTGGTGGGGGAGGGGGTTTGAAGGAGGACAGAGAGTACTCAGACCAGAAAGCTGTCACAGGTGGTCAACTCGACCAGTCCCAGGTTTGACTGAATCAATCATGCCCTTGTGATATGCCCTTGGCCAAGACTCTTGACCTCCCTGAACCTCGGTCTCATCAGCTATGAAATGAGGAAAGGACACTGTACCTTGGGACCAGCTGCACAGGCCAATTAGAAAAGGTCACATTCAGGCTGGGTACAGTGGCTCACGCCGGTAATTCCAGCACTTTGGGAGGTCAAGGCAGGTAGATCACCTGAAGTCAGGAGTTCGAGACCAGCCTGGCCAACACGGAGAAACCCCGCCTCTACTAAAAATACAATTAGCTGGGCACGGTGGTGCATGCCTGTAATCCCAGCTACTTGAGAGGCTGAGGTGGAGAATCGCTTGAACCCAAGAGGTGGAGGTTGCTGGGTGAGCCGAGATCATCAAGCCATTGCACTCTAGCCTGGGCAACAAGAGCGAAACTATCTTAAAAAAAAAAAAGAAGGGGTCACATTCAGCCTGTTCCTGGCCTTGGGGTTAATATCAGCGTTCCAGCCAGGCTTTGCCGTTTATTTGCTGTGTGACCTTGAACAAATCACTTCCCCTCTCTGAGCCTCTCCTCTAAATCAGAAGTGCATGATCAGAGTCGAGGAGGGCTTTCAAAGATCAGATGACACAGGTCAAGGATCTAAGATAGGGTCTGGAGTGTAATCGAGCTCAGATAATGGGATTTTTGTTTGTGGCATCAGCAGTAGTGCCTCTCCGCTTGGGATGGAGCCAGGCAGACAGTCCTTGGGAATCTTGCTCCCAGCCGGCTGCTGCCTATCATTGTGCCCAGGTGCTCTGATTGCAGACCCCAGAGGAATGGGACCCCTGTGTTTCCTCCCACACATTTCTTTGAAAGGCCCCAATAAACCCACCATGAAAAGTGTCCACAGGAGGAGCACTCCTGCCCAGATGGTGAGATTTGCCATGACTGGCCTCACTCACTGCCTGAAATGCCACCATTCTTCCTTCACACACACACCTCCACCTCATGCCAAGTACTGGCCCCTATGGACTGCATGTGCTGGCTGACCTGGGGACCCCAGGGTTCTGTATCCCTTGCTATCCTGTAATTGGGGTGGGAGCAGAACAACTCCTGAGAGATCTGCCCTGAAGTGCTCCCTACCCTACTGCTTTCTCCTCTAGCAAAAAGCACTTCAAAGAATGTATCAACTTCATCCACTGCTGCCGCCTTAATGGGGGGAACTGCCTTGTGCACTGGTAAGTTAAGGGGGGTGACGTGGGGGAGGAAGGAAGTGGCTATGTGCTCTGCTGAACATCCACCCACCCTGTGGGAAGGCTGGACCTGTGAAGGACCTCCAGCCTGTCACAGTCCTGAGGGCCCACCACTCACTGGAAGAGGCCAGCCAGGGGCTCTGTTCCTTAACAGCTATGTGGCCACAGCCATGTAGCTGTTTCTCTCTGATACTCAATGTCCTCATCTGTAAAATGGGGAAAAGAAAGCTGACCTGATGGGACTGTTGGGAGGGACAGGTGAGGTCATGCAGGCAGCTCGTCACCCTCCAGCAGCTCTGGGCCTCCCTCCTCCCCTCCAGGCCTTTGAGGTGATGGTGCAGGACAGTGGGGAACCCCAAGTTGGGAGACAGGAACTATGGGTCTTCCCAGGTGCCCCTCGCTCAGTTGATGTCATTCATTTCTTCTCACTAAGTGCCTGTCCTATCCAGGCTCAGGCTGGCTCTGCCAGAGGCCCAGCAATGAGGCTAGCTCTCCCAAGCCTCATCTCCCACCCTCTCCCTCCTTCCCCTTTCCAGCTGTACTAACCTCCTCCCCAACCTCCAAATCCACCAGGCTTATGCCTCATGGTCTTTATACACACTGCCTAGAAGGTTCCTGACTAACCCTTATCCATCTTTCAAACTTTGTTGATGTCTATTCCTTGGGAACCCCTTCCCTAATCCCACCCACCTATAGATTAATACCTTTTTCTATGCGGATCTCCTAGCCCCTAGACTCATCCTCAAAGCTATTATCACCACCTGGAATTGTTTCTCTGGTCAATGTCTGTCCCCCAACCATGCTGTAAGCTCCAGGACAGCACAGAACATGTCTGTTTTATACCCGATATATCCCCAGTGCCTGAAAAAGAACAGACGATCAGGAAATATTTGCTGAATGAATGGTGTTTCACTCAGGCCTTTGAAGTGGGAGAACCCAGGGGATGCTCTAGGCAGAGGGAACAGGGTGGCAAAGGCCTGGAGGTGGGATGGCAGGTCCTGACAGGTCTGTTATGGTTGGAGCTCAGGAGGCAAGCATGGGAGAGCTGAAGCAGGGATGGGGTGCCTGGGGGTCATGGAGGACACTGGATCTTACTTGAAGCCTGAAGCATTGTCGGGATTCCAGCTTTGCAGGTATCTCTCGCAGCACCACGATTGTGACCGCATATGTGATGACTGTGACGGGGCTAGGCTGGCGGGACGTACTTGAAGCCATCAAGGCCACCAGGCCCATCGCCAACCCCAACCCAGGCTTTAGGCAACAGCTTGAAGAGTTTGGCTGGGGCAGTTCCCGGAAGGTAGGGATGGGGTCAAGGGCTGGGTTGGGCCAGGGGTAGGAGATCCTTCTTCACACTCGGACTGATCACAGATTGGAATGAATTTAGCCTGTGTCTCAGACCCAGCAGAAGATTTTTCTAGGATCTTAAATTCATGGCCTTTGAGCTAATCCAGCTGCTAGGTGTATTTTGTTTGACAGCCCATGAAAGGTGTTTTCCTTTTCAACTTGGAATTTGAATGCCTTTAGATCAGTGCGGGCCCTTTCATTGGACCAGGTCTTCCAGCCCTCCCCACTGCCTGCCTTACCTGGCTGGAACTTGAAGGATATGAGTGTTTGACCCCATCCAGAAGAACTGTCC
Organism: Saguinus oedipus; assembly: GCA_031835075.1. Lineage (NCBI taxonomy): Eukaryota > Metazoa > Chordata > Mammalia > Primates > Cebidae > Saguinus > Saguinus oedipus. Next base: position 25,587,564 of record CM063173.1, on the reverse strand, counting down.
ATGTCCTACTCCACCCCTGCGTCCTTGAAGATACCACAGCAGTTTCCCTCTCACACCCCTGGTGCAGACGCCACCTAGAAATGTCAGGAACTGAGGCCTCCTGGGGAAGAAGGATGAGACGGGGAGGGCTCTCAGCAGGTGGAGGGCGGTACCCAGAGGCTTATCTGCAGGATGGCTTTGGGAAAGAATCGGGCAAGGAAGAGCCCTGTGGGAATGGGATTGTGAATACAGAGGTGCAAAGCGGGAGGAATGATCCCCGTTGGGCTCCTGGGAGTCACTTTGGCAGGTCTGGAAGCTGGAGTGTCAAAGCGGGAAGGGCCTCCTAGAAGGGAAGGGGGACTCGGTGAGGGGATGGAAACCGGTTAAAGGGAGGCAAAGAAGACGCTCAGGAAGGGAGGGGCTCAGCGAGGTGCGGGACGCTCCCAGAAGGGCGAATGTAGGGAGGGTGGGGCGGGGCCGGCTGCCTTGACACCGCCGGCCTCACCCGCCCACCCCAGCTCCGCAGGCAGCTGGAGGAGCGCTTCGGCGAGAGCCCCTTCCGCGACGAGGAGGAGCTGCGCGCGCTGCTTCCGCTGTGCAGGCGCTGCCGACAGGGCTCCGCGACCTCGACCGCCTCCGCCGGGCCGCACTCCGCCGCCTCCGAGGGAACCCTGCAGCGCCTGGTGCCGCGCTCGCCCCGGGAAGCTCACCGGCCGCTGCCGCTGCTGGCGCGCGTCAAGCAGACTTTCTCTTGTCTCCCGCGGTGTCTGTCCCGCAAGGGCGGCAAGTGAGGATGCAGTCCCGCCGCGGCTCCCCACTTCCTCCCGACTGGCTCCCTTCGGGGGCTGTCTGCGCCTTCCACGCCCCCCAGGACGGGCCCAGAAGCTGGGGGAGCCCCGAGGCGGACTGAACCTGCCTCCCGCGCCCGCCCTGCTCCTCTGCGTCTGCAGGCAGCGTCCCCCACCTGTGCGTCTCTGTGTCCGGGCCGGCCTGCTGCAGCCACCTGGTGCCTTAGTCCTTGGGCTGGGGGAGGGAGCCCACCCTTAAAGGCGGCGGGAGGGGAGGGAGGGGGACCGGAAGGTTGGACGGGCCTGGAGGATATTAAAGAGACACAGAAGAAGCTGCCTGTCCGAGTGCCTCCCAGTCATTCAACAAAGGCCTGGCCGCAGGACTCTGCCAGGGGCCAGCAGCCTGCAGGAAGGGATGCGAGCAGCCCACCACCCTCCCGCCACTGCAGTCTGCGGAGTTGCCTCCTGGGACCGCACTGGCGTCTCTAACAATACATTTCTTCCAAAGTGGCGGTGCCCCGCCTGACAGGGCCCGAGTCCCTCCTCTAGAACCCCCTTCCACCTTTTGAACCCTTCTCCTCCACCCTGAGGGCTTCCTCCCCTCCCCGACTCCCTTCCCTTTCTTTCGCACAAATACTAGCTAGTAAGGCAAGGTAGTGCCTCCCTCAACCTGACCTTTTACTGCATGAGTTCACTCAATCCTCAGGGAGGAAACAGAGGCTCAGAGAGATCAAGCAGCTTGCCCAAGCACACACAGCTAGAGCAGGGGAAGCTGAACGTGAACTTAGGCTGAGTCCCATGATGATAGGTAGTTGGGAAGCCGCTCCTCTGGTTGAGGAGGTTCCTGGCAGGGAGGCTCCACCCCCAGCTAGTGGGACTGACCCTTCCCGCCAAGACTTTAAAGCCCAGGGCTGCCCATCAAACAGCAGCTGACCCTGAGGATGAGCAGAAGTCACTGCAGCTGATATTTCCAACATCAAAATTAACCCAAAGTTGAGAGGGATGGAAAATAGCTATAACCCACCAGCCACTTGTGTGAAGTTCTTAATATGTACAAATCACTGTGCTCAGGGCTGTTGGGGAGACATCCATTCCAGCATTGGAGTTGGGAGATGGACAAAATACTCTTCAGCTTCCACCCCAACTTCCTACTCCTCATTCATTCAACAAATGTCCATTGAGTACCTACTGTGTGCCAGCCATTGTGCTAGGCTAGGCCCTGGGTATACAGCAATGAGCAAAACCTCTGCCTCATGTAGCTGACCTTCTGGTCCGGAAGACACCAGATAAAAGAAAAAATATGCCGGGTGGTGAGGGAGTAGACCATCTGGTTATTTGGAGGAAGCATTCAGGCAGACAAAGCGTTGAGGAAAGGCCATGAGTTATAACCTCCTTGCCAGTAACCTCCAAAACCAGAAGGAGCTGCTTCCTAACTACTTACCATCATGAGTTAGGGCCTTTCCCTTCACAGTTAATGTGAAGAGCAAAGTGGGCAGGCTGGGCGTGGTGGCTCACACCTATAATCCCAACACTTTGGGAATCCGAGGCGGGTGGATCACCTGAGGTCGAGAGTTCGAGACCAGCCTGGCCAACATGGAGAAACCCCATCTCTACTAAAAATACAAAATTAGCTGGGCGTGATGGCACATGCCTGTAATCCCAGCTACTTGGGAGGCTGAGGCAGGAGAATCGCTTGAAACCAGGAGGCGGAAAGTTGCAGTGAGCTGAAATCATGCCATTGCACTCCGGCCTGGGCAACAAGAGTGAAATTCCATCTCAAAAAAAAAAAAAAAAAGAGTGAAACTCCATCTCAAAAAATAAAAATAAAAAATAAAGTGGGAGGACTCAGCAGAGTGCAGGGAGCCTGCAGTCCTCCAGGCTGGTTAGTGGTGCTGCCATCTGCCCCATTTAAAACACCTTCTACCTCTGACGGTGTCTTCCCCTATTTAACAGCCTCCATGGAGGCAAAGGCTGCAGTGAGTGGAGATTGTGCCACTGCATTCTAGCCTGGGCAACAGAGTGAGACCATGTTTAAAAAAAGAAAAAAGAAAGAAAGCCTCTATGGCTCCCATCATCTATAAGACTGATCTGATGATCTGATCAGTCCTTCAAGATGCTCCCTCTCCCGCTCCAGGATTACCTCACCACACTCTGACCCAACAACAAAAATATAGCACTCCTTCATTGAGTTCTCACCCCAGGCAGTGTGCAAAACACTTTCCCTGTGTCACTTTTCATCCTCAAGCAACCCCATGGAGTAGGTGTTGCTGTTTAACAAGGGAGGAATCGGATGCCAGTGCCCAAGGTCACCAGCCAGCAAGTGGTGGGCGGGATGTGAACTCAGGCAGTCTGGCTGCAGACCCCAGCCTCTTAATACCCTCTGCAACCTAGAAAAATGAAGGGCTCATCTGACACCCTCAAGACTCCTGCTAGGATGTAATTATTACTCTGGTATTTAATCGTATGAAATGGTTTGTGCTTCAGAGCCTTACAAGCCAGAGTTTGAATCCCAGCTGTGGCTATGGAAGGACCTGAGCCAAGTGGCTACTGGGGCTGGGGGAAAGGAGGAGCACGAAGAAAGCCCTCCCAACAGGTACGCATCAGGAATGGTGCTTCCAGTTTCTGGTCAATGCTGGCTGGGTGTCCAGCTCTGTGCCCACTGCAGAGCAGAGGTAGGGGCAGTGGGGGGCATTGTCACTCAGAGCCTCAGTTCCATAAATACAGAAAGGAGTGGAACAATCTGAGCAACTTGATCTCTTTCATATCCCCAATCTCCTTTGACAACTTAATGAAAGCTGCAAACCCCAGAAAAAAAAATGCATAGACATGAGATTTACATTCACTTTTAGGAGGTCAGAGACCCCACCAAGAATCCACAAAGTGCAGGCGTAGCTGTCGGCAGGCAGCGTGGGCACTGCTTAGGCTCCTCTCTGCTCTAGGGAGCAGAGAGACACAGTCTGGCTCCTGGCTCCACCACACACTAGCTCTGTGACCTTGTTAGAGGGCTTTAACCTCTCTGAGCCTCAGTCTTAACATTAAAACAGGGCATTATACTAACCTCATATGCTGTTGTGAGAAGCAATGCAGACACTGCAGGAAAGTGTTTAGCCAGGCCCAGCACTGCGACGAGCAGTCAGTAAGTGGGAACTCCGAAAATTTAAGGAAATAAGTGTGAACCCTGGACCACCTGCATCAGAACCCCTCAGGGGAACTCATTACAATTCGGGTTTCCTGGGCTTCCTGCCCAGAAAGTCTGATTCCGCAGGTCTGGTATGGAGGTCATGAGTGTGCATTTGAAACGAGTTGCTGTCTGCCCGTTCTGGCAGGAGCTAGTTTGAGAGGCCCTATGTCTTTCCAATCTCAACCCTCCAGGTCCTGAAAAGAGACTGACAAGTCTCCAGGTGGGCCGGGAAGAGCAGGTGTTGGGTGCCGGGTGGGGAAAGCTGTGTCTCTGGATGCTCGTGGGGGCCACCTCCTGGGGCCCGCAGAGCCCAGGCTACCCCATTGGGTGGGTCTTGTGTCCCAGAGCGCCTCCTGGCGACCCACAGAAGAGCTTCAATGCTCTCCAGGCCAGGCAGCCACAGGGAGGGGCGAAAGGAAAGGACCTCCCAGAAGAGGGAACAAAACAGAAAGTGAGACTTGCCCGCCCAGACTTTCACTTTCATCGCCTCCACACACCATCCAGGTGCCCCAGAGTCCCGGGCCCCACGTGGATCCAGCCACTGCGAGCCCAAGATCAGGCCCCCTGAACACTGCATCCCTGATGGCCAGAAGCAAGGGAAGGTCCCCGACAGCAGGCGGACCCGTGGCAGAGCCAGAGGTCCCCTGTGCCACTGGGACTGGGGTGGCACAGATTGAGAGTCAATACTAGGTGGATTGCGCTGGGAGGACTCAGGCAAGACCCTCTTCCGCATCCCCTGGAAGCACATAGCCAAGCAGGGCTGTGAGGCACAGCAGGACTCAGCTCTCTTCAGGGGACAGCGGACTGGAGATGCTCAGCACTGGGCAGGCTCTAGACACAAGTGACCCCAGCACTGGGACTGACTGATAGCTGGTGACCCTGGGCCACTTGCTGGCCTTTGGGGCTGAGGGTAGTGTTCTCTACATATGATGGATTCTTGAACACTCTCTTAAAACAATCGGCCAAGGTGGCCATGGCATGCCCCACCCTCCCCTCCCAGAGGGCCTCTTCTCCCACTCTACCAACGCTCTGATGGGAATTCCCTCAGCCCCCCACCCCAAAGCCCACCAACCTCTGCAGCTCGCGAAATTTTCAGTGCTCCCAGCACCAGCCCTTCTCAGAGACCTCTTGCAGGAATGTCCTCCTTTTCCTAGTCATCATTAACTTCTTCCAAATGAGCTCCTTTCTTGAGAAACAGATGGTTAAGCTGGGGATGGTGGGAGCTTGCCAGGTAAAGGTGAAGAGGAGAAGCTGTCGCAGGCAAAGGGAACCGCATGTGCAAAGGTCTAATGGTGATAAAGGCATGAAGCATTTAGAAACGAAAAGAACTACAGTGGGGGAGGAGAGGGAGTGGAGGCAGATGAGGCCCAGGAGGGGCAGTTCATGCATGGCCTTGAGGCCATCTTGAAGAGTTGGAACTCTTTCACAAGGGCAATGGGGAGCTATGAAAGGATTCTGAGTAGGGGAGGGTGAAGATCAGATTTGTGGCCAGGAGCTGTGGCCCAACTGTAATCCTAGCACTTTGGGAGGTCAAGGCAGGAGGATCACTTAAGCCCAGGAGTTTGAGACCAGCCTGGGCAACATAGTGAGACCCCATCTGTATAAAAAGAAAAAAAAAAAGACCAGATTTGCATTTAGAAAGATCCCTTAGAGGACTCCTGGCATTGTGGAGGGAGAGTTGCAGTCATTTCAATTCTGGGATCTCTCCCCTGAGAAATAAGCAAACGACTGCACACCTGCCCCACCACCCCAAACCCCAGAGTCACCTCCAGCCCTCCTTCTGTGGCCTCCCCTCCTTCCACAGTGGGAAGTACCTGGAGAGCCTCCTCACACTAACCCCCTCCCTCTCAGCCTCCCAGCTGCCCATGACCAGTCCCGCTTCTGTCCCTCTTGGTAATGCCTCTAGTTGCCAAATCCAAGCATATGTCACTGTCGTCATCTTTGTTGGCTCCCGAGTGGGTCTGGGTGGGTCTGCATCTCACAGGCCCTCCCTCCTCCTTGAAACACTCTCACTTGGCTTCCAGAATCTCTGCTGCCTGCCCCACAACCCCTCCAGGTCTTTGCTTCTCTGCCTCCATCCTGTCCCCTTCTTTGCTGGGGCTCCCAGCACTCACTCCTGGACCCACTTCCTCATGTCCCACTCTCCCCTTCTATGGCCTTAGCATGGCGGCTCTGGGTCTTTCTCTGAACCCCAAGCCTGCTCATCAAGCTGCCTGCTGGGCGCTGTCTCCTGGGTGGCCCCCAAGCACCTCGAACTCAACACACTCCAAGCACCACACTCAGCAGCTCAGCCCCACAAATGTCCACCTGGGTGCCGGAACCCTGGCCACTTCCCACCTTCCAGCCTCATTCTACTCCATGACCAAGGCCTGCTGGCGCTCCCTGCAGAACAGCTCTTCAGTCCACCGGCCGGAACCCACTTCTACCAGCTCCCACAGGACAACTTCAGGGACCTCCCTGGGCTTCCTGCTTCCCCCGTCCCTCAGCAATCCCCACAGTCCTCAAGAGGGATCTTTCTAAATGCAAATCTGGCCTTGACCCTCCCCTACTCAGACTCCTTCCATAGCTCCCCATTGCCCTTGTGAAGGAGTCCCAACTCCTCACTACGGCCTCAAAGCCAGGCATGAACTGCCCCTCGCTGGCCTCCTCTGTCTCCACCCCCTTCCCGCCCTGACATTAGCTCTTTTAGTTTTAAATGTTTCATGTCTTTATCACCATTAAACCTTTGCATATGCGGTTCCCTTTGCCTGCGACACCTCCTCTTCCCCTTTGCTGGTCAGCTCCCACCATCCTCAGCTTAACCATCTCTTCCTCAAGCGAGTCTTCCCCAGGAGGTGAGGGATGAAAGACGGATTGGGTTCAGTGTACACTGCTCTGGTGACGGGTGCACCAAAATCTCACCAACTGCCACTAAAGAACTTACTCATGTGACCAAATACCACCTGTTCCCCAAAAACCTATGGAAATAAAAAATGTTTTATAAAAGAGAGAGCCTTCCCCGATGCATTCATTTATTTAATGCATTTATTAAGCTCCAGTTCAGTACTTCTTCCAAGTCATCACTGACTCCGTAGGTGAAGGCTCATTGAACAACTTTCCCTATGAATTTTAAATGTCTGGTGTGAGTCAGTCTTCTCCAGCAGACCATGAGCCGCTTGAGGGTGGTGACACCAAACACTTTGCCTGGCACACAGTGGGTGCTCAATAAGTGTTGAATGGATGGTTGCATGGCCTGTCCCTTAAGGCTTATGTGATGTTGTTCAGAGGCAAGAGACTCCAGGGGCTGGCCTCCCCATCCTTCTGGCTGCTCTGACCCATCCCTCAGTGTACCATTGACACATACATGTGACTCCTTGGCTTCAAACCCTTCTGGTGCCCAAAGCTCATGGAATAAAACTTGGTCTTCAAGGACATTCATGACCTAGCTCAACGTACCTCTTCCTCCTTAATTTCTCTTGCTCTTCACCCAGCACACACAGTCGACCCTCGTTATTCATGGATCCCATAGCTGCAACTGTCAACCCCAGCTGGCCTTCAGTCCTTCCAGACCTCTCTCCGTCCTGGTGGGGACAGTCTGGGAACTCCCGAGGAGTCACAGGCCTCCAAAAACCTGGAGCAGGAGCGCACCCATCTGCCACCCTCTTGGCCCCCTCTCCCAATGCTCAGGATGGCTCCAGATTTGCCAGAGGATGAGGACAAGGAGCGGCTCCGCAGGCTGGCTCAGCAGGGTCCTTTACTACCACCCATCCTCCTCCCTGCCCTTTGGTGGACCACAGTAAGGACTGGGTCTCCTCACCCACCCCTTCCTCCTCCCTGGCCTCCTCCTTGACATGTGGTGCCTGACTGCTTCCTCTCCTTTGCCAGGGTACCAGGCATAGGATCTCAAACGCCCCTGGTGCCCAGTGCCCTCCAATGACTTCAGCAACCTGGTAAGGAATGCCCAGGGTCCAGAACTGGGGAGGGCCCTGGGGTGGGGCCAGCCAGCCTCTGTCTCCCAGTCAAAGCACCCAGCCCAGGCCCCAGTAATAGACACAGCAGTCAACATTTGCTGAGGTCTTAGTTTATGCCAGGCACCCGTCCAAGCTCCATTTTATAGATACCCAGACCAGGACAGAGGTGAAGAACCTTGCCTGAGGTCACACAGCTGGTAACCCTGGAAAAGTTACTAACAGGTCACAGCCCCTAAGTGGCAGTGACAGACTAGAATCCAAGGGCCCGTCTGCAGCACCCACAACCCTAACCACTGAGCACGATGGCTGGTTTCTCACGGGAGACGCTGCTGGGCTGTCCTTACTGTTGCTGTTAACGATTATTTCTACCTGCACCAAAACCTTTGCTGGGAGGAAGCTCCTACAACCCCAGAGGATTTGCCGGGAGGGTCACGCCCTCACTGTACAGATGGCCCAGCTTTTAACCACAGAGCTGAACTACCAGCTCATTTATACTGGAAGCTATTATTTACTACTATTATTACTAGAATTCTTATCTTCACTGATAGGGAGCGAGCATCAACAATTCCCGAGGTGGAGGCTGGGACGACTTCTGCGTGCGTCCGTCCGTCTGGCAGGGTTGTGAAGGGGAGGGTAAGAAGGTGGGGGGGAGCTGGCACCGCCCACTCCCAGCTCGCGCACCCTCTCTGTCGCCCCACAGCCTGCTGGCTGCACGTGTGGCTCTTCCCTGGCACCGCGCTGGTGCGAGAAGCCACCGGGCGGGCGCACAGCCCAGCGTTGTCGTTTGAGTCCGCGGGCCGCGCTGCCCAGCGCCTGCTGGGGCCGCCACCTCACGTCGTCGCGCAGGTTCGCCTCCCCGAACCACCGCCCAGCGCTCACGTGCTGCAGCGACAGTTGCCTCACCTGGAGTGCCGTGTGCAGCTCTGAGTGGCTCCTGACGGCGAGTTCGCCAAGCGCCTGTGCCAGGGCCGCCCGTACTGGCGCGGCCTGCTCGCCCTGCCCCTAGCGCAGCCCAAAAAGCTGGAGCGGGAGCGCACCCTTCTGCCAGCTCCCGAACATACGCCACTTCCTCGAAGTTGTAGGACCGCTGGGGGACTGGAGCAGAGTGGCATGGGCACGAGGGCATAAGGACAGGGCGGGCAAAGAAACATGGACAGAGGAGAGTGGGCGCATGAAATTCAAGCTCAGGGGAATGGGCCTAAGGGTGCTGGGCATAAGCTGGGCATTGACACAAAGAATATGGCACAGAAGCTCCAGGGATGGGAAAGAATACAGGCACCAGAAGGACTAGGCACAAATATGGACATAGGGTACATGGGGTGCGGGGACGGGGCAGGCTTGAGGCATTGGGTGTGGAGCTTAATAAGCACAGGCCTTGGTTATATGTGTTGGCTTAGGAGCACAGAGCATCAGGTGCACCAAGCACAAGATAGGTATAGGCGAATGTGAGTTGGGCATAAAGGTGTGGGAGTGGGAATAGGGGCCAAGGAAGGGACATGAGCCCTGGAAGTGGGCACAGATGTGGGACATTGGACAGGCATAGTGATGCGGACATGGGGCCGGGGCACAGGCACATAATGGGGACGTGGGCTCACAGGACTCAGGGCACAGGAAGTGAGCACAAGGTGGACACCAGCAGGATGCCTAGTTCCTACCCAGTCCCCACGGTCTCAGTGCCGTAGAAACGTGCACCCACCTGCAGGATGGTAACCCAGAGCCAGAGTACCGGGTCCATCTGTGCTTTGGTCATGAGGACCCAGGCCCCCCAGAGCAGCCGGAGAAGCAGCTTTGTCATGGCTCACGTGAGTCAGTCCTTCCACTCCAGCTGAGAAGCACACCCTCCAGTGCCCTCCAGCCCCCTCCAGACAGCCTCTCCCACGTCCTCGGTCCCAGCTCTGCCTCTGTCCCTTCTAGCACCCTTGGGTCTGTAGGACCCTATCTGGAAAATGGAGGTAGGGATAGGCTGTAACTAGAGTGGTGACTTCCCACCGGGACATCCAAGGCAGGAAATGGAGAGGGTCTGCTCATCACCCTGCCTGCCTCCCAGCAGGTGCAGGTGCGGCCTAGGATCTTGTTTAGCACTTGAAGTGCCTTAGCCGAGTGCCCCGATGGGTCCTCAGCCTGGCACCCTGATGGTGTAGCTGCCTCAACGCAGCTGCCTCCGTCCTAAACAGGCCACTTCCTTCTCCTGTAACTGCTGAAGGCAGCCCCCAAAATAGGGGCTCCCTACTCCCACCCAACCCTGCCCACACTAAGCCCATGGACTTGGGGCCTCCCCGGGCACATCACCTGGGTCCGCTGGATGGCAGAGGTGGATTGCAGCTTCCACTCCTCTGCCAGGGGCCCCGGACCTCGAGAGTAGGCCACACCGCCCCACAGCTGGGCATGGGATTTCGGCACAAAACTGAACTTGACTTTGAGGCCCCAAAAGGCTGCAACAGGGGCAGAAGCAAGACTTCATCTCTTGCTGAGAGCCCAATTTGTCCATAGCCCTTTTCTCAGAGCCGGCCTTAACCTGCAGGTGAGTCCATTATAAGTTTGCTTAAAGCTTTTACCAATAATTAGATCATCAGGGTTGTTTAGTGTGGAACCAATCCATAACAAAACTGCCTGTTCCCTCAGGGGCCTTGAATTTCCAGACCCTTCCTCTTCCCTGAAGCTAGTCTCTCGTCTTTATTCAGGGGGGCCATGAAGGATCCCAAAACAGAGGACTCGACTGAACCCTGGGCTTTGGATGGTAACCACTGAACCACCAGAACCTCTAGGATGCTGTCTTTGAAGAAACTGCAGCAGACCTCCAAACACGGCCCTAAAGCAGAGGCCGATGGGGAAGACCAGCCCTCCTCCAAGCCCCACTGGTCTTTGCAAGCTGTAAATTGTAGGGAATCTTTGGGAACTGAAGCGGGGACTACAGAAAGTTGGTTCCCCTGCCATGTGAGTAAAGTAGGTGTTTTCCACCCCACATAGCAGGCCTTTTATTGATTGATTGATTGATGGAGTCTCACTCTGTCACCCAGTGGCTCAATCTGGGCTCACCACAATCTCCATCTCCTGGGTTCAAGTGATTCTCCTGCCTGAGCCTCCCTAGTAGCTGGGATTACAGGCACGTGCCACCACACCTAGCTAATTTTTGTATTTTTAGTAGAGATGGGGTTTCACCTTGTTGGCCAGACTGGTCTCAAGAAAAATAAGACTCTGTCGCAAATAAAATAAAATAAAGAAGCTGTGAAGCCCTCCAGAGCAGGCTTGGTTGGAGAAGTAAGTGTAGAGTTGGGGAGGTGAGCTGGCCTGGTACACTTGGCCTGTGTGACTTGGGAGTGGAGAGCAGAGGGGATGCTGCTGCCTGCTCCAGAAGGCCTGACTGTTCTGAGCCTGACCTGTTTGGACCTCCCAACCCCAGGCTGCAGCTGGGGTAGCCTCAGTTCAGAGTGGCAATCCGCAGCCATGTTCATACCCCTATCCATACTAGGCTCTCTGAGGGCGCTGGATTCTGTGTAAGGGGAACTTGTTGCCTCCTTACCATGGCCTGGAAAGCTGAGGAGTCACCAGCTCCATTTTGGAGATGGGGAAACTGAGGCTTAGCCAGGGTTTTGGGAGGCCTCTTGGGAGGGAGGATGTCTCTCCCCAGATAGCTGTCCTTCCCAGACCAGTCACAAGGGGGCAAAAGGGGCTCAGCAGAACTGAATTTCATGGACTCTCCTTATTACCATCCTAGGTGCCCCTCCCTGCACACACCCCAGAGCTAGGAAGGTGGGGTAGGAGTGGTGTGGCCCCAAGGGCTCTACCCCACAGGAGGAAGCAGTAGACCACAGGCCTGGGAGGAGGAGAGGGAAAAGCGGGAGTAGAGGTAGAGATCAGAGAGGCCCCTGGGGCTTTTCTCACTCTAGGGAGGCTGGGCTCAGGCCCTGCCTTTGCTCCTCTCTCTATTCACTCCTTTCACTCGTGTTTGCACCTGTGTCTCATTGTGTCTCCTTTCTCTCTGGCTCTGTGGATTTCCTCGTTTCTGCCTGCTCAGTGATTCTCACTTTCTCTGTATAATACATGTGTGTCTGTGTATGTGCTGTGTGTCCGTATGTGTGCTTGTGTGTGTGTGTGTGTATCTGGGTGTCTGTGTGTATGTCTATGTGTGTGTGTCTGTGTGTCTATGTGTGCTTGTGTCTGTGTGTCTGTCTCTGTGTGTGTCTCTGTGTGTCTGTGTGGGTGTTTGTGTGTCTCTGTGTGTGTGTCTGTGTCTGTGTGTTTGTGTGTGTCTGTGTATGTGCTTGTGTGTGTCTGTGTCTGTGTATGTGTCTGTGTGTGTGCATGTGTGTATGTGTGTGTCTATGTGTTTGTGTCTGTGTGTCTGCATGTCTGTGTTTGTGTCTTTGTGTCTGCATGTCTGTGTGTGTGTCTGTGTCTGCATGTCTGTGTGTGTCTGTGTGTCTGCATGTCTGTGTGTGTCTGTGTTTCTGCATGTCTGTGAGTGTGTGTGTATGTGTCTGTGTCTGTATGTGTCTGTGTGTGTCTGTGTGTGCTTGTGTGTATGTCTATGTGTGTGTCTGTGTGTGTCTATGTGTTTGTGTCTGTATGTGTCTGCATGTTTGTGTCTGTGTCTGCATGTCTGTGTGTGTGTCTGTGTATGTGTCTCTGTGTCTGTGTATGTGTGTGTGTTTCTGTGTGTGTCTGTGTGTCTGCATGTCTGTGTTTCTGCATGTCTGTGTGTGTCTGTGTATGTGTCTGTGTGTTTGTGTCTGTGTGCTTGTGTGTATGTCTGTGTGTGTCTATGTGTTTGTGTCTGTGTGTCTGCATGTCTGAGTGTATGTCTGTGTCTGTGTGTCTGCATATCTGTGTGTGTGTGTGTCTGCATGTCTGTGTGAGTGTGTCTGTGTCTGTGTGTTTGTGTCTGTGTGTGCTTGTGTGTATGTCTATGTGTGTGTGTCTGTGTGTGTCTGTGTTTGTGTCTGTATGTGTCTGCATGTCTGTGTGTGTGTGTCTGCATGTCTGCGTGTGTGTCTCTGTGTCTGTGTCTCTGTCTGTGTCTGTGTGTGTGTGTCTGAGAGCCTGTGTGTCTCTGTTCATTGTATCTGCCTCCGTCTTATCTCATTGTCTCTCCCTCTCTTTCTCCCTCTTGTGATGTCTCTTCCTCTCTCTGTCTCTGTCTCTCTTTTTTCCCTGTCTCTGTTTCATACATTTCTGCCTGTCTCATTTTGGTTTTGTCTCTGGCCTGCTCAGTTTCACATCCTGTCCCTCCCCAGCCACCAACACCCAGCACACATGGGCTGAGGGTCTCAGTCCCTTCCTTCCCACCTCCTCATCCCTGGCAGCTGCTTGGCTTCCCACTACTGGCCTCTCCTGCCTGCCTTTCTTGGCCCTTGAGGGAGTGGGGTGAGGTAGGAGGGGAGGACGGCTCAGCAGACCCACCCCTTTTTGCCTTTCCAGGCTGGGAGGCTGGGCCAGTGGACCTTTTAACCAGCCCGGGCAGGCTGTTCCCGACGCCAGCCCTGGACACGGAGCCTGACCTGCCAGGTCCCGGCAGCCCAGCCAGCACAGCCAGCATGCAGCAGCAGCAGCCCCCGCCCGGACCCCAGGCCTCTGCGGCTGAGTCGACCAAGCCTCCCTACAGCTACATCGCCCTTATTGCTATGGCCATCCAGAGCTCACCCGGGCAGCGGGCCACCCTCAGTGGCATCTACCGCTACATCATGGGCCGCTTTGCCTTCTACCGCCACAACCGGCCCGGCTGGCAGAACAGCATCCGCCACAACCTGTCACTCAACGAGTGCTTTGTCAAGGTGCCCCGCGATGACCGCAAGCCAGGCAAGGGCAGCTACTGGACGCTGGACCCTGACTGCCACGACATGTTTGAGCACGGCAGCTTCCTACGCCGCCGCCGCCGCTTCACCCGGCGGACAGGTGCGGAGGGCACCAGGAGCCCTACTAAGCCACGCCGTGGACCCCTCAGGGCGACCAGCCAGGACCCAGGAGGCCCCAACACCACAACCGCCAGGCAGTGCTCATTCCTGCCAGAGCTGCCAGACCACAAGGGCCTAAGCTTTGGGGGTCTGGTGGGGGCCATGCCAGCCAGTATGTGTCCAGCAACCACTGATGCCAGGCCTCGGCCACCCATGGATCCCAAAGAGATTTCCACGCCCAAGCCTGCAGGCACAGGGGAGCTCCCTGTGGCCACCGCATCTTCCTCATGCCCAGCATTTGGCTTTCCTGCTGGCTTCTCTGAGGCTGAGGGTTTTAACAAGGTCCCTACACCCGCCTTGTCCCCAGAGGCAGGCATCGAGAGCAGTTACCAGTGCCGGCTGCAGGCGCTGAATTTTTGCGTGGGTACTGACCCAGGCCTTGAGCACCTCTTGGCCTCAGCAGCCCCCTCCCCTGCACCACCCACCCCTCCAGCCTCACTCCGAGCCCCACTGCCCCTGCCAGCTGACCCCAAGGAACCCTGGGTTGCAGGTGGCTTCCCTGTCCAGGGAGGCTCCGGCTACCCACTGGGGCTGACCCCCTGCCTATACCGGACGCCAGGAATGTTCTTCTTTGAGTAAAGGCAGCCTCACCTCGGGCAGTCCCTGCAGGGCCCTTGCCAACTACACCCTCTGGGCTGAGCCTGGCTCTAGGACCTGGAGAACTCTCGAAGGCCCCAGCCCTGGCGAGACAAGGACAACCAGGACGAAAATCTAGGATGGAAGCTGTGCTCAGCCAGGCCCCTGGGGCCTCCGGACAAACTTGGGGGTGAGGGGAAGCAGGACCCCTTGTGACTTACTCTGTGGCTCTCAGGGCCAATAAAGCCATGTGATGATGAGGTTCAGCTTGCCTGGTGGCTGAGGGCCAGGGTGCCTGGTTCTATGTGGGGTGGCTGTGGCTGGTAAGTTGTGTATTCGGGGCAGAGCCCCCGGGTAGGAATGTCTCACATGAGGTTTTTCTCCTGCTGGGGACTTTCTCAGGGAGTTTCCCAGAAAGGGAGAGGAAGGGGAGGCAGGGAACAAGGGCAGGGAGAGGAGGATACAGGCAAGGGAGAGACTGGGCAGGGTCAAGGCTGGGCTGGCCTGAGCGACCTATTCTCCCGTCTCAGACGCTGGGACTCAAGCGCCCCCATAGGACCAGTCATCATAACTCTGATAATCTGTGACACTGATCCTGTCCTGGGCTTGTATATATCATCTCACCTGTGTGATGTGGAACGTTGGCCCCATTTACAGTGGTGGAAACAGGCTCACCAGCTCCAACTCCGGATGGCAAATGAGTGGCAGAGAGGATATCAAAGCCACATCTGTGTGGCTCTACCCTCCAGCCTCTGACCTGCAGCCTGAGTAAGGACACAGGGTGAGAAGAGGGTCAGAGCAGAGCTGGTGGTGACCCCCAGAGGTGGGAGGGCTTTGCTGAAATCCTGGAAGGCCAGGGCTAGAAAGGCACCCTTTGCCCATTGTGCAGACAGGGCACCCAGGGTTCAAAAGGCAGCATCTATCCCCTGTGTGGACTCCCCACATTAATGGGGGAGCTCTCTGAGGTCCTCTGGTGTCTCTTTAAGATGGCATTTCTCTGGGGCCAGAGGCATGGTCTGTGACTGTCCTAGGTACCATTCAAAATTGACGGGGCCCTGACCTTCAACCTTCTCTAACTACCCCTTTGCATGAAAGCAGGAGAAATGGGGATATTCATGGCCCTTGTTAGAGGAACAGACAGAGGAA
This sequence comes from Saguinus oedipus, assembly GCA_031835075.1. NCBI lineage: Eukaryota > Metazoa > Chordata > Mammalia > Primates > Cebidae > Saguinus > Saguinus oedipus. Next base: position 25,571,993 of record CM063173.1, on the reverse strand, counting down.
CCTGAAATATCACTGTCCCCACAGCCCCCAGCACTGGAGGAGCAGAGGCCAATGGCTTCCTCCCCAGAGCCTCAGTCCTCCTATCTGGATCATGGGTATAGGGAGAGGAGGGAGGAATGCTGGGGCACCCCCATTCTGGCTTTTGGCATGGGGTCTAGAGGGTCTTATGTCCCATGAGGTTACACCCAGGAGACCCCTTCTTGGGCGGGCAGCCCTGTCCCCTCCAGAGGCCCTCCCTTGCCAGGCAGCCCCATGGACTCCAGCCTCTGCTGCTCCCTCCTCCCCCAACAGGTCCCCTGGGGCCTGGGAGGAAGTGAACCCGGCTGGACAGCCCAAACTGTCTGGTTCCCACAGTCTCAGAGCCGGGGTGGAGGAGGACCTGCAGGGTGAGAGGGACTGGGAAAACGCCTGGCTAGCTGTGGGACCCCTCCCCACCATGCCTGCTGAGCCCCAGCCCGGAACCCATCAAACAATGGGAGAAGGAGAAGGGTCTGTGCTGCCTCCTATGCCACAGCTTCAAGGGCCAGAGGGGAGGGGAAAGGCCCTCTGTGCATAGGGCATGGTGAGACGGGGAAGGAGGTGCTTGTGTGAGTCTGTACCACAAATGTGCCTGTGTGGATCAGTATGTCTCAGGCTGCGTGGGTGTATATGACAGAGAAAGAGATGCACAGAGACAGACCCTGCTGAGGCAGAGACAGACAGATTCAATTTCTCAGTTGGGTCAGGGAAGAGGCCTCTGCTGGGCACCGTTCCTGTTGCACATTCCTGTGGAGCCCTGGTGACCCCAGTCCCTTCCCAGCCTGTCTTCTGAGCTACTAGGAGGATGGGAGGCTGGCTGGGCTGGGGGAGCCCAGGCCACCACAGTCCCCAGCATCCCCCCAACCCACAGGGGTTTAGCTCTGCACTAGGGTGGAACTTGTAGAGAAGGAGGCTGAGTCTCCTGCTCATCCCTTCCCCTTGGGGATAGTGCAAAGAGTCACCCTGATGCAGGCTCGCAGCCCCCTCTGCACATCTCTCTCTGGCCTCCAACATAGTCAAGAAGTGAAGACAGGCCCCCTCAGCCCCAACCCCCAAGCAAGACCCTGGGCTCGGTGCACGCCTTGGACTCACTATATGAGCCTGGACCCACTATATGAGCCTGGACCAGCGCCTGCCTCTCTGCATTTCACTCCCTTTGCCCAGCAGTTGGGGGAAAGGACAGCCTCTTTGGGTCTGAGTCCCAGGAATGGGTCTGACCTGAGGGATGGCTGGAGGAGGTCCCTTCTCTGGAGGTGCTGGGCAAAGAGACACCATGATCTCATGTGCCCTTGGCTAGCTGTCCAGCCTGGGGACCACACCCATGGGGCCTCCTGCCTTCACATTCTTTCCATAACCAACATTCACCTCCGGCTCCCACCTGACCACCCTCATCTGGACAGGGGTTGCGGGGGACAGTGAATGCCTGTGTCAACCTAGAGAGAGCCCCTTGGCACAGATGGAGAGACCAAGGCCAGAGAAGATAGGTGATGTGCCCAAGGTCACACAACAAAGCAGGAACAGAGCTGCTTCTCAACCCATCCATGGCACCCCCTCTGATGCCTTAACTGTGTAGCTCTGGAGGGGAGGGATGCGGCCATCGCATCAGACTCTGCATCTAGGATCCTCCTCATAGGAAGCGTGTCCATCTCCAGGAAGGAATCCCAGTCCCCATTCCTTCTCTTTAGCAGGTGACAGCCAAAAAGGATACTGAGACACCTTGCAGAGTTAGACGAATCAAATCCTAACATGTGGGAATCAGAATCTGAAATGGGTATTTCAGAATCCTCTAGAGTTTTTAATCATAGCAGCTCAGATTCCTGGAATATCAGAGCTGGAAGGGCATCTCCTGCCTGATTTCTGAATCCTCTCTACATCAAGTGGTCAACATCACGTGGAGTTCCACGAACAGGGAGCTCACTGCCTTTCCAGGTGGCTGGCCCCTTCCCATCCAAGTGTGGCAGCTCTGAAGGACCGTCAGGAAGCTTCATCTGCTGGGCCTCAGTCTTTGCTCTCCCAAGAGACGGGAGGACTCCTAGGCCCCAGGGAGACCACCCTTCCCCACCCACAGGGCTAGCCTTCCTAAGCAGGTCCCTCCTCCCAGATGCCTTATCTCCAGCCTCCTCTCCGCCCTGCCTGCTTCCTTCCCTAGCTTATGGCATTCCATGGCCCAGAGTTAGACACTCCTGCCCACACCCCAGACAGTGCCTTGGCTGAGGAAGGAGACCCTCTCCCTTGGAGGGCAGGGCCCTGCAAGCCTGCCTTCGTGATGAGGGAAAGCAGGGAGGTTGTGTGGACCAGCCTGGCATGCTGCCTGCTGGGAGTGTACAGAACACAGGAATCCAGGACTCAGCCAAACATCCCTTCCCCACCCAGAATCCCATCCACCCATGGATAGGCGCTGCTTCCTAACTGTGTAACTGTGTGACTGTGTGACCTTGGGCAAGTTCCTTCCTCTTTCTGGGTTTCTCCCGTCTGTAAAATGTGGACCCTGACAGTACCTACCCCCATGATGCTATTGAGAGGATTACATGAGTTAACATTGGCAAAGTACTTAGAACAGGGTCTGGCACATGGAAGCTACGATATCAGTATTTGTTGGCTGGGCCTGGTGGCTCATGCCTGTAATCCCAGCTCTTTGGGAGGCTGAGGTGGGAGGAACACTTGAGGTCAGGAGTTTGAGACCAACCTGGCCAACAGGGTAAAACCCTGTCTCTACTAAAAATACAAAAATTATCACCACATGAAAGCAGCCACAGAAAAAAAAATAAATAAATAAAAATAAAAAAATTAGCTGAGTGTGGTGGCACACACCTGTAGTCTCACATACTTGGGAGGCTGAGGCAGGAGGATAGCTTGAACCCAGGAGGTGGAGGTTGCGGTGAGTCGAGATTGCACCACTGCACTCCAGCCTGGGCGATAAAGCAAGACTCTGTCTCAAAAATAAATAAATGTTTGTTAAGTACAATAAATAGGTATTTGGGTCCTGGACATGTGTCCCTTAACCTGATTTATGCCCCAGAGGAATGTTTAGCTGCTGTGGAGGCAGGAGAGCAGGATTCAGAGGGAAGAAGGACTGTTACATAGACAAGGCTTTTGACTAAGTTCCTGGCATCTTCACCTCCTTGCTGTGTGACCTTGAGCAAGTGGATTCACCTCTCTGAGTCTGTTTCCTCATCTGTAAAATGGGGGCAATGATTCTAGCCCCCAGGACCGGTATGTGGAAAGCCTCATCCTGCACACTACCTGTACAATTCAGTCAACAGGAATGAAATTAGAATTTATTAATAAAACAACCCCATTGGAGGACCTCACACCCTCAGCGTAGTCCTCTCCATCCCTCCCTTCACACACGGCAAAACCCACATCCCCACAGGCCCAGAGGTGCCTAATCCCTTTTTTCTACCCTGCTGGTACTGGGTGGTGACTCAAGGAGGCAGCTTGTGGGGCAGAAGGAAGCAGTTCCATAGCTAAAAGCAGACCACTGTCAGCCAGAACCCAGCCTGGTGTCCCCAGAAAGACCAGGGCTGCCTCCTCTTGACCACAGCCCTCAGGGCCAGTTTTGAGGTCTCACTGAGCTCACTTGAATACAAGAGAGGACCAACCTTCCCACTCCCTTAGGACAGTTGCCTCCAGTGAGTTTCCTTTCTATCTCTAGGCCTTTGCAGTGGCTGTTCCCTTTGCCTACAATGACTGCCTCTCTACACCCAGGACCCACATCACATCACCTTCTCTGAGAAGCCTTCCTGCACCTCCTTGTCTAATTAGATGCCCCCAGATTATTCTCCCTCTGCCTCCCATTTGTGTCCCCGACATAGCATCTGCTGCAGTGTATTACACGTGTGCATGTCCTCACATTTTATTGTGTCTCTGCCTTAGAATGTAAACTTCAGGGGCCACCAGTTGGGTCTGCCTTATGTGTTTTGTCATCTTCCCTAACTCGATGACAAGCACATAGTAGCCCCTCCATAAAGGTTTAGGAGTGGATGGATGGAGTCATGGTCACCTGTTCATTCATTCACCATGAATTAAATCTCAAGGCTGGCTGCAGTGGCTCACGCCTATAATCCCAACACTGGGACCTCATCACCTGAGGTCAAGTTCGAGACCAGCCTGGCCAACATAATGAAACCCTGCCTCTACTAAAAATTCAAAAATTACCCTGGTATAGTGATGCATGCCTGTAATCCCAGCTACTTGGGAGGCTGAGGCAGGAGAAACACTTGAACCCAGGAGGCAGAGGTTGCAGTAGTTGAGATCATACCAGTGCACTCCAGCCTGGGCAACAGAGCAAGACTCTGTCTCAAAAAAAAAAAAAAAAAAAATTCTCAAAGACCCCCCCCCCCCACACACACACACAAGATTCCCTGTTTCGCTAATGGGCGAGGGCCAGTGTGGTCTGGCCCCAGCTTCGCCTTCCTTCCCCCTCACTCACTTTAAGCAGCTTCTTCCTTCCCCCTCACCCACTCCAAGCAGCCTATACACTGGCTCTGCCTTATCTTCCATGAATGTCCACAGGGTTCATTCCCTCTCATTTTTCAGTTCCTGTTCAAACTTCCTCAGAGAAGCCCGCCCTGACCACCCTGAACACCACATTCCTGATTTTCCCCACCACTAACATACTCTAAATTCATTATTGCCATTAAGTGTCTGTCTCCCCCACTGGAATGAAGCTTCACCAGGCCAGGGATTTTTGTCTATTCGTTGCTTGTCTCCAGCACCTAGGGCAGTGTCTGGAATATAGCCGGGGCCAGATAAATAGTTGTGAAACAAACATAAACTCAGTAGCCTGTACCAGGTTCCACCTATAGATCTCATGTAACTTTCTCACTGACCCTGAGAAGCAGGTACAATTCTTACCCCATTTTACAGACAGGAAACTGAGGCTCAGGGAGGGCAAATAAGTAGATAGGAACCCTGTTCTGTCTGACCTGGAGCCCAGTCTCTCTGTTACCAGCCTAACTCTCTTAGAGGCGTCTCCCTCTTCTCCCCACAGTTCTTACAGCCTTTCAAGCAGACATGGCCCAGCCTCCACCGGGTCTCCCTGCATCCAGCCTCTCTCTCCCATTCACTGACCTCCCTGGCGGCAGGGATCCTTTGTAAGCCTGGATCTGATCTCCTTTCCACGGCTCCTCATTGTACCAAGTCAGCTTGCCATACGGCTCCTGCTAACTTCTCCAGACCTATTTCCTGCTTCATCTGATGCGAAAGCCCTGCTGGCCTGCTCCAAGGTGAGCTTATTCTCAGCTCCAAGTCTCTGGACAGCAGTCTCCTCTGTCTGGTCCAAGGTGAGCTTATTCTCAGCTCCAAGTCTCTGGACAGCAGTCTCCTCTGTCTGGAAAACCCTGTTCCTTATGTGCCCTCAACTTGGGTGTGAGCTGAAGAGAATAGGGGTTAGTGTCTCCTTCCTTCCTCATGGTTTGATGAGTTTCCTTCCAACTTCACCATGATCTCCATCCTCCCACTGGGGTTCCAGAGGCTGGGAGCTCCCCAAGGGCAAGGACCATGACTCAGTCACCCCCAGGCTCTCACTGGGGGCCAGACCCAGAGCCAGGCTCAACAAATGGTTGTGAAGTGGTGGCAGTGTGGGAAGTCGGATGGCCAGCCTCGAATCCTGCCTCCCCTATTCACTGGCTGGGAGCCCACGGACCTGTCCATACACTCCTTGTGCCTCAGTTTCCTCATCTGTGAAATGTCGATAATGAAAATATCTACTCATAGGGTGGAGACAAAATGAGTTAATTGATGGGAATCACTTGGTATAGTGCGTGATGCCCAATCAATATTACCCATTAACGCTAAGGAAGAAACAAGTGTGTAGGCAGCATAGGTAGATTGGTCCAGGTGGGCACATCCTTCAGGACAGCCCTGGGTGCTTCACACCCTCGGGGCAGCCCTGTCACTGGCTGAATCTTTACCCACTACTGTCTTGTTGGGTCCAAGGTGGCCAGTGGAATTCGAGGCCACCGGACCCAGACAGGAAAAGACAGCGTCACCAGCCCTGATGTAATCCAAACCAGATGTGGCCTTAGTGGCTTCCAGACCCTTGGGGGTGGTCACTGTGGGCCTGGCTAAGGCCCTGAGTCAGGAAATGGTCTTGGAGGAAAGCTTTCTGGGCTGGGACCAACTGGGAGGAGCGCTCCCATTGAGGCTGTTAACCCTTCTTAGCTCACAAAGAGGGCCCAGGACCCCATTCAGGGGAAGCCCAAGCAGAGGCGCCTTACAGGGGAAGACCACAGCATCGGCGTTGGGATGGACACTGAGCAGGAGAGGCCCACAGCCCTGGTGCCTGTGGTGGGCAGAGCAAACCATGCAAGGGGCAGGGAAGCTCAGCCTGACACTCGGGAAACTGATGCCCTGGGAACCCTTGCTCAGTCCTGGCCCAGCTTGGCAGTCCCAAACCAGCTATGGGCTCCCACCCTCCATCTGGCAGCTCCTAGGGTGAAAAATCTTTCTTCCTTGTGCCTGCCAAGGATGGGAGCATTCCCGAAAGCAATGGGGCTGGGGCCTAAGCCTGCAGAGAGGCAGACCCAGCTCTCCACAGGGGCCGCGGCCACAGCTTTGCCCTGAGTGTGCTCCATGGCTCTCAGTGGGAACAAGGTATTTTGGAACGCACATTTCCCCACCTATATTATCGAGTCTATACTCTCTGCCTCTGGGGACCAGGGGAGGCCCAAAGGAAGCACCTGATGAATCATAAAGAGCTTTCTAAGGTGTGCTCCTGGGAAGGGGTGGGGATGGGTTCTGAATGGGCTTTTTTTTTTTTTTTTGAGACCAAGTTTTGCTCTTGTTGCCCAGGCTGGAGTGCAATGGCACATTCTCAGCTCACTGCAACCTCCGCCTCCCACCTCCCAGGTTCAAGCAATTCTCCTACCACAGCCTCCCGAGTAGCTGGGATTATAGGCATGTGCCACCATGCATGGCCAATTTTATATTTTTAGTAGAGATGGGGTTTCTCCATGTTGGTCAAGCTGGTCTCTAACTCCCAACCTCAGGTGATCTGCCCACCTCGGTCTCCCAAAGTGCTAGGATTACAGGCATGAATGAGCTTCTTGCACCGGACAGGTTAATTTGCTGTGTGGCCTTGGCCAAGTCACTTTCCCTCTCTGAACCTGTTTTTTTCACCTGTAAAATATGGTGCATGAGCATCCCATCCCATCTCTCAACTGTCACAATGGCCCCAGGAGTGGCAGAGGAGAAAAGAGCTGAGGTTGTTATTTTCATATTACAGAGGGGGAAACTGAGGCTTGCACTGAGAGTTGGGAGTCCTGGGTTCTAGTTCCAGTTGTTACTGTCTCTGTTGAGGGACCTTACCCATCTTGGCCTTGGTTTCCCCAGCTGGATCCAGGCCCTGCATCTCTGCTGTGGCTGGACTTCATTTCCTTCCCTCCCCCATGGTGGTGACTCATCCCTCATCAACATGCTGTGTGGCCGAGGCTCAGCCTGGGTGGGGGCCAGCAAGGCCGAGGAAACTACTCCGAGGAAACCACAGGCCTGGCCCAGCTGGCAGGTGACGGACGGGCAGGCAGGCAGGAATCCACAGCCCTGCCCATAAGCACACCTCCCACCAAGAGCCCAAGCCAGGTTCCCCAGGCCCCCCGAGCCTCAGACTGCAAGAGTCAGGCTCAGGCCTCAGAGTCACCCGTTCACCACCCCAAGTGATACTATGGGAATGGGACTCTGAATTCCCCGGCTCAAACAGTGCAGAGACCGCAGTGAGGACAGTGTTCTTGGAGGCCGGAGAAGGACGGGATGAACTGTCAAGGTTTCTGTCTGAGGGCAAGTCTAAGGTTTCTCAGGAGGCAGGCAGTGGTGAAGAGCAGGGACTCTGGGCCCAGACCATCTGGGTACAAATCCTGGCTCTGCCACTGACTAGCTGTGTGGCCCTGAGCAAGTGACTGAACCTCTCTGAGGCTTGGCTTCCCCCTCTGAGAAATGGACAAAATACCTCGCAGAGTCACCGGGTGCAGCCGTCGCCATCATGAACACAAAGCGGCGCCCAGGGCCTGCAGCTGGCAGGTGCTTGACACATGTTAACTGCTGTCTCTGCTCTTCCTGCTGGAACCTCTGTGTTCCCACAGGCCAGTCCCACTTAGTCCTCACAGCCAGAAAGGCTGCGCCCTATCAGGGTTCAGCTCTCTTGCCCTCTGGGCTCACCCTCCAACAGATGGAACCTCCCCTGCCCCGCACTGCTGACCTGGGGTGAGCGGGCTGTAACAACTGGGAAAAAGCAGAGAATAGTCCTTTCCCCTGAGGCCCGCTGGAGCCCTCCTCATTGCAGACGCAGCAAAGGCATCGCAGGCCTGCCGGACCTGGCCTCCACCTGGAGACCTGGCTCTCTGCTTATACCCTGTCCTGGTGAGAGGCAGAGTGAACGCATGGGCAGAGCCTTGCTCTGGGAGACAGAAGAGTTCATTTCAAACCCCAGCCCCTGATTTGCTGAGTGGCATTCAAGTTCCTTCTCCTCTGAGCCTCAGTTTCCTCCTCTGTGGAGTGAGGATAAGAACATTATCATTCCCTGGGTCAAGAACAGCCCTGAGCAACTTTATGGCCCCACCCTATGATGTAGATCCCAGCACTGCCACTCTCTGGCTCAGTTTCTCCCTCTGTAAAACAGGAATAATAATACCTGCCTCATGAGAATCGTGTGAACCTGGGAGGTGGAGGTTGCATGCAATGAGCCAAGATCGCACCCCTGGACTCCAGCCTGGGCAACAGAGTGAGATTCCCTCTTAAATAAATAAATAAATAAAAATAATACCTGCCTTGTAAGCTTGCTGTGAGGAGTAAATGAGTTAACACATGCACAGGTGCTTTAAGTAATGCTGGGCACACAGTAATCACCCACCAGTGTAGGCTGCTGCTGTGATCTCCCTCTCACAGGTGAGGATACTGAGGCACAATGTGCAGAAGCCACCTGCCCACATCATGTGCTGGGCAGTCTGGCGCCTGAGCCTGCATGAACCACCACACTGTGAGCTGCCAGATGTTGCTCAAGTGCCCGGCCCACAGTAGGTGCTCAGTGAACCGTGGTCATCATCAACTTCACACCAGCGCAGGCGCACACAGTGGGAAGGAGGCCACATCCAACCTGTACATTTATTTACAAGGCACAAGCTGAGAGCAGGTTGGGGGCTGCCCCATGGCCTTCTTACTTATCCTGGGCCTGCTGACCCCATCATCTGAGGCCATGGGTGACCCCCGAGATGGGGGCCCTGAGTGGTTGGGTTGGGCCGTCTTGGCCCTGAGGCAAGCTCCGGGGTGGTCTCCTGTGTCCCCTGGCTTCTCCCCTCCCCCTCCACTAGGCCTGGGCTAGGCGCCCTCTCTCACACAGAGTTCCTGTGTGTTGGTGGTTGCAAGGAAGGTGGGTGGGGGCCAGCCTGGGCCAGATGGTGTGGGCTCGGCCTTATCTGCTGGGACTAGGGCGGTGGGGCATGGAGGTCCTCTCTCACAAAGCCTGCTCTGTCTCCCCTGGCAGCTGGGCCTCAGGAATCGGTGTTGCAGCCTTCCTACCCCGCCAGGAGCCTCCCATCCATGACCACAGAAGCCCTACATGCTGAGACCCCCAGCCATCGCACCCCAGCCAGGACCAGGCCCAGGCTGAGGATGCCCCCAGTGGGGAAAAGCAGGGGTCACCAGGGCGGCAGTTCAAAGAGGGGGAGCTGGGGAGGGAACTGGGAGCGGCTTCAACAGCGGGGAGCCTGGAGTCTGGGGTGTGGCCGACAGGCCGGAGCCCTGTCTGGGGAGGCGCTAGCAGGATGGATCCAGGCCACACTCCGAGGTGGCTCACGTCGGGGAAGCGGTCACTGCGCAGGGGCGTGGGGAGCCCCGAGCCTCCCAGCCTGGCACAGCCTTGTCCTGGCGAGCCTGCCCTGGGGACCTGGCTGCCTTCTCTGGCCTTCTGGGCTGTGTGGCCTCAGCCCCGGCCACTGTGTGGCTGCGTCCAGGCTTCAGCTGCGCCCAGGCTCAGACCCCTAGAGCCATCAGTGCCCCTGAGCTGCTGATCTTCTTGAAGCGGTTGGCAGCGCTGACAGCAATGAAGTTTTTCTGGAGGATGGAAGAGAGGGAGTTCCAGTGAACACCCCGGCAGGGGAGAAGCTGCAGGGCATCTGAGCATCCTCCTTAAGTCCCCTTGGGTCCAGGGAAAAAGCAGAGAACAGTCCTCTCCCCTGAAGCCGCTGGAGCCACCCTGCTGGAGTGGGGTTCCAGCGGCCTCAGGGGAGAGAACTGTTCTCTGCTTTTTCCCAGTGCTAGGGAAGGCGCCATGACACTGCATTGTCCAGGAGTCCTTCCCTCATTCAACAGATGGGTCAGCCAGACCTGAATGGAGGACCGCTCTGCTCCAAACACTCCATGGCCCCAGTTTGGCTCCAAGTAAAAGATAAACCCTTGCCATGGCTGATGAGTCCCTCCACATCCTGTCCCCCTCTTCCTCTCTGACTTCATTCCTTACCTCCTTGTTCACCCCACTGCATCCATACTGGCCTCCTGCCTGTTTCTCAAACTCACCAACAGCACCTCTGCCTCTCGGGGCCTTTGCACTGGCTCTTCCCTCTGCCTGGAATGCTCTTCCCCCAGTATTGGCATGGCTCACTGCTCTCCACCTTCATGTCTTTGTTCACTTTTTTCAGTGAGTCCTCCCTGACCCCCCTATTTAGAAGTGCAGGCCGGGCACAGTGGCTCACACCTGTAATCCCAGCAATTCAAGAGGCAGAGACAGGATTGCTTGCCTGAGCAACACAGCAAGACCCCCATCTCCATAAAAAGATTTTTTTAATATTAACTGGATGTGGTGGCATGTACCTATGGTCTCAGCTACTCAGGAGGCCAAAGTGGAGGATAGCTTGAGCCCAGAAGGTCAAGACTGTAGTGAGCTGTGATAGTGCCACTGCGCTCCAGCTGGGGAGGCAGAGAAAGACCCTGTCTCTAAAAAAAATGAAAATAAAAGTGCAACCTCTCCCCTGGCAGACAGCCCTTATTTTTTTCTAGAGTCCTTCCTTAACCCTGCCTACTTCCCCAGGGCTCTAGAAAATGTCCCACTTCTGCTAGGTGCAGTGGCTCACGCCCGTAAGCCCAGCACTTTGGGAGGCCGAGGCAGGTGAATCATGAGGTCAGGAGTTTGAGACCAGCCTGGCCAACATGGTGAAACCCTGTCTCTACTAAAAATACAAGCATTAGCCAGGTGTGGTGGTGCGCATGTGTAATCCCAGCTACTCGGGAGGCTGAGGCAGGAGAATTGCTTGAACCCAGCAGACAGGGGTTACTTTGAGCCAAGATCACACCACTATACTCCAGCCTGGATGACAGAGTGAGACTCTGTCTCAAAAAAAAAAAAAAGGAAAAGGAAAAGGAAATGCCCCACCTCCCACCAAAAGTAAGTCCACAAAGACAGAGCTTCATCTCTTTTGTCCACTCCTGTATCTCAGTGGCTAGAAGTAGTAGATGCTCAAGAAATATTTGAAAAATGAAGGAAGAAAGCCAGAGCCCTGGATGGGTGGGGCTGGGTGGAAGGCTAGGTGGAGGCCTCCACTCCAGGGCAGGAGCCAGCCAAGGGCAAAAACAGAAAAGTCAACTCTGTTTTCCAGACAGGTCCCAGCCTGGTCAACAGAACCTGCCAAGGCACGGATGGTGGAGGCTTGGATCTGGTGCCAGGATCTCTTCCCATCCAAATGCCCTCCCTTCTCCCCACCCAAATCCAGCCGTACCTTCCAGCGCCTCTTCATGAGATATTTCTTAAGCAAGATCTGGGACTTAAGGCGTCGGTTACAGCGCTTGGCTTTCTCCGCCAGGTTGTTGAGCCAGGGGTGGGCGAGACACTGGGCAGCGCTCATCCGGGCCCTGGGGGAGGGCAGCATGGTGGCGGTGGGCAACATGCTCATGAGGCTCTGGGGGCTCTGCTGGCCTCTCCACCTGGCTCCCGCCCTGCTGGCACACAGACATGCTAAGCTTGCACACACACAGTTCAGCTTCTGGGGTGAGCCTCACCTCTGGTCCTTGACTATGAGGTTGGAGACAAAGTCTTTGGCCTCATCTGATACGGCCTCAAAGGTCTCTTCATCAAAGTACCAGTTGCCAGATAGGACGTTGTTTAGGGTCTCTGTGTCGTCATCTCCCAGGAAGGGGGAGAGGCCACTCAGTCTAGAGGGAGGGCATAGCAGGGGGCAGGGAGGTGAGATTGGAAGTGCTGAGTCACCTTCAGGGGGTAGGAAACAGGGGCAGGTCCCAGGAGGCAGCACCATGTGCTGAAAAGACCCCCAGCCTCTCATGGGACAGACCTGGGTTTGAATCTGGCTGGGTGACTCTGGGCAAGTCACTTCCCCTCTCTGAGCCTCACTCTTCTCATCTGTAAAATGGGCATAATCATCCCAGCTTCCCAGGTGACAGTGAAGATGAGGAATGACAAGTGCAAGGCATGTGGTGAGCACATGGGAAATGACCACTGCCCCTCTGCCCGCGGCAGGTCATCTGAGTTCTGCTGTCCAGGTGCTATGCCCTTATAGGGACCTTGGTTTTTCCATCTATAAAATGGGTACCATGTTCCCCTTTCCTATTCTCCCTAGCACTCCCAACCCCAGCAAACCCCTGACTGAGGGATCAGGGAGGTGGGACCACCTTACCAGGACCCCAGGGCCAATCTTGGCCTCGGCCACTCACCCCCATGCCCCACCAACCCCACAAGCACTGCCCGCCTCGGAGCTCACAGCATGTAGGTGATCACCCCCATACTCCACATGTCTGTCTTATCGGAGATTTGGTCATAATTCACCACCTCAGGTGACAGGAACTCCGGGGTCCCAAAGTTCACCTTCAGCTTCTCATTGGGGTTATACCTGGAGGTGAGACCAAGGGCTGAGAGCACAGCTCCTGGCATGTTCCCATGCCCCCGCCACCCCACCCCTGTCCCCTGCCAACCTCAGAGGCTTGTCCTGTCCTCCCCAACCCACCCGGGTGGTACCTCCGTGCCAGCCCGAAGTCAATGATCTTCACCAAATGCCCCGTGGTGTTGACACACAGGATGTTCTCTGGCTGAGGAGAAAGGAGGTGGCCTGGGTTGGCCTCTGACCTAGCTCACCCTCTCTCTCCCACCAGGTCCACGTGAGACCCAGGCTCCCTGAGGCAGAGGCCCAGGCTGCCAGAGCGGGCAGCTGCCAGAGACCATCCAGCCCTGCGTGCTCTGGGCACAGAGATCTTGAGGCAAGTCCCGAAGAGGGACTCATGCGAGGCCTTGAAGCACAGGACCTGCTGCGAGGGATTCAGGTGATTTCCCTCTGTCTAAGGCGATGAAAGGACAACCACATGCTTTTTTATTTGAGATGGAGTTTCGCTCTTGTTGCCCAGGCTGGAGTGCAATGGTGCGATCTCAGCTCATCGTAACCTCCGCCTCCCGAGTTCAAGTGATTCTCCTGCCTCAGTCTCCCAAGTAGCTGGGATCACAGGCATGCGCCACCATGCCCAGCTAACTTTGTATTTTTAGTAGAGATGGGGTTTCTCCATATTGGTCAGGCTGGTCTCGAACTCCCGATCTCAGGTGATGTGCCCACCTTGGCCTCCCAAAGTGCTGGGAGGCATGTGCCACCACACCCAGCAGAACAACCACATTCTGGCAGTTGTGAGGATAGGGAAAGGGAAGCCTGCAGAGAGGAGGCGTGACAGCCCATTACTCCCCGCCCCAGGCTTGGGAGGCCAATGCAGGGCCACCACCAGAAACATGACGCTCCAGAGAGCAGAGAAAGAAGATGTCAGCTCAGTTCCTGAGAGTAAGCCTCTCAGAACACAGGACTTCACACCACTCCAGGGTTCTGGAAGATGTGCTACTCCTGTCTCCCCAGTTAGTGATGATGCTGAGCTGCCAAACATGAGGCCCAGCACCACTCACTTCCTCGCCTTAGCTGACCAATCCTCCACGAAGGCCTAAGAGGCACACACTGTTACCTTGAGAGAAAACTGTGACATTGAGATACTATTACCATCCATTCCCATTGGACAGCTGAGAAAGCTGAGGCTCAGGCACAGAAGTGACCTGGTCACAGTCGCCCAGCAAGTAAGCGACAGAGCCAGGATTTGAATGCAGGGCTGACTCCAGCACTGGCCTTGTGATGTTCCTCTCCCACCACTGGCCCTGCACTCTGGGGCAAATGTAACATGACAGGGTTAGCTCTTCCAGGGTGGAGACCACCTTCTCCTGGCCTTCTGGGTCCCACCCTCAGGGTCTAACAAAGGCACCCAGTAGGGGCTCAGCCAAGGCTCAGGGGGAACCTGTGTCCCATGCACGAGCGAACACGTGGACGAAGTGACTGTAAGCCCAGATCCTGTCCACTCTGGGCCTCCATTTCCTCTTCCTATCACACAAGGACTCAGAGCTAATCTGAGGTTGCAGGTATAAACATTTTTAACTTAACAATGGTTCAAAGGCAGGAGATTTTGTACAAAACCCTGATTCCAGGGTCTCCTAAGCACCGGAAGCCCTGGCCACATGGGCCACGCGCCTTGGAGCAACTTGCCACTGACACCCTGAGATGGGACGACAGTCCTACAGCTCTCCCATGATCGCCGCCGACCCCCACCAGCCCCCGCCACCCCTCCCATTCAACATATTCTTGGTATTTGTCTGGGCTCTGTGGGCATTTGATTCAAGTCCCCTGAATGCTCTCTGGAGGCATATTTAGGACTGATAGATTCACTTAGAGCAGATACTAATGATTTTAATAGCTTGGCCTGGTGTCCCACAAAACAGGAAAGAAAAGAAGGGTCCTGGGGTACAAGCATTTGGGGAAATGAAACAGACTCAATTTTCCTTTCGGAGACTCTCAGTCTACCAATGAGAGACCCTCAGGAGCCCTGCAGCCAAGAGACCCAGGACACGGCCTTTGGGCTGGGGCACACTCAACCTACTTGACCATGAAATACTTTTTTGATGAAAAACCTATTGTTATCCTGAAACAAAAACATTTTAGAAGGTAGAGGCTCATGACTGAGCTTCTCAGAGCACTGCATTTTAACTGGGGGACCCTACTCTGCCCTAAAGAAATTAGCCTTCACAAGGGAAAGGCAGGCCTCCAGTATCATAACGCAGACACCAACTGCCCCCAGCTCAGTGAAGGGGCCACCATCTGCCCAGTAACTCAGGACTCACCCATGACCCTTTCTTTTCCTAAGCCCCACCCATGCAAACCCCCAGCACATTAGATTGGCTCTATTTCCAAAACGTATCCTCCACTGGGCCCCTTTCTCTCCCCGCCCCCACTGCCACTCTGGCTCAAGCCCCCGGCATCTCTCTCCTGCCTTACTTACTCTCTGGCTCAGCCCCGCCTCTCTCTCCTGGCTTACTTACTCTGTCAGCCTCTAAATTCCCTGCATCCACTCTGGGCCCACTGAAACCCACCTCCTCACCATGTTTGTGACCTCCTCTGTCAGTGGCAGTGATACTAACACACCTAACTCAGGGGGCTGTTGAGCAGACGGCACCCTCACTCACAGCACTGGGCATAGAGCAAACCTGGAACAGGTGTCAGAGGCGGCAACAGCATCTCCTGCCTGCTTCAGACCCGTGACGACTTCAAGTTTACCCAGCGCAATTCCTCATTACTCCCTTGTATTTTCTCACACGGTTTTTCGTCCCTGCCATTGGGACCACCAAAAATGACTATTTAGTTAGTCATTGTTTTATGAGTGTCTGTTTCCCCTGGAGGCTCCATAAGACAGGAACCATTTCCTTCATAGTCCCTATAGTACCCAGCACATGCTTTTCAAATGAATGAATGAAAGTACCCAGCATGTGCTTTTCAAATGAATGAATGAAAATATCATCCACTTTGCTGATGAGTGCTCACGTGCCTCCACATTAAGATTCCATGTCCTCCACTAGCCTTGCCACTCGACCCACAGCACTGACACCTGCCATTGGGACCGCCAACACCCTGCGCTCCTGCTGCCCTTGCCTGCCCCACACCCAGAGCTCTACAATGAGCTCTGGACAGCTACTGACAACTGATTGGAGTTGGTGCAAAGTACAAAGCCTATCTGTGCCAATGTATAAAGCACAGTACTAAGCAAGGTCCGAAGAGGGATATCAGACCAGGCACAGTGGATCACGCCTGTAATCCTAGCACTTTAGGAGGTCAAGGTGGGTGGATCACTTGAGGTCGTGAGTTTGAGATCAGCCTGGCTAACATGGTGAAACCCATCTCTACTAAACATACACAAATTAGCCTAGTGTGGTGGCACATGCCTGTAATCTCAGCTACTCGGGAGGCTGAGGCAGGAGAATCGTTTGAACCCAGGAGGCAGAGGTTGCAGTGAGCCAAGATCTTGCCACTGGACTCCAGCCTGGGCAATAGAGTTAGACTCCATCTCAAAAAAAAAAAAAAGAAGAGGGATATCAATATTCTTTCATGAAACATTTTTGTTAGTGCCTACCTCTTGCACATTGCCGCACTGACTTATCCAAGAGCTCTAAGAATGCAGGGATTTTTATCTGTTTGGTTCACCACAGGATCTCCACCACCTAGAGCACTGCCTGGCATAAAGCAGGCCCTCAAGAAATATTAGTTGATTTTGAATAGAAGATCAGACATGCATAGTACCTATCACAGGCCAATGCTGAGGCAGGTGCTATTACAACACGTATAAGCCACTTGTCTGTGTGACCCACTGAGCTTGGGGCTCACAGGACTGCGAAAGGCCTTTCAACAAATACTTAGTACTAGACTAGAACTTCCATGAAAGCTGGGACCATGTCCTCTCTCTCTCTCTCTCTCTCTCTCTCTCTCTCTCTCTCTCTCTCTCTGTGTGTGTGTGTGTGTGTGTGTGTGTGTGTGTGTGTGTATGTGTGTATCTCTTTGCTGTGTCCCCGTCTCCTGGCACTTGGTAAGTGTTCCATAAACCTTTTCTGACTCTGTGAAGGGAAAGATAGATGAAGGACCAGAGGGAGGGATGGAGGGCAGTGGATGGCTGGTGACAGCGCTGATCTCAGGGGGTCAGATGCTTCCCCTGACCCTTCCCAGGAGGCCCCAGTCCAATACCTTGAGGTCCAGGTGCAAAACCCTCATCTTGTGCATGAAGAGGATCCCGTCACAGATCTGCCTGACAAACACCATGGTGTCCACCTCGGTCAGCTGGTAGTCCTCATCCACAATCCTCTCGAAGAGCTCTCCGCCCTCGATGCTGTGTGCACAGACCCCTCTACAGCTTGCTCTGTGCCTGCTGGTACCCCCGCCCGGCCCCTACCCCCATTGCAGGCACTCACTACTCCATGAACAGGACGATCTCATGCGGGGTCTCAATGGCCGCGTAGAGCTGGATCAGATTGCGGTGGTTCAGCTGGTTCATGACCTCAATCTCCAGCAACACCATTTCCTGGGGACCAGGGAAGTCAAGGGTACCAGCCAGATACCGTCACTCCCTGCCACCCACCCCTGACCAGGCCTGCTGGCCTTGCCCAGACCAATGCCCCACCTCCTCTGTGCTGGTCTCCTTGTCTCCCCTCCCACCAGCCCACATCTCTGGTCCTCACCACTCCAAGTTATTCCTGCTGGGACATCTTCCTTCTGCTGGCTCTTCTACTGAGTACTGGCATCCTGAAGGCTCCGCCCTTCCCCTCCTGCCTTCCTTCTCCCTGCTGTCTCCCTGGGCATTTACATCAAGTCTCATGACTTCACATTTAATCCAAAGTCATCAATTTCCAAATACGTATCTGAACCTTGAGCACTCCATTGGACTCAAGACTCCAATATCTCCAACTGTCCACTTGCCTTAGTTTTCTAATAAACATTTCAAATCTATCGTGTCCAAAATTAAACCCTTGACATTACCCTTCCCTACAATTGAGTTGCTCTCAGCTTGCCCAGCAGCAAAAGTACCCCCACGCTTCTTCCAAGCGTGCGGGACAAAAAGTTAGGAGCTGTCCTAGGTTCTTCCCTTACTCCTGCATCCTCACACCCCACATCCAACCAACTCTTCAGCATATCTACTTTCAAGCTAGATGATACATCCAATCATTCTCACCTCCTCCACCACTGCCTTCCTAGTCTAAGCCAGCATTATTTGTCACTTTCAGAAAGTCGCAAGCCAGCTCTCACATCGGCAGGCTGATATATCAGCTATAATAAGAATACTTACACCATGGGAATTGGCAAATGCTGTAAATCAGGCCTCACCCCACCTGCCCTGTGGTTAAACCCTAACCCTTAAACACTATGGGAGGAAAGGCTTGAGGGCCAGAGATAGCAGGAGGTGCCAGGGAGTGAGGTTCGGGGCACCCCCGGCAAAGATCGCCGTGTGGGCACAGACCTCCTGCAGTGCTGGGATTACAGGCATGAGCCACCGTGCCCGGCTGTTTGCGTGTTGTAGTTGCTGTTGCTTTGCTTTATGTTTAGCTGTCTCTCCACCCACTTCAGCATGTCAGCCCGCGAGGGCAGTGATGTTTTTAGTTTACTGACGTTTCCCCAGCCCCTGACCCAGTGAATGGCAGAGGAAAAGCACTCAATAACCATCAATTGATAACTGACTCCCATTCATTGAGCCGCAGGTAAGTACTGAGCATGTGCGCTGAGCTGGAGCCTGCAATAGAGGCCTGGGACCTAGGAGTCAATGATACGGATCCAGGCCCTGTCAGGTGGGAGAGACAGAGAAGGACGTCATCACATAGAGAATGCACTCCTGGCTGGGCGCGGTGGCTCACCCCTGTCATCCCAGCACTTTGGAAGGATGAGGCGGGCAAATCACAAGCTCAGGAGTTCGAGACCAGCCTGGCCAATATGGTGAAACCCTGTCTCTACTAAAAATACAAAAATTGGCCAGGCATGCTGGTGCGCACCTATAGCCCCAGCTATTCAGGAGGCTGAGGAAGAAGAATCACTTGAACCCAGGAGGCGGAGGTTGCAGTGAGCTGAGATTGCACCACTGCACTCCAGCCTAGGTGACAGAGCGACTCCATCTCAAAAAAAAAAAAAAAAAGAAAGAAAGAAAGAAAAGAAAATGCTCATCTTCCAGTGTGCTTAGAGCCATGATGGGGACTCAGGGCTGCAGCAACCGGAGCTGCTTCTCACGCTCTTGCCAGGCTTGGGCCTGTGCCCACACTGCGGTCTCTGCCTGGGATGCCCAGAACCTCACTCCTCGGCACCTCCTGCTATCTCTGGCCCTCAAGCCTTTCCTCCCATAGTCCCCTCTGCCTTAAACTCTGTCCCTGCTTTCTCCACTGAAACACCTCCTCATTCCTCAAAGCCCTCACTCAAAAGGCAGCTGGTCCAGGAAGATTCCCTGACCCCTTGGCCTGAGTCAGAAGCCCTTCCTGAACCCCCACGCTACCCCGCAGTTTCCTTGAGTGACAGCACTGATCACACGAGGCTGCTCTTACCTCTTCACACACCAGACTCCCTCACCCTGCCTGCCTGCATCCATTCATTCCCTGAACAAACGCTGCTCAGGGCCTCCTCTGAACCCAGCCCAGGCTGGGCGCTAGAGGCAAAGCTCTAGACTAGGCTTGTTGACCTTGGTGTCAGCTCCCTGAGGGCGGGGGCCACATCCACTTCACTCCGGGACCCCCAGTGCCCAGCACGGGGCCTGGCCCAGAGCCCACACTCACCAGTGTTTATTGAACTGAACTAGAGGGGGCATGAATATCCCATGCCGAAAAGGGAAGCCCCCAGATAAGTTCACTAACTGAAGTATCTGGTTGCAGGTGGAGGACTCAGGCCCCTGCAGCAGGGCTCTCTGTCCATCTCTCTATCTGTGCAGCATTTTCACTGCAATAGACTCCCATACCAGGCCCCGAGTTCAGCAGTGCTGGTGGAGGGAGGCAAGGGGTGCCCACTCCAAGGGTCCCCTCCCTGTCCTGGGCAGCCTGCACCCCCCCTTACCTTGTCTTTGGGAGTCTGCTTCTTGATGACCTTGGCTGCCAGCTTGAGGCCTGTGGCTTTCTCCATGCAGGTACAGACTGCCCCAAACTTGCCACTGGAAAGAGAAGAGGCTGTGAGTGAGGGGACCCCAAAGCCCACCGGGGTCAGTGGTGTTCTTTGCTCTGCTCCTAACTTGGTCCCAGACCCAGTGGTGCCTCTGGATCCCCTTTGGTGAGATGGGAGCACTCACCCCAGCCAGCCCTGACTCCCTCCTGAAGCTGTGAGCTGTTCTGCCAGGACAAGGGCTGAAGCAGGTTCTTTGAACCACACAAGCCATGTGCACAGGAAGGGCAGGCATGTAGGGAGGATGGCCCTGGGATGCGACCCTTAGAGGTTTAGGGCAGGCAGGCCCTGGGCCCTGGGGGAGGGCACCTCCAGGCAGAGGGAGGATCTGCAGAGGTACAAGACTGAGTCAGGGCTTTTTACAAAGCAGGAATCACCATGAGAGGGTCAGTGTGGTGCCTGGAGCTGAGACAGATGGGAAAATGTTGTGTGTTTCCTACGGAAGCACTGAGTGGCTGATGGTGCATCTGAGTAAGTGACAGCAACAGCAGGTGATGTGAGTACACATCAGCACGTGACAGCTGTGCACAGTGTGTGTACCACACAGGGTGAGCATGTCCACATGGCCATGTCTAAGCGGGTTGTGTCTGGGTCTTGCACAGGGAAAATGTGAAGCCACAGGAGCCCGGTGCTCTCTCTGTCTATGAGTGTGCAGTTGGGGTCCCAGATCTCACCCTCCAAGTGCCTCCTTGGAGTTCATGCTGAATTCACTGTTGACATTACCGGTCCTCAGCTCCACCATGCGGTGAGGGAAGGGGGCCGGGGGTGGCGGGCAATCATCTGGGGGACAGAGCACAGTCCTCATGGTCAGTGCCAGGTGCTACTGAGGACTCCCTTGGCACCACCCCCTCCTGCTGGCCTAAGCCCCATCCAGGGAAATTAAGTTCACCAAGTGATACCTGGGGGATACCTGGCTCCAGGATAGGGGCTGTGGGGGCCAGTTTCCAATGTCAGTTCACAGAGTGGCCATGGGAGGCCTCTGCCCCTATCAGAGAGTACCAGTTTCTCCCAGCAGGACAAACGGAATGGGAGCTTGGACTTCTGGGACCCTCTGCATTATAAGGCACGAGGACTCCACCCCAAGCTCCACCAAAACCAATCAAACAAACACAGCTATAAAGCGGAACGCCAGGCAGTGGGATTGCTCTGTCTCAATGATGGCGTAGGTGGTTGGACCTGCCCACCCGCCATCCTAAAAACACTGCACGCTGGCCAGACCGTCCATGGCGGGGCGGGACCAGGGACCAGGCTGTTTAGTGGGAAGATGTCGCCACCTAGCGGCAGGTCTGGGGAACCTTGCTCCCTGAAGGCCGGCAGGCTGTCATCAGGAATGGAAACCTCTTTATAAATAGCAAGAGGTGGCAGGGAAGCCGGGCTGGTGATAAATCAGACGGCCTTTGGAGGTGGTTCAGATCCCGTCACCCTGGGATGTGATTTCGGGGCGGGGCGGAGGTCTCTGCGGCTGCTGGGGGCGGAGGCAGGGCTCCTGGCTGCCGCCCAGCCGCCAGGTCCTCCCACCCTGTCTGGATGGCATGGTGCCGCTCACCAGGCAGGCTGGCGGGTCTCCCAGGGCAGGCAGGGGGGTGTCAGGACACTCTGGGCTCTCCTGACCCCATCTCACCCCACCCCCAGCCCTGCCGCACCCCTGCCCAGGCCCTTTCCCTATTCACCTGCTGGCCAAGCTCACTTACGCTCCGTGCTCTCTGCAGCCCACGAATAAGCCACTTGCTGCTTGTCTAATCATCAATGAAGGCCACTCCACAGTCCTGCCCCATTGCACATGCCCAGCTTCCTTGGTCACTGCTCCCACACACAGGCATCTGTGCTCCTCTGCTCATGAACCCTCTATAGCTCCCATGACCCCGCCCCACTATGCAGTTTAGTTACTAAGCCTGGCATTTGAGCCCTTCTACAGATTGACTCCAAATTCCATTGCCCAGCAAGTTTGTGTTGCTCCAATAAGCTGCCTGCTCTTTCTCTTTTTTTTTTTTTAAACCCCATTTTAGTCAAAGTAGAAGAAAGTCAAAAATGGGCTCTGGAGTCTGGGTGGTCTGATGGGTTCAAATCCTGTCTTCACTATATTTTTGGGCAGTTCATTTTCCCTTTTCTGGGCCTTCCTTTTCCCGTCTATCAAAAAGGAATTCTAAATTTAAAAATAAAAATAAATACGATTGGAAAAAGCCAGGCATGGTTGTACACGCCGGTAGTCCCAGCTACTCGGAGGCCAAGGTGGGAGGATCACTTGAGGCTGGGAGTTTAAAGCCAGCCTGGGCAACATAGCAAGACCTTGTCTTTTAAAACCAACAAATGAATAAATATACATTAAAAAGGGAATACTTTCTGGAGTTGTGTGACCCTTAGATGAATGGGCATGGGTAAGGCATGGCTCAGGGTAGTTCAGACCTCCGAATAGGGAGACTTGGGACTGACAGCCCCCTTCCCTCCCACTGGCCCCAGGGCAGCCCCAGCCCCCACCTGCCCCTGGCCTACCCAAAATCTGGAAGCAGTCCTCCTCCCTGGCTGTGAGACAGAGGGCCTGCCCCACCTCAGATTTCTCTGAGGGAACAGCCTGGAACTCGATCCCCTTCGAGGTGTCCCCTTGCACCTTAGCCTGGCCAACCTGGCCTGGGGTTTTCTCTCCCACTTCCTTCTGGCTCTCTGCCAGGATGTTCTTTCCTTCTTCTGCCTTGGCTGGCCTGGGATCCGTGGGGCTATGGGTCATGGGCACCCCTTCAAAGGTGAGCTCTGATGCCTCACTTGGGGGCTTCTTGGCCAGCGGCTTCTCAGAGCTAGAAGGTGAGAACACAGAGGTAAAGCCCTCAGCAGCCACAGCCTGTGGCCTCAGGCAAGTCTCAATGCAATCGGCAGAGCTAATACAACCCCACCCCGAATGCATAGTGTAATACAGCCAAATTAGCTTGGTACAAAACTGAGGGATGTTCATGGCTGTGGTCATTATCTTGGCTACCAACACACTAATAGATCATTAATAACTATTAATAGGACTGTTGACATGGTCAGTCCTCATGTAGATACAACTAGGGAGTTATGTAGCTCTTGATTCATACAAACTGTTGTGATATAATTGAGATTAATACATAATTATCAAATTGATATGGTAAGTGCTATTATTGCGGCTTACACTATATCATGAATGACCTCGTTAGCATTCAGGTAAGTACAACTGATTGCATCACAGATGTGCTCTATTTTGGTTATGAAGGTAACCTCCAGTCTGGTTATTAGTCATCTTTTCATATCTTAATAATTACATTAGGAAGAACAGGGAAATGCTGGATGTCCTAGGAAATACACAGCCTTTTGCCTGACACCTTTAGCCTTTCTGCCTGGCATCTCAATCCTGCCCTTGGCTAGACCCAAGCCCATGGAGTAAGGGGAACTCTGGAGCCTGGAAGCCTAGAGAAGAGATGTCCAGCCTAGGTGTCTTTGAGGATCTCTCTTGCCTGACATTCCAGTCGTCTGTGCATTATGGCAAGCTTCTGGTTTCTGCAGGGGATGAGGTGGTAGAGGCAATGCACAGAACAGCAGAAGCCGAATGTCAGAACTACCCTCCCCAGCACTGAATGTGATGACAACTACACCTAACACAAGGGAATGAAGCAGGACACCCCCAGAGACAGAGCCACAGGACCCCTCCCCACCCCCAGCAGTGGGTATTCACCTGGAGATGATGGCAGGACAGCTGGGGCTATGCAGAAAGGCTGGTGAGCCCCTCCTGGCCGCTGCTTGGCCCTCTGCTGCCTTCTTGCCCACCCTGGGTTCTCCAGGATCCTGGCTGCCTGAGGCTCCCTGCTCAGCCTTGGGCTTCTTGACATTGGCCTCGGCTGTTGCAGTCTGCTGAGGCAGGGCTGCTGGGAGCCCAGCACCGCCCTCCGCGGGCCCCCCACCCCTGTCACCCTCTCCCTCGGGGCCTTGGCTGCTAGCTGAGGGTTGGGCCAGGGTACCACCCCCTTTCTCTGGGGCAGGAGCTTTGGCATCTTTCTTTAAGGTGGGTGGACCAGGAGCTTTCTTTGGGTCTGGGGGTCCAGGGTCTCTCCCGGCAGCTGGAGGTTCTTCGCTTGCGGGACCTTTAGGTGCCTTGTCTGCAAAGGAGGTGAGACACCCATCAGGATCCACCCTCCTTTCCCTCCCTCTCCACCCAGGCTGGGCAGAGACCAGCTCTGGGTCCAGGTCACCACCCAGGCAACAACTTGCAAATGTTTGTCCCACTGAGTCTCTGGGGCCACTTGATGGGCCCTAGAGATGGGCTACCGGGACCTTGGAGGGCCTCTGTGGGAGGCTTCCAGCCCTTTGGGTTGGCCTTGGTGGCCCCACCATCCCTTGCCCTGCCTGTTTAGGTGCATCCCCAACAGCCATCCTGGTGGCTTCACATTTTCCTGATCTCTCCAGGAAGGGCTTCATACAGGCCCTGGACCCAGCCCAACTCTAGCCAGAGATTCCTCTGATTTCTGGGTCCCCCATGCACCATGCAAAGAAGGCTCGGGCACAGAACTCCCACTGAGGAACCGTCCCAGCCCTGGATTCAAACCCCCCTTCCCAAGCTCCTCCCTCCATCTCCTGTCCCAGCTTGGCACCTGTTGATGGGCTCTGAATTCCCAGCTCAACTGCTCCATTTTCTGTCGCCATGAGGTAGGGAGGTGTGTGCTGCTGCTTGTCTAACTCAAGTCTTTCTAGCTGCAGAAACAAGAGCAGGGTATGTCAGGCTCTCCGATTCCTCCTCTCGTCTAGCTGCAATGAGACAGGAAGCCAGGAAGCCGAGGTCTGCTAACTGAGGGGAGAGAGGTACCTAGAGCAGAGAAGGGCAACCTGGTGGCCGTCTGTCTCCCGGTGGCTGCTCAGGAGCAGTCCTGGGCAGTTGTAAGGGATTGGGCCGGGTGGGCAGAGGCAGAGGCAGGGGTGTGGGCAGTGGAGGCGGGGACAGAGGAGAGGATCTCTTACACCAGGGGCCATGTAGCTAGGACTGCCACCACCTGTCACTCTTGGCCCCCGTTCAGAGGACACGGCATTCTTCCCATGGCCCGACTGGAGGGAGAATGGTGTTGGAACAAGCGGGAAGAGAAAAGGGAGGGGTATCTGGGGCCCTGGGGAGCAGCCCTCTCCCCAGGCCTTGCTCAGTATCCCTGACTTGGACAGGATCAGAGGGGGCCTGGAAGAAGAGGGTACTCAGGCAGGGCGCAAGGGTAAGACCATGCCCAGGCTAAGCCCTGGCTCTGCCCACCTGTGTGCCACATCTCCCGGGGCTCCTCAGAACCTGGCTAGAGTCACAAAGTCCCAGGGATAATCACCCTGACCCTGGCATCCTGCTCTGTGCCCCTGACATCTGGACCTACTTGGATGATCTTTGGGTAAGAAAGTGTCTCAGGGGCACTTCTCAACATTTCCATAGGTCTGAAAGCTTTTTCTTTTAAAACTGTCCTTTTCTTGGGCTCCTGGGGACATGGAAGCTGCCCTGAGGAACTATGGGAGATGGACAGTGCTGTGTCTCTCTCCGAGCTCACCCAGTTCTCGCCCATGATCCACATGGAAGAGGGGACTGGCAGAGAGTCTTTTCAAGGATCCTCCACTACAGTCATAGCCCAAGGGGCACTCCAGCCCGAAGTGTTCAAGCTGAGATGGGATGGGGAGAGCTATGATCCAGGGAGCCTTCTATCACCCAGAGCCTTTCTCAGAGGGGGCCCTCGAGAACTGGCCAGAGCTGGATGCATTAGAAGAAGCTGTAGAGGCCAGATGCAGTGGCTCACACCTGTAATCCCAACACCTGGAGGCTGAGGTAGGAGGATCACTTGAGGCCAGGAGTTAGAGACTGGCCTGGGCAACATACCAAGACTCCATCTCTATATTTCAAAAAGTAAAATTAAAAGAAGTAGCTGTAGAGTGGTTGTCCAGGTTCAGGTCCTGACAGCAGCAAACCAGTCACTTCAGTTCATGGCCTCGGCTCCTCTCTCAAATGGGAATTCAGTGGAAAACCTCTTGATGAGAGAAAAGAGAGAGAAGGCAGCCCCTCTTCACAGTGGGGAAATAGGGACCTGTACAAAAAGATTGAGGTAGCTGTTAATGAACTGACAAAAAGTGACCACAAAATTGGGGGTGGGAAAGCAAAGTGCAAAGTAGCACCAGAGTGTGCTATCATTTGTGCAAAAGGAGGGGAGAATAATATACACTATTTCACTTTATACACAAGAATTTACTTGGTAGGATAAGGAACTGGGCCCAGGGGTGGGAAGGAAACATCACTGTATATACTTTTACTTTTTTGTTTGACCCATGAACTATGTGAACAGGTTACTATTCAAAATGAGTGATGTTTTTTTTTTTTCTTTTGGTGAGCAAATGTCAAGGGTTTTTGGTATAAGCTGGTAAAACCAGAGTTGGTGCTCCTTCCCGTCTTGACTGCTTTTGCTCTCCCTGACTGTCCTCTCCAGGCCTGGCCCTCCTCTCCTCCATTTCTCTTCTTTAAGGTCCAGCTGACAGCCTGTCTCTTCCAGGAAGCAAAAGTAACAGCTGATGCCTCTATGGCGCTGGCATGTACCTGGCCTCGCTCTGCATTCAGTCATGTGGATCCACCCAGTGGTCTTCAGAAGAACCCAGTACAGTGGGTACTACAGAGATGGGAAACTAAGGCGTGGAGAGGTTATGTAATTACTCAGAGTCACACAGCTTGGAAGCGGGGGCTGAACTGAGTGAGCCCTGAACTCAGGTCCCCGGCAGAAAGGGAGCTCCCACTTGCTGAGCACATGCCACTCATTTTATCCGTCTTGTCTTTAAGCATCATCTTGATAACTGTAGGGAGCAGTCATCCCATTTTCTGGATGAGAGTGAGGAGAGTTAAAGGAATCAGTAGCTTGCCGAAAGTCACTTAGCAAGGAAGGGAGTTGAGCTTGGAATGTAGTTCTTCAAAGTCCAAAATCCTCTGAATTCCCAGCCTGTGCTTCGCCCCCTTCTCCCTGCTGGGTAACCTCTTTGAGGATCTTGCAGCATGTACAAGGTTGAAATGTTTCCTGTCCATGCTGATCATTAGGACCTCCTGGCCCTCCGTCTGGCCCAGAGCATGTTCTAGTTTAATTTGGAATATTGGGCCCCCCACTTCTGGCCTCCCTGCAGTGCCCCCGCTGATCCTACCATTGGTTGACACTGTCTGGGAGCCCCCTCAAGGGCAGAGGTTAACATATCTCCAGCACAGAGTGGACTTGCCCATGGGTGTCTGATGAGTAAATAACTGAGTCACCAGCAAGCTCTAGACGGGGTTTGTGGGGTTACCTCGCTATGCTGGACCCTGCTGGCATCTCCTTGTTATTACTGTGGTTATCAACACCAGTCATTTATTGAGTGCCCTCCAAGGGCCAGGCCTGACTATGACAAAGATCCAGCTCCCTGGATCCTCAGAAGGGACTGTAGGGGCCAAGTGTTAGACCATTTGAAAGGTGTGGAAACTGATGCTCAGAGAGGGAAGTGGCTTATCCCCATAGTCACTCGGCTATTGAGTGACCTCAAACTACCCACATTCAAATCCAGAGCCACCTCCCAATGAGACCAAAATCCAGGCTGGGACAACTTCAGGGGCATTTGTACTACTTTTGTTATAATTACTAGTGCCAAATAATAACTTTTATTGAACTCTTCATAAAATGGGCCAGGCCCTGGGGTAAGCAGCTTCATGAGTATCCTTCCTTCAGTTTTCTATCCCTACCATGCAATGACTGGGAGATCTGTCAATGAAGTGCTGTGACCTGTAACTGTGAGCCTGGAACAGTGGCTTCACTTGTTCCCTCATCCATAAGAAGAGCACCTGCCTCACGGGAGGTATACAAGGCATTAGAACAGTGTGTGTGTGCATAGCGGGTGCTGTATAAATATCAGCTCTTTCATCCTCATTTCACAGATGTGACAGGAAAACTGAGTCACAGGGCAAAGTCACTGAGTTGGGACTGGACCCATCTAACCCAATAACCATTCTGCCCCATTGCCTCCGTCTCACAGCATGGCTGGGAGATTTAGCCAGCACACATGTATAGAGTGCTTGGCACAGTACCTGCAGCACTGTGGGGGCTCAATAATATCGTGGACACCCCAGGTAGGGGGTTTAGCTGTTCCCGCCAGCTTCCCTGCAGTGCCTCCCACTGGGATGAGAGGCTGGCCTGATTCCGAATCTACTATGGGAATGCCTGCTCCAGCCAGCTGCTCCCTGGGAGTCCCCAAGCTTCTCAGCACTCCCTTGGAGGCACAGGGGTAGGGCACGGGGAAACTTCCTCCGCCCACCTAGGGGCTGCCAGAGCCCCTGCCCACCCTTAAGAAGGGGCTTCCCCGCCCTCCACCAGCTGTGCAGACACCCTCTTCGCCTCTACAGGTGCAGGACAGGAAGCGGGGCAATGCCAAGACCAATTAAATCTGCCAGGGGAATTAAGGTCAGCAGGATGCAATTATGCTTGTTGGATTTAACAAGGCCAGAGGGAAGGTTTCTTCAGCCAGAGTTCACGGCTCCTTAGGCCTCTTGCCCTACGTAGCTCTGCCTTCCAGGAGCCGAGGCTTCCAGGCTCACCTAGCTCTGGAAGAATGTGTTGGGGGTGAAGGGGTTAACTCCGCCCAGGCACTCCTTCCTTGGCTCTGGAGAGGAAATCAGTCCAGCCAAGAGGCTTTAAAAGGACCTGTTCGGAGGAGACATGCCCAGTCTGACCCTCTCCCTGCTCAGCTGTGATGGAAAATCCAAAGAGTTGAGCAACAACCTTCCTGACTCCAAAGAGAGCAGCCAACTCCCTCACAGCTTTCCCTCTGCTCCTGTTTGAGAGCCACTCAAGGCTGCATTAGCACGTTGTTTTCTCTTGCCCTTTCCCACCTTGGACCCCTGAGCCCAGGGCCTTGGCAGGACCTCTCAGGCCTCTGGAAAAGCCCTATGTAAGGTTGCTGTCTTTATAGCAGAACTTGTTCTTCCAGCCAAGCTAGTAAGCAGAGATCTATGGGCATTCTGTGTGCAAACTGGACATAGATTTCTCTGGAAATGCAACTGACACACTGTTCCATCCCAGAATTGCAGAATTTTTTTGCTAAGATTATTTACTGGGGGCTCTACTGTGACAAGGACTAAACTGGTCACTTTGGGGACACAGAGATGAAATTGGGGGAGAGCTATAGAATCATCCCATATTACATTTTAGGTGAAAAAAGACTGTAAAAGTCAACCATGACTGTAATCCCAGCATGTTAAGAGGCCAAGGCCAGAGGATCACTTGAGCCCAGGAGTTCAAGACCAGCCTGGGTAGCAAAGTGAGACCTCATCTCTACAAAAAAATTTAGAAAATTAGCCAGGCATGGCGGTGCACACCTGTGTGGTCCCAGCTACTCAGGAGGCTAAGGTAGAAAAATTGCTTGACCCCCAGGAGGTTGAGGCTGCAGTGAGTCATGATTGTGTCACTGCACGATGGCCTGGGTGACAGGGTAAGACCCTGTCTCAATAAATAAATAAATTAAAATCAGCCATGGAGTGGAATCCTTTTTTTCAAAATATGTACAAAGAAAATATCTGGAGGGATATAAATGGACATATTAACAGGCGTAGGAAGGTTATTTTTATTCTTTATTCATCTAGATTTTCCAATTTTTTTAGAAATGACCCTTGTAACTCTTAATCGGATCAATAAATAATTCCAAATATATCAACATGGACACAGATTTCTTCAAAGAGAAAATGGTCAGAGCTATAAAATACCATGGAGTTTTAGAGGCAGTCTTTGGGACTGATGATCAGGAAGGACCTCTGGGCTCAGGGCCTCAAGAACCTGCAATTCAGCTACTGCAGGGCTGTTCAGTGCCTAAGCCCCAGAGTTTGGTTTAAAACGAATCCTCCTGACTGGGTGCAGTGGCTGACTCCTATAATCTCAGCACTTTGGGAGGCAAGGTGGGCAGATCACTTGAGGTCAGGAGTTCAAGACCAGCTTGGCCGACATGGTGAAACCCCTATCTCTACTAAAAATACAAAAATTAGCCAGGTGTGGGAGTGGGCACCTGTAATTCCATCTACTCGGGAGGCTGAGGCATGAGAATCACTTGAACCCAGGAGGCGGAGGTTGCAGTGAGCTGAGAATCACTTGAACCCAGGAGGCAGAGGTTGCAGTGAGCTGAGAATCACTTGAACCCAGGAGACAGAGGTTGCAGTGAGCTGAGATTGCACCACTGTACTCTGTCCTGGGCAACAGAGTGAGACTCAGTCTCAAAAATAAAAATAAAATAAAAAATAAAATGAAGCCTCCTTGGAATGAGGTCCCAGAAATGTCTCTATAAACCAGCATTTTCAGGTGATTTTTCATGCACATCCAAGTTCAAGACCTGCCAACTCAGAGAGCCAGCTGTCTAGAAAGCATCCTGAGAACCTTGAAGAGGGACCAGCTTTGAGGCACTCTCCTGAGAGTCACACTGGTGCAGTGAGTGGAGAGCCTCCAGGATTCATATCCCTGTAACCTGGAGCCACACTTCCCAACCCTGATGCACACTGAAAACACCTGGAAGTCTGGGCACCTCCTGGACTCAGACCAATTAAATCAGAACATTTGGAGAATGTCGGTATTTTTAAAACTCTCCCCAAAAGATTCTGATATGTGGTCAGGGTGAAGAGCCACAGCTCTGAGGCTTTCCTAGAACAGGAACTTCATTTTCTTTTTTGTTTCTTTTTTTTCTTGAGCCAGAATCTCGCTCTGTCACCCAGGCTGGAGTACGGTGGTATAATCTCCACTCACTGCAACCTCCGCCTCCTGGGTTCAAGTGAGTCTTCTGCCTCAGACCTCCTGAGGAGCTGGATGACAGGTGTACACCACCACCCCGAGCTCATTTTTTGTATTTTTAGTAGAGATGGAGTGTCACCATGTTGGCCAGGCTGGTCTCAAACTCCTGACCTCAAGCAATCCATCCACCTCAGCCTCCCTATAATCCTGAAGTGCTGGGATTACAGGTGTGAGCTACCACACCCAGCTTGGAACTCATTTTCTGTTTCCCTTGAATGCCCTCCACCACAAGGTAGGAAAAAGTAGTACACACAACAGGTATTCTTTCTGACTGGTGCTGACTGGGTGCCCCATCCCAATATCTGAGACGCTGGGACGCCAGATGCCAGTGCAAAACAGACACGGACTACATCACATTCAATTCATATCCCAAGTACCTAGTACAATATGTGGTGCTGTAGCCACTAACATTCACTGTGTATTTACAATGTGTCGGAGATATTAACTCTTTTAATCTTCATAGCAACCTTATGAGGTAGATAATATAATCACTCCCATTTCCAAAAGGAAACTGAGGCACAGAGGAGTTTCAGAGGTAGTAAATGGTGGGCTGGAATTTAAACCCAAGCTCCAGAGCCCTCACCTTTAATGACTACTCTGTACCACAAAGCAACGCCCATTGAAAATAAGTTCACTAGTGAGTGAAGAATCAGTTTGGTTGCCTTAGGGCCCCACATTCAGTAGGTGCTCTGTAAATGTTGAAGAATAAATGCACCTACTTTTTTAAGACCCTGGAACAATGGGGAACCAAGAGCAGCCCCTCCTTCATTCCTTCTCTCCCATCCCCGCCCAACTTCTGCAGCATAAACAGCAAATCCAAAAATAGCTATCTAATGACGTCAGAGGAACAAGGTCATCTGAAAATTGCCCACAGCCACTGGACACCTCCCTATAGGATCAAGTAGCAGGAGGGTACCCCAGGCTGGTGCAGCTGTTCCAAGAACAGGAAATGTCCCAGGAGCAGACTTGGAAGCACCAGCAACCACACAAAGGCAGAGGCAGTGGGGGGGAGAATCACAGACATACCAAAGGGTAGAAACAAGACCAAGTGCAGAGCATACACCCAGGAGATAAGAGTAATTTGACTTCATCTGCACTAGAAGTCGCTCCCATCACCTGATCCCAGGAAATGGCTCAAGAAGCAGGGAATGCATGTTCTGTCCTCTTGCACAGGACAGCTTCCCAGCCTGCCATTGTGCTATTTATAAAACTTTAGGTCCATTTGCTAAA